>JAPMOR010065296.1:323876-360492 GCA_026543865.1 Argiope aurantia
TCTCTCTCTCTCTCTCTCTCTCTCTCTCTCTCTCTCTCTCTCTCTCTTTTTTTTTTTTTTTTTTTTTCCTATTTTCTGGTTATTTCTGAATAAAGTTACGGCATTTGAATAGAATCAGCCTTTGGACTTTTACCATAATACAAAAAAAGTTCATTTAATATGTCTATAATTAATAAATTTATTATAGACAGTATTTAAATACGCACGCAATTATTACTGGAGTTCAATAATGGTTTTTTTTATAAATTGTTTATCATTATTTTTTTTCTTAACTTTTTGAAAACTGAGACGCCTGCTTAAGCGTACGCCCGTCAATTCATATGCACGGTGGCGTCCCTTCACATGGGAATTTCCACCACTGAGAAATTTGTTTTCTCTCCTTGTTAAGCTCGATGGATCGATGGATCCAAATATCGAGCCCTGCTTGTTGCACTGGAAAACTTTGAAGAAAACGTAGTTGTGCTCATTTCCATACAAATCCCACAAAGATCCGCAGTCTTCCCCCCTCCCTCAATACTTTCTTATTTATAAAATATAGAGAAAGTACTGTAATCGTCAAAAACTTTCTACTCAAAATGTTGACGAATCTCCACGTTTCAGATTTCCATGAGTATGAAAAATACAGTTTTGGGAAATGTCTTTTTGTCTGTCTGTGCAAAATATAACTGAAAAAACGCTTTAAATTCCACAAATGAAACTCGATACACCCAATTTGTAGATTTCTATGAAATTTCAAGCAAACTCCGACCAGAGGAAATCTGTCTGTCTGTCCGGTCTTTTGAATATAAATGAAAGCATTAACTTCAAAACAAAGAGACCTAGAGAGATTCCATTCGATACACAAATTGAACGTCTCTAGCGTAGACATTCATCGAGTTTCGAGCGGAGGAGGAGTTGACTGCACGTCGGTCTGCACTTTCGGAATATGTAAAGGCGACAACTCAAAAATAAGTGACAAATATATCAAATTTTGAATGTGACTACAACTGCAGTTTGTGTCAAATGTTTGCTTCAGTCGATTGGGAAAAACGCGTCTGAGTCAGAAATGGAATTTTCCGGTTGTATTCATTGCATATCCAGGAATAATCGCCAAAAAACTGCACCGAGGACCTCTCGATTGACTCAGTAAAAGTGTAAAAGTACATTCCAAAAGTCAATGTTTCATGACAATTGACATGCAAGGCGTTCTCTGGGACAACAATTTTATTTGAATATGCCAGGATGACCATTCCCACTCATTTTACAAATCAACCACTTAAGGATATGAGTTGTCATTAAGTGGGTGTTGAATTGGCCTTTAATCTAAAAAAAAAATAAGGCAGGCTTGTGATTCGTGGATTTCAGGACCACTAGGCTGTTCAGAATCAAAATGTATTTTATAATTCATTATTATTACAGATATTATAAAATTTTATAGTCAAGTCTTCAGCAGCTTACCCACTAGTATGTAAACATGATTTAGTTGGATTCATCTAACAACTGATGAGGAAATTATTAAAATAATATTGTGCCGCTAAGGACACACAAATTTCATTCTGGAAAGGAGTAAAAAATGAATTACGAAATTCCATCTTTACAAGTTTCGAAACAAATAAAAGAGCGTAAAAATCCCAGACTTGTTCCACTGTCGAAGTAAAACACGTTTTTGTCGTTGGGACAACTGCCGCTTATCCGGTGATAAATTTGTTTCGTTATTTCGATAGTGAAATAAATAAGAAGGCAATCGCCTCGCCCAATCAAACTCTTTATTTTATTGTCTTTCTTCCATTCTGATCAGTTTCAGCCGGACAAATTGGCCGATGTCCTAAGGAATTAGTTATTTCTGTGACGATCGTTTTATGGCCGCTTCGGACCGATTTCCGAGTTTTATTCGGCAAGAAACCTTTCCATCGGAAATCGGAGCTCAATTTTTTTTTCTCTCTTTTTGAATAATGAGTGACGACACAAGAACCGAAAGAAGAAGAAAAGGTTTCAGAAGGAAAAGAAATTTTTTTTTCGTGGCATCATTGAAATGGAGAAATATTTTCGCATTTTCTTGATTTTAAAAAAAAAAGCTGCAATTATAAAAAATAAAAATAAAAAACGGATTTCAACATCTTGGCAAATCTCTACGTTTTAGAACTCCAAGAGGTCAAAAAATATATTTTTGGAGTTACGTTAGTCGATTTTTGAACGTAAAAAAGAAAAACATCACGAGTAAGAAAAATGAAACTTGTTATGTACCTTTACAAACAAACTGTTTATTTCTATCAAAAGTAGAGCGAAATCCGTTGTCTGTCGTAGGCACGATCATTCGAAACTGCGTTTGAAGGAGGACGTGCAAAATGCGGCATTTTTACTTTCTCTCATACAGCGTATAAAATGTTGCAATCATGAAAGGAAAAAAAATCGAATGCGAGATTCAGACGAACCTCGACGTTTTGACCTCCCTGAATTCGACAGACACATTTCTGGAAAATGTCTGACTATGTAAAGATAACTCTAAAACGCTTTGAGCTCGATGGATGAAATATGGTATATAGTCCGTATTTGTATTTGGTATACACCAAATGTGTATATTTCCCTCAAATTTTGTGTGACATCTATTCAGAGGAAGTTTGTTCGTATCAAGATAACTACAAACGGAGAAAACTAGATGGATAAAAAAATTCGATGTGCTGATTTCATTTCTATATAAATGACAACTCCCACATTTTGGAACGTTACCTACATTAATAACCGAAAAGAAATCAAGTGTTCAATCATTGAATGCAAAAGCAGATTTTTCAAAATTCGGAATGAGATGATTTTTTTATTAAAATGAAGTTTTCTCACAGATCATTTAAACAAATACTGCTCTTGGGAACAATCCTGATTTATCAACTGCACAAAATGTCAAAATGTATGTTGTTTGCAATGATTTTCCAATCTTATTCTTGTGTGTAATAGAAATGAATGTTTAATAAGTGTTTTGAAATATTGAAAGGGTTTTCTTATGCTGTAGATGATAAGAGTAGTTGCCATTATTTAAAAAATTAACTCGAGTATTCGATGAATGAGAACATTTACTTTTGAATCAAAAAAAGAACTATTATAATGATTAAAATTATATTCACTCATTTCATTAAAATAATTTGACATTTTTTTAAAAAAACGCATTTATATTAATAATCAAATAATTATAATTCAAGTATTTGGAAAATTAAACTCATTTTTGCATAAAAAATGAGTAACGCATTGATTAAAACTATCTGCAAATTATTCATTTTATTGAAATAATTTTGAAATTAAAAAACGTATTTGTGTTTGTCATTATGTTTCCTTTAATATTAAAATTACAATTTAATTAGAAGAATGAATATTTATTTTTGCATAAAAAAACAAAAATGTGTTCATTAAAATCATTTGCGAATTTTTTTAATTCATTTTTTATTCATTTATTCTGTTGACTTATCGTATTTCTTAAGCATGTGCAAATAAATTATTGAAAATAATAAAAAAATTTCTAAATTATCATTACATGAAAAGCAAAGGAAAAAAAGCTCCTAATAATGTTTTAATAGCAAAAATGATGAAACAAAAAGTGAAATAAAATGTAATTAGAACATTGGGATTGAATCTGAGTCAATCTCATGAGTGTCCGAAGCACTCGCGAAACGTGATGCAATAAAACATGGAATTTGAAACGTCGTGCCTCGACTTCCGTGTCTATTCTATACCAAACTGTATAGAATTTTTTTAACTTGAATCATTTTTTTAAAAAAAAATTAAAAGGGGAAAAAAGGCAGCACAAAGGGCCGATTGCTTTGACAACCCTGTCGTTGGGCAGCGAAATGCGGAGATGTAAACATTTTGAAGACTACAGATCAGAAGGCTCATCTAGGAATAAGCTGTTTATCGCGCTTTAATATTTTAAAGAATGAACATCGTGGCACCAAATCTCATTCCGAACTCAGTTTTCCTCGCCTTGTATGTTATTAATAATTTTAAAAGAAAGTAATAAAATTTATTCAATACTGCGAATGGCAATTTAAATGTTTGTTTGTTTTTTTACAACAAGGAATGTAAGAGTGGAAGAGGCTTTCCAAAGATCATTTCCTTTCTCCATTGACCAATGAGAAACGGCGGCTGGCTTTGAGTATTTAAAGAGGAATTCGCTACGTAAAGAAACTTCCGGCATTCTGTTAGCAGGAGCAACGGAAACACGGTTTTTAATTAATAAAAAAAGTGCATTTATTTCATTGTCACAAAACCCACTTTAAAATCTTCTTTAAGCTTCATAATATTTGCGACGAAAATTTGAGAAAAATCTATAGGCGGTTCGGATTTCGCGTAATAGGGTGAAGAAAACCGAGAATGCATTTCGGATGACCTCTTTTTTTTCCTACTGATGAAACCCAAAATGTGGCACAGAATGACAATTTTAGTAACGAGATAACAAGCCAAATTTCATTTATCCGAGTCACTGCGTTTTCAATGATGCGAACGTGCGAAACGACAGATGGTTAGAATCCGTTAGCGTATATCTCGAAATGACAAGATAGATGATAGGTATGTATAAAATATTATGAATCCGCTTCTTTACGTTTTGATGTTCATTGGCTCCAAGACATTTCCACCGTGATCCACCCTCCCATAGGACAAGTCCGTGCTTGTGCTTTGCAGTTGGATGAGTGCTCCAAAGCAGACTTCTGGAGAATAGATTTATTCCAAATGGATAGAAATCTACGACTATACGTATAAATATATATGGGCCGTGTACCAGATTGAACCCTCTATCTAAAATCGCGTTTGTGTCCTCGTCTTTAAACAGACGCAGTTTCAAAAGCTTGTTTTCGGATGCCAGAAATTTTAAACGTGGATAGTCATCAAAATTTCTAGTTCGAACGATTGCAATAACTTTCTATGCGAGAGAGTAAAAGTTTTGCTTTTTTCCGTACAGATAAAAATGGGCTTTTCAAAATCATTCCATTGCACTTATTTTGAATATTTTTTGTGAGAGAGCACTGATAAAACGCATTTGAAAGCGAGAATGTCGCTTTGCACTGTTTGCGCAAGAAGGTAAAAAGCCAATGCAGCAAGTGAATGGAACAGAACACAATGCCTTTCTTTCTTGCAACAATGGCACGACACCACTTCCGAGTGAATGAATAGCTGAACCGATTTCTCTGCCTCTCCCTCCCCCAAGCACCCAGCCTCCCCCTTACAAAGGAAAAGTTGTGAAAACCATTAATGTTTGTTTTTTTTAATCGCTTTGTGTCAGCAGACGATGGGAATCATTTCACACACACCTCCTCTCTCTTTTGCTTGTTGTTATTTTTTGTTGTTCTTGTTATTGCAGATAAAAGATAAAGATTTCGGGCGAATTTGAAGTTTCTAGAGAAAAAAAATTTGTAATATTTGAAATAAAAGAACCATTCTTTGAAACCAGAAACGACAAATTCCGAAATGTTGACTATATACCTTCCGAACTTTATTAATCTAATATTTGCGTTTTTGAATGACAGCATTGAGATTCTATAAAAAGACATGAAGGAAATCAATCCAAACTGATTTCTTCTTAATTTAATGCCGACTAAAGGAGTTTGACAGACATCTGCAGTTTTGTTGTGAATACCATTTACGAAATTTCATCTGTCTAGCTCTTTGTGTTTTTGAATTACCGTCTATATAGATAGACAGACCAGCGTGAATGCGTTTTTCGGGCTCTAAGAACTTTATAACGAGAGAATTAATGAAAGTCTCGAGATAGTATATTATTTTTGATAATTATTGTTTGTATTTTTTTATATATTTTTGTATTTATATTAAAGTAACCGCTGCCCTCTAAAGCATTCAGGTGAATGATCGTCATCACGGCAGCAAGAAGCTAGAAACTGACATTACATTTTCAATGGCCACGGAAGATATGCACCCACCAGGAAATTGTACGTCTCACCTTTGGATTCGGCCGTCCAGTATTGCTAGCAAGGTATATATTATTCTGAACAGGAATCACTGTATTAGCCAGCAATTTCCCCGGAAGGAGGCATCTCAGATAAGGGAATTGGAAGCTTTCGGAATAGTGATTAGTTCTCTCCATCTTGGAGGGTACAGAAATGGTGCAGGGTCGATTACCCCTGCTGATGTCGGGACGTGCCACTTACTGGAAGAGTTGTACCGTGGTCAATGATAATAATTAGGATTCATCCTCAGTTCCGGCCGATGCTGTCACGACGTCCGGTCATTCAGATTTTTCCGTGTGCCTTCGGACGGTTCAGAGAAGTTGTTTGTGATTAGCCTGGGATCCATACTTTTATCTTTGTTCTCTGGGTGCTGCTTGATACTTATCAAGGAGCGCTTTTTCAAGGTCTTCAAAAGGAAGTCAAAATTTTCTTTCCGAGTTCAGGTTATGTCGAAGCTGAAACTTATAGCATTTTTTTTTCTTCGGGATTAATCTGTTTCGCATGTCGACATGAAATTGCAATGGTTGGCGACCCCCCCCCCCTTTTTTTAACTTTATCTCATATTTACAACCCGGGACGCGTTTGTATTTATCTTCATCTTCGCATTCCATTTTGTCGATTAAATAAAAAAAATTTAGATCTGGCAAGTCGGGACAGATTTCCATTCGCCTGACTCATCGGATTTTTCACCGATCCCCTCATTTCAGAGCAAAGGCAAATAATCAACCCTTCGTCTGATGCACACTCTAACAGGCCTGCACAAGATCAAATTGTATATCAAATTCGCATTATTTGTCTCACGTTGGGGTTGAAATGTTCACAGATTCGCGACCAGTGGACAGGTTTCTATCAGATTCCTCTTCGTCAAAAATTTCCATTTTTAATACAGTCATTATCTATATTTTTTTTGTCCGTTTTACACACTTTTATGTAATCTGACTTGTTTCATATTCATATAAGTAGAATTTTGGTATATATTTTACCCGTTCATTCTAAATGTCATACAATTTCCAAATGTTGTATACTTGCGGCGGCAATATACAATTTTAATATTTATACAGTGATTAGTTTTACTTAAACAAATATTGTTTCAATAAATTTTTTGTTGTAAGTTGCGCCATCTTTTAGAGATGCGGCGAACAAACTGATTGCATGATTCCATAATCTTAATAACAATTATTTATAATTCAATGATTAAGAAATAGAAAACAGTTTTAAAAAATCGATATTTTAGAGAACCAGAAAACGTTTTTATTATTATTATTATATTCAACTTTTTATTGAAAAACTAATATTTGTTGCATGCGAATTTCTGTTAAAATGGCAGTTTCTTGTGTAATAACGATTTCTTCGCGTATCTTTCGCATGGAATTTCATTTCGGAAACCTTTTCAAGGCGCATACCGAGTGAGAAATCGCTCATGAAACATTCAGTGTGCGTCAGCTGCCTCCGCTATCTAAAATTCTTGACTCTCTTGTTCGAGAAATTTTGGAAGATGCTTTCTATCATCACGCTAACGCCACATAGTTACAGAAGAGAGGATAATTTTCTCTTCAACTAAGCAGAAGATTTTAAATGGGGCGTATTATCTTTTGCATGACACTTTTTTTTAAGTTACATTTTTGTTCGGTAAATTGCGAGACAGGAATGCAACTGCTGATGCCCTCGAAAATAAGACGCACTATTCGAGCCAAAAGTGCTGTTGTGATAGGATAAGAGGTCTTTGAAACACATTCTTATTATCAAAATATCCTAATTCGTATTTCTAGGGTTTCCGACAAGAAAATAAATTCACCTGAGGAAGCCAGCGAGAATATTCTCCCCTCGAATTCTGGGGGGTTTGTGCTCCATTTACAGGAAGATTCAAACTTATCGTTCAAATTTCGTGGGGTGCCAGAGAATAGGACAGGAAACTGATTTCACATAGGAAATTGTGTCCGAAAACGTCGTCTGCATGAACAAAATGGACAAGTGAAGTGAATGCAAGGAAACAGTACAGTTAAGTGATAACGGGTATGACCGTCATTTCAACATGATAACACAGTAGATGCACAAAATGGAGATCATTTACTCGAAATCCCCGTAACGTCAGCCGCTGAGCATTCACAAAAAAGCCTGGCTTATCACGGATAATGCCTGCGGCGGCCACCATTCGTGCAAAAAAGTCCATTTCACTGTTGACGGGAGTCTTGTACACATGGTCTTTCATAGCCCCAACAACAAAAAGAAATGCATGGGTGCTAAATCAGGTGAATAGCTATCTGTCCATCTTTGTCTATCCATTGAGCTCCGAATGTTCGGTTCAGGTAACCATGAGCAACAATTATGCTATGGTCTAGAGCTCCGTCATGTTAATACCACATATCTCGGCGAATATGCCACAAGCATTATTCTTGATATGCCAGGAATTTTTGAAAATGTTCGGTGGTAGATGCAACGGCGCTGTGAATCCCGTGTTCGTGTAAATTATCATAATTTTGAGCACCTACTGGTAACGAATGTATTTTAGCTTGTTGGAATAAAGGTCGCATTCGTTACCCCTTTACTGTTCCCTTCACTTGTCTGTTTTGTTCATGCAGATGAAGTTTTCGGACACACTTTCTTGCGTGAAATCGATTATATGAGATATTCCCTAGCTCCCCACAAAACTTGTACTATAAGTTTTGAATCACCCTCCATAGTTTAGATAATTTCCATTCTTCTGACTACACTTTCATTCTCTTGATCCAAAAATTTTCCTATTTTTACAATTTGTTAAAAAAGGAATTATGGGCTAAATGTTGTCTAAATAGCTTCATTGTGTCCTTGAATAAATAGTATTGACGTATACACTTACATACGCACAGACAGACTGGTGGTTGCCTCACATTTCATTCCTCAAAGACACATCATATTTGAACTATCGAGTTTATTAATACAGACCGATAAAATTCCACAAATATTTTTTCAGACTGTTGAGGTTTATGTCGTTGGCATTCTTCGATTTCCCAAGGTCAATTTTTCCCTAAATGCATTTTTTTTTTTGGTTGTTTACCATGCATACAAATTTTGTAATTCATTATCACACTAATAAAGTGCCCAGTCTTGGATGATCTCTACCGATGAGAAATCTAAATTTTGTGAGTGTGAATACGATAACGCGACGAGTTATGCAGACAAAATTCGGTTCTGCCGCCAATATTTCAGACCCGAAGAAAGCGGAAGACGCGTTCCCTGCCACGATGGAAGCCTAATATTCGGACCACTCATCTAATTAGGTGGCTCCTTCTTTTCTATCCCTTAACGACAGTAGAGAAGGGATCATCTAATGAGATACAGTATTCCGTAGGATGTAGATAGGTAGTCGGGGTGAATCAAAGATGAGACAATGAAGTTCCTTATTTAATGAGATAGCATGAGAATCGATTCATTTTAGAATTCGTTCAATACTTAGGAAGTGAATTTTCTGCCGTTTTTGTATCGTATTTCAGGTTTCATTGTTTTAATGTCAGGTTGTATGTCGGATGGACATCGAATATCGATGTTCACGGGACAACTAAGGGATTAACCATTTGAGAGGGATCGCAGAGAATTTCCGAGCGGGTAGCACACCGAGTATCAAAAGATAATTTCGGATTCTGTGGATGGTTTCCAAAAATGCTCTATTTCGAATGGGTTAAATTATTATCTAGTTTTTTTCTACTTCTCTAAAAAATCACATAATATGCTGTAGTTGAGTTTAGTCTAAGAAAAAGTTAACGTAAAATATCCAACCATGATATCTGCCTAAATGATAGATTTCTATTTTGTGGCTCAATAGTCAGCGACCCACTGCCAACAATGTAAACAAAATGCTTTGCAACCATCGTAACGTAAAAGTGCAAGTGCTTAGTTGTGATCACCTTTTTTAAATGCTGGCAAATTCCCATTCCTTTCGTTTCTCTTTTGCAGGTGCTGGGCTCCAATCAGTTCTTCCACTTCGTCCACAGGGCGATGCCACATTCCAGAAACAAGAGGAGTGTACCGCATATGAAGAAACTCAAATCAGATCCCCTGGTGAGTGCACTCTTCTTCGTCGCTCCGTTGAGCAACAGATATTTTACCCTGCAAAGAATAGACTCGCCCTGCTGCAGTGATCCGAAAGGTCTGGCTTTGCGGCCAACGCGTGAAAGCCTCCGCTAGTGGCGACATTCACGTCTTCAGTCACCGCAATTTTTGCATCTTCCAGAAAAACGAACACACGCCGATTCCAAATCCTCCCCTATTTGAGGCGCCCTCGGTGATACCTTACGGGTACTCGTCCATTATATTATAGTTAAGTATCGCGCCCTATTTTCTTCGAATACGAGCAGGGAAGTAAGTATCTCTGGCATTTTTAGAAGCAAAAGAAAACAATCTTGGCAAAAGAATGAAAATGAGCTGATGCCTTCAGTTTCGGAACAAGAATGAATTTCAAATGGTTACAATTTTTTCTTATTTCATTGACTTTTCAAATAAAAAAATTGTTCTTAAAATTTAAATATTTCTTTGTGCTTTTAATATTTTTTTAAAGAATGAACATATTTTCGTTTTTTCATTCATTTTTTTTTCATTTATCTATTTTTTTTTTTTACATATTCCTTTCTTAAAAACTTATTATATGTGAAATAAATAAATCTTTGTATTTAAAATGTTATGTTTTACATTCTAATCCTAAACTCAAAAACGCTGGCATTCGCAAGAATGTATTTAAATCCAGTAATAAAACGACACACATAATTTTTCTGTATCTGCCCGCTGCTGGGTGGTAGGTGAAAAGGAAAAACATTCCTTTTAATGTATTTCATTTAACTGCTTCAATTCAACCTGAAATGCTATTATTGCTTCAGGTGGGAACAAACTATGTTCTTCTCATTTATGTAGCAAATTTCTCGCCATCGAAATAAGGACAAAATGAATTTATTGCCAAAAGTCATGTGCAAACAAATTTACTTTTCGACATCATTGTCTTGAAGATTCAGGCGTTTATCTTGTCAGGGAATCCGGTTTCCGTTCTCCTTTCCAAGGAAGGTTGTCATCAGAATCGTAAGTATTCCCCCTCCAAAGGAGTATAAAGGCACATCCATATGACTGGTGGGTCTGTTCTTCGAGGAGGAGATTGAAAATCTGAGCAGCCTGAGCCACGACAAATGCCTCACTCTTTACAACGACTCTTACTAGACTCGAAAAGTAACCATTGCCATGATTAAAGCATTGATTAAAAGCAACTATTTGCTATGAAGTCGAAAAGTAACCTGTGTAAAAGTAACCTTCCCCTGTAATAGCAATAAAATATACAGGGTGGTTATAATTAAACTTCCCCTGTAAACAGCATGCTACACGCAAACGGGTGAACGGATTGCAACGAAATTTGGTATATAGAGTATACACGAGATGCGCTCACGAAATTTCGGGTGAAAAAAATTAGTTCCAAAATGTACACCAGAGGGCGCTTTTCCCGAAAAAACATTACATTTAACACAATAAATAACCAAATCAGAATAGAGAAACAATATTAACAATGCAGAACCAGAATTATGAGTAATGAAATGACGAATCGGTAAAAGTTGGAAACTCCACGACGCTTCATGTGCGAAGCATCACAACCGATCTGCTGCAGAATACACTGCCCATCGACTTGAAATTCTGCAGGCGAATGAGGATGGTCACGTGGAGCACCTTTCCCTACATCGTCCTGGACACGATTGACAACTGCTCGTCTTGCTCAATTCCATCCTAATCTGTTCTTGTTTCTGCAAACTGAACTGTTTTTTCTCTCTCAAACCGTGTACTGTCAGTTTTCCTTAATTTACTAAATATGGTTCGATGACAAGGTGATCAGTAATTAGCCAATGAATGTTAAAATTGTATCTCAGTTCCATTGTTGTCGTTCATTGTGTTAAATTTAATGTTTTTCCCGAAAATGCGCCCTTTGGTGGACATTTTGGAACCTTTTTTTTCTCCTAAATTCCTTAAGTGCATCTCGTGTATACTCTATATACCAAATTGCGTTGCAATCCGTTCACCCGTTTGTGATGTAGCATGCTGTTTACAGGGGAAGTTTAATCATAACCAACCTGTATGCGCTCCATTCAGCCTTTTCTCTTTCCGAGTTACCATCTCGTCTGCTGCATTTCGGAGTTCAAAGTCAGGCACAATTTCGTCAGTTTGGTTTTCAGAAGAGCTGAAATGGGGAGAGCACTCTCTCGGCTGTTTTCAGAATCTCTCCTCTGCGCTTTTTCTCGTCTATTCATTGAAGCTCTGTGCCGAATTTGGACGTCTTGGCAGACCAATTCGCTTGGCAGTCCAAATTTTTGCTTTTGGAACAAAAACGTTAAACATGATCATTTTCTTATATTAATTTTTTTATTATTATTATTATATTGCGAGATTTTCTATATCCAATTTTTTTACTGGGAGTTCTGTTACCACCAAACCTAGAATCCAAGAGACGGCGTTCCGTTAATGCTTAATACATATCGAGATGCATTGGGATTGAATCTATTTTCAGGATTGTAAACAATTTATAATCATATTTTCCTCACTCTAATTGCTCTGAACAAAACGAAAATATTTTCAGAAAAAAATGCGGTGAAAAAAAAAAGTAGCGCCGCATTCCGATTATTTAATTATGAATATTCTTAGCTTTGTCTTGAGATGTTTTGGTGAACAATATCCCTCTTTTCTTATATTTCTTTTGTTCAAATGAATTGCTTGGCATTTTTAAAACCTATCAAACCTATTTCATTCTTTGCACACTGCACCAAAGTTCTCCTCTAATATGAAAGGAAATGTTTTTGGAGTTTTGTTTTTATTTAAAGAAGATTTCGAAGTATTCGTTATTTGTAAAAAGAAAAGGAGTGAAGCTTACTTGAATATTTTTTTTTTTTTTTGCCATTATTTGGGTTTTTAAGAAAGAATCATGTGCAGTATTTTTTTCTCTTAAAAGGACAATCAATGTCGGTTTTATTTTTGAAAACTCTTTCACTTCAGTCATAAAAAATGACAAATGGAGGCTTTCTTCCATTTTCATTCCTTTTTTTCACTTCTCTTTAAAACGTAATAGATTATAGCGTATGAAAAGCAGTCTCATGCACAAACTTCCTGATTGCATAGAATGTTAAGTTTGCAGAGCAGAAAATGGTAGCTTATTCTTTCGTCATTCTAATATTATTTTCCCTTAAAATTCTATGTATTATACTATATGATAACTGTTTAGGATGTCATTCTTTTATTGGAACTAGTGGATTTATTGTGCGTGTGTGTGTGTGTGTGTGTGTGTGTGTGTGTGTGTGTGTGTGTGTGTAGTAAAATCGGAAGCAGTATTTTTTCTCTTGAAAGAACAATAAATGTCATTTTTCTTATAAAAATTCTCCCACTTTAATTACAGGACGATGAAAGTTTGTCGATTCCTTCCCACTTTATTTAGACTTCAATTTTTTTAAAATATAATATGGTATTTAAAGTTGTCTTAAGAATAAATTTGCCATTTTTAAAATGAAATTCTGTTAAAAACAAAAATGGCAGTAAAGGAACCCTTTTTCCTTTTTAACAGAAATAAAGATTTAAAAAAAAATTAAAGTGAGATGGTAGAAGTGGTCTCTCCGAAACTTTCTTGAAAACTCTCCAATATCAGATTTAATCAAAGATTCATCAATATGAGCACATGTGACACTTCATTTCAAACACCTCATCAGTTGCATTCTTTCCCATTCTCTTCAATCCTAATAAATTCCACTTTTATTTCGTAATACGATTTCTAATTTGCCGTGAATGGATTCAACTGAATTCGTGTCTTTTAATCATATAAAATAAGAAGATGAATTTTAAAAATGAATGAATTATTTAACAGCCTAAAAAGTCAATAACCTGAAAAAACGGGTTGTTAATCAAAGCTAATGATGGATCCTTATGATTGATTTCCAGTTTATCCTTCTAATTATACGCTTTTTTTTTCCATCTTCATATAGACACAGACTGATGAACTGACAGACCTCCCATCGATGGATTCAGTCCAAAATTGTATAGTAATCGTAATTTGGTGAAAAGGCTGCGTACCAAATTTCGTATCCGTAGCTTGTTACATTTCTTTTTCCTTGACAGATATAATACGAAATTGAAATTTTCCTACTCTTAGAGGTTTGAAGCATGGTTTTTTGGTAATTACAACCATTTTTCTTTGTATACTTAAAAACCATTATAGTAAGATAAATATTTTTTAAACTTCATTCGTCTGCTGCCGCTACATTTTGTGCGCAGCAACACTCACCTAAAATTATTAGCATGCTTTTAAAGTGGAAAGTTAAACTTCTGTTTTGTTCAAAGTAGAGAAATTTGTTTTAATATAACAAATAAAATAGAAAAAGTGACGTCAGAGAAAGATTTGATGCAACTGTAAATAAATTTAAATTCCATTACAGCTATGAAAATCATTGCTACAGATTAAGTTTAAAATTAATTTTGAATGTTTGGAAGAAATGACGGTACAACTGAGAGCCCAATTTATTTTTAAATTTTAAAGTGGTGAAAAAACAATTTTTTACTATCGTATGTCGAAAGTTATTCAGTAAAAATTTTGATCAACTATTAATTATCTCATTCTTCTTAGTGAGCAACACCACATGCGGTGGCTCTGCATCCGAACTTCAGTTTCCACCTTAATATGTCACAAATAATAAGCAGTGTCCAGCCTATGAATATAATAATCTGCAATTGTATTAAAAGGCGGTCTATTAATATAACTACTCTCTTCAGTAGATTTTATAATCAATGCGCATGCCACTGAATTACAATACTTTTTTATTGCACTAACGAACGGTCTCCTCCGAACATTCTTGCATATTCTCTAACAACGGTGTTATTTCAGAGAACGACTTCCATAGCATCAGCGTACAATAAAGAAATATTAACCTTTGGCGCGAATGTAGTATTTTTTTTTAATCTTTTCTATGATTCTTGACAAGTATTTAAAGGATTGATCCCTGACGTGCAGTTAATAGTATTCGAAAATTCGAATTTGTGTTATAAGCGCGTACTTTTTCCATCCGATTGAAACTGAAACTCGACACAGAACTACATGTGTAGCCATAAAATCACGTGACAAATTCGACATATTCAATTCGAAAATCGATAAGACAATGCATTTTTCAGTTATCGCTTTTACTTCCGAAAGTACAGACGGTTCACTTCTGGTTGCATTTGTATCAACATTTGACAGTTGCCTACATTATAGTTGCATTCATTTTTTTTAGATCGAACTTTAACCATCCAGCTCTCTTTGTTTTGTAGGTACCACGTCAAATTTTATTCGAACAGCGGGCAAACTTCCGCCGAATAGATTTTGCTCAAAATCTTCAAACTTGTTGTAATTAGACGTGCGCCCAATTTCTTCCTGGTTACTCAAAGCATTCTTGAGCTACCTTCTGCACAGATAGACAGAAGTTTTCTAATGATGTGTTTTTCGAACTTAGAGAAGTCTAAAACGAAGAGATTCTTCCAAATCTCGAGTTAGAAATTTTTTTTGATACGTGCAATTCTTTCTTAATAACTCGTATACGAGAAAGTAAAATTTATTGCTTTCATAAATATTAGAGCATGCCACTGGTTTGTGGAGCCTTCTCTTTCTTCAAAAAAAAAAAAAAAAGAAAGAACCGTGACATTTAACTGCTTCGAGGAGGTTTTATCAGCACTGAGCGCCGCTCCTTCCGCTTGCTTTAGTAATCGACAGACGCGAAACTCTGCGACTCTATGAGCTTCAAACTTTCAACATTCTGTGCTACACACAAAAAGTAAAGCAGCCATTGTTTGCTTGAAAACCCATCGATCGTCGCTTTCCGGCGACCCCTGCTCTTTTTCCGCGATTGCAGCCGCATCTGTGTGTGACGGCTGAGAAGAGTTGGCCTTACTCTTGTCAGATGCAGTGCCCAACGTTACTTGTTGGCGATGAAATCTTTCCAAGGAGCACTTTAATTATCCAAACATACCTGCGGGTTGCTTTCACTGCATCTCATTAAAATGGGGGCTTTACTTCCAGAAGGAAAATCCTCGAGAGATTTGATCTTTATGTAATGATGAATCTACACTCTTTCGACCCGAAAAACTTATTTTTTTTAAAGATGCCTGTCTACATAATAACGTCGCAAAAATAATTCTGTTTTGAATGCAAATGAAATACTGATTAAGGAAAACTTTACCTGTGAGTATGTCAGAGTTTTCATTCTGTAGATCTCAGCTGTATGTTGACGAAACTCAGTAACGCATTCATTTTCAAAGAATGCCCAAAGAAAGCGAATATATACTAAACATATGCGATTCTATCAGATAAACCAGAAACCATAGCCGAAATCTTAAGGCAGCAAATGAGAGCAGGGCGAAAAGACACGTGAGAGCGCATTTAACCTTCATGAGAAGAAGCGGTTGTGTCATCCCCAAACTCGATCTGTCAGCAGTTCTGTCAGGGTGAAAAGCAGCTTTTTGATTTCCAATTATGTCAGATAGCGAAGCACACTGAACAAGTTTCGGTGCCTTCGAGAACAAATTGCCAGGTAGCACCAACCTAAACAATCTGTCCTATATGGCGACACATTTTCAACGTTTTCATTTTTTTTTTAAATTCTTTTATCATTTTCATTAACCGTCGAACTCCAAAAAAATAATGAGATTTATCTGCAGACCTGAATTATGTTATTCTCTACCGATTAATCATATTATACTCTCTCACATTATCGTAAAATCTTAGCTTTTCAAAAAAGCCAAGATTTTACAATAATACGAGTGGATTGTCGCTTCCGACCCGTTACAGAACGAGCCACCTCTGCCTATAGCTCTAAAACTTGGGGGAATAAGAGAATGAACCTTTCACCAAAACTGTAATTTTTTTGGGAGTATTTCACCTTTTTCCCGCTTCCACGTAGAAACGCTAACTCAGAAACGTAACCCTAAGTTGACGAGATTTCCCACATGGTTTGTCATCACAAATATATATATATATATATATATATATATATATATATATATATATATATATATCATACTTTGAGACTAATCCTGTCTACGGAAGGGGAGATGTCTTTCAGCCGTCATCAACGAATCAGTTATTGTCTTTATTGAATGGAGTGAATAAATCGCTATCTATATCTATTAAATAACTAAAGAATGGTATAGATGAGGAAATATTTCATAAATGATTTCTATACCTTAAGTGAGTTGATTTTATTAAGAGAAGGCAGAATTTTATTTAAAAGAACAGCGATTTATTCGAACGAACGCCCCCGCTGGCTCGTATTTAATTCAGGCAATGAATTTTTTTCACCTATTACTTTAATTATCCGAAGGTACCCGCGGGACTTCAAAATTGACTCATCAAAATAGGAATGATGGCTCGCGAGAAACTTTTATGATGCGGAGTAGCGCTCGAGTATTGCGGTTCCCTGGCGCGCTTAACGTTGGCGCGCTGCCATTAGGAGTGTAATGGCCGGCCGAGGAAATGGGGAAATAATTCACGCCAAAAGCGATTTTCATAACGAATCAGCTCTTTATGGACAACTTAATTATTCAATAAGAATACGAATTTCGAGTCCATGCAGACATGTGTGTATACCCCGGTTACCGATAAAGATCAGGGATGAAATTCTTCAGGCTGAATTATAAATGTGTTTGTTTACAATGTTAAGCCAGCTAGAGTGGTCTCCTCAAAAGTTTCTTGCATACTCTTTAATAAAGGTATCATCTCAGGGAACGGTTTTCTTGGCATTGGCGTATAACAGTTACAAAATGTTAATTTTTGATATGAATTTAGTATCTTTACTGAATTTATTGTGTAATCTTTGGCTAGTTTTCTGGAGACTCGTCCCTGGCTTGCGAGTGCATAAGAGTATCCAAACATACGAATTTATGTTTTATACCCGTTTCTCCTAACCGAATGAAACAAAAATTCGACACGGAGCTATACTAGTACACACAAACTTCCATATCGTATTTGATATATTAAAGTTATTGCATTTTTAACTATCGCGTTTGCATGTTTCAGAAAGTAAAGATGAACAGACGGTCAATCCCTAGTTATATTTGTTTCAAAGTTTGATAGGGATTAGGAGAAGAAAATTTGATATCCTGTAAAATGGATAAAATTCGGTTCTTGGATCCAACATCCCCATGTTCGAGACGTCCCTAAGTTCTATCAACACGTTATGTCTTTCTGTCTGTGACAAAGATAAATCAATAAAACTTTGAGTCAGACGGAGGAAATTTCATATCGGGTCTTTTGAACCAAACTTGTATATTCCATTCAAATTTTGTGCAAACTCAGCTCAGAAAAACGCCTGTCTGTCCGGCTGTTCGAATAAAAGTTATCAGCCGAACTACAAAACATAGTGCTAGTTGGATAAAATTTGATACACAAATGAATCATCAACAGTGTGCACACTTTTCACATTTTGATCCGAATCCAACGAGGGATTAACCGTATGCCAATCGGTATTGTCAAAAGTATAAACGCAGGTAAGTAAACGCAATAACTAAAAAAATGCAAGGACTCAAATACATCAAATTCGGTATTTGGATTTTGTGACTCTAAGTATAGCTCTGTGTCAAATTTTTGTTTCAATCGATTGGGAAAAACATATCCAAAACACAAATTAGATTTCCGATCTTTACTAACCATATTCCAAGGATTAATCGCCAAACAACTCGCTAAAGATCATTTGATAGGTTCATTAAAAATGACGCAATGGTACATGACATCACGCCAATGCCATGCTAGGATTCTCTACCACAATTCTTTTGCGGCAGGAGGGGGATAAGACTTTTATGAGAGACTATGCAAGTTTATTTCGGAGAAAGCACTCCTACTGGTTTTGTATTAATAATTGAAATTTTTGTTCATTTAGACTTCAGAATTTCATTTCCGAGTATTATTAACCTCGTGCAGGGATTAATCGTCGTGGATCAGAGGAAAAATTCAGTAAAAATGCTAAATTTAATGCGTCAATATTTCGGGACTATTATATCCCAATGCCATGCATAGCGATCTCTGTTATAATGCTTTTATTATAGAATATGTGAAAAAAATAAGGGAGACAGAAATTTATTCCTTCAAATTTAAAAAATTTATTATTTCTAATGGGAAATCGATATCTTTGAAGCTTTAACAGCATTTCAAAAAGCAATATTTTGTTGTAAATATTGCTTTTTACATTATGCATACTATCGGCAATGTTTAGAATCTGGTATTCTATAGAATTCTATAAACTAAACTAAAACCAAACGCATCCTTTCAAAATAAATGTCTCTAATAAATAAGCCCTTTTCAATAAGCTCAGTAGCAGAAGCCACTTCTTCCGGAGATGTCATTTTACATCGTCCATTCGCTTCTCTTCGCAAAAGTCATTCCGCCGCGCGATATTCCTCATGCGGGCCTTGCATCAAGAGAATGTGACTACAAACTTCCCAACCCGTCCTTCCAAAGTAAATCTCTCTAATAAATAACGTTCGCCTTCCTTCCTGCTATTAAAAGTAGTCCGGATAAGAGCTCTAAGCTCCGTTCCCCTCGCAAATGAGCTTAAAGAGCTTCGCCCTTTGAGTAAAAGGACTTAGAATTCGAAATGAGCTCTCTGTAAACATTTGAGCTTGATTTGCATTCTTCGCAAAAAGCACTGAGCCCGAACTCTGAAACTTTTCCGGCCCTTCACGCATTTTAAACGAAGGACTTGTTTGCGCGCGGGATTACGGTTTCGCCGGAATAACCGAACAATCGCCGGAGAATAGAATTTCAAACGTTATTTCTCCTCACGTTACAGTTCACGAAGATTTTGAAAAATTATTTCATTACGAATTGTAATTTTTCGTACATGACGATTTGAAAAATTTTAATTTCAAACTAAAATTCTTAAAAATTCAAAATTAAAGTTTTTAATAAAAAATTATTTTAAGTGTACTAACTATTTTATGAATGCGAAAGGCGTAGGGTGCTTTCATTCTGTTATCCTGTTCTTTTAGTCACAAGATGACAAAAGAATAATTACATAATTATAAAAACCTGTAAAATATTGAAATCAAATTTTTTTGAAATTTTCTGCTAGAGGACGCAACTCGCAAAGAATAAACATTTAATTTATTTAACTGGTGATTATTATACTCAGAAAATATAAGTTTATAACCATAAATAAATGAAAGAAAGAAACTTAATGTAATATTTTTTATTATATTTTTCTTATTCTTTGAGAAAGTGGACTAATAAAAGCGAGTTAAAGTAAATTATGTGAATTGAAAATAGTTTTTTAAGTAATTATCAACTTTTTAGTCTATAATTATTGTGGAATCCCGACATTCATTTTCACTCCTTCCTCACGAATTGGCTATAGAATCAAATTTAATAAAATGAAGCAAATAATATATAATTATATCCTGAAAGTATTAAAGTGGAGGGCAGGCATCTAAAACACACCAAATTTCAAAGCTCTAACACATAAAAAAATCAATTGGAAAATTTTATTTTTACGAGCGTGAAACAATTAAAAAGAGAAGAGTGTAAAAAAAAAATGCTTATTCTAAGATTAATGTATTAGAAACCATTCGTATGCATAAATATTTCAAAGTTGGGAAACAGACTTTTTAATTTATTCCTAAAATAAAATGAGTATCATAAAATTGTAAATGGTCTGATTGTGCATTATGATGAAAATTTGATAAAGAAATAAAAAAATATAAAAAAATTAAATTTTCGTTTAATGCCGAGTTTTCGTAAGTGAACAGCATCATATGCACAGTTTTTTGTTTGTTTGTTTGTTTGTTTGTTTGTTTTCGCTTGAGAAATTTTATTTCCGAAGAAAATAATATTCTGCTAAGCGCTCAGTTCAGACAGAAATGTATGCAACTTTAATCGTCACTTTGAATAGTAAGGCATATATATTCTACAAATAATAATTTCTTTTTTTATTGATGCCACCCAGAAATATCAAAGCTGCAGCGATGAGTTTGGCTCTTCAACACTGCCACGCATGTGTCCAGTGTTAGAAAGTCGTATCTCCCAATGCTTCTTTAACAAATGCGTGTGTATGATCTTTTATGTATTTATAAAAGAGTACTTCTATTTATAAAACGTTTTTGTCATTATCGGTACATTCGTGAAGATGGACAGCAACTGAAAATCGGATTTCTTAATGATCCGCACAGAACAGTTGTACCCCAAACTTGGTTCGCAAAAATATCCAACTCTGCAGTCTGAATGCAAGTCCTGAAAGCAACTATTGAATGGTTAGTTAATATATGATTTTCATGGACATCTTGAATGTTTCCATACCATCCCTGTCATCTTTAACTATCTCATATATCTGATGGACACTTGGAATATCCAAACAATTTCTATCAGAATTTTTCTTTACATTCGTTTTTCCATAGACAAGATTTGATGCAAAGTTCGTGTGCAGCGCTCTCTGTCACAACTGCAGTGCATCCATATACGAAAATTTCTACAAAATACGGAGCAGATGACTGCGCACACCTTTGTAGATTGAAAGTAAATACCCGCGAAGTGCCTTTGTCTTGATTCATTATACTTCATAAATCATTATAACACGCTTTTATTTAACTTGACTTTTTTCGTGTCCTTTTAAAGAGAAAGCATTTCTTTAATTTTCGACGGTAATATGCTACTTTAATCTTTTCAAGATTTAATTATTAATTAATCAATTATTTCAACCGGATATTAATTCCAAGAGTGGCAACATCTGATAAGGAATTTGGAAAACGTCGACTTTTAGGATTTCTCAATAGTTATCGTAACGAATTAGAAATTGAAGACAAGCAAGCATAAGTGGCAAAACTTTCTCACTTACTCTTGGCTAAAGGTTTGTTTCGGGCTTTATCCTCGTTTTTTTTTTTTTTTTTTTTTTTTTTTCCAACCTATTGAAAACATTTCACATGAACTCCATTTGTCGTCTCACTCCAGATTTTATATATTTAAGTGTCATTTCGTATCGCGTTTATATGCATCTGAAAGTACAGATCGAAAGACAGTCTTTGAACCTGTGTCAAAAATTTTACTCATCTACATTTCTTTCTTTTTGTAGTTAACGGGTTGACTTATATTCGAACAGCGCGGCGGATAAATATCCTCTGAACGGTTCTTGCACAAAATCTCCTACAAATCCACAAACTAGGCTCTAAGATCGTCAACTAAATTTCATCCATCTAGCTAAAGCGTTTTTGAGTTATCTTTTTCACAAACAGGAAGACAGAGTGCCGAAAATGTATTTTTCGAACTCCGAGATGTCTGAAACGCGGAGATTCTTCAAAATCTCGAGCTTAAATTTTTTGACGATTGCAACACTTTCTCCATACTTCCCATACAAAAAACTTAATAGCACAATAGAATAAACATAAACCTATTAATACTGCTTTTTCCATTTAATACTACTTAAAAATACTACTCTTTTTAATGCTTTAATAGGAATTAATTTTTTTTAAAAAAAGACATTTTTATTGAGTTTAGCGATCCGATATTAAAACAGTGAACGGAATCAAATAACCGTGTTATTGTCCTGATTTCTTTTGGTTTCTGGCTGCCTTTCGTGGAACGAAGAAAAATTCTTGACGGTTCAGTCATTTCGATGACCGAAAGAGCAGCCCAAGAAGATGCTGTCACTTCCCGAAAAGAAAACTGCAGTTTCGATGGCAGCGGCTGTCGAGGAATGTTTCACTAGTGGCTTTCTCATTTCCGAAGAGAAAGTATTGCAATCGTCAAAAATTTCGACGTCAAGACTTTGAAAACCAAACACACGCGCGCGCGCGCGTGTGTGTGTATACTGAATGCCACAAAAATGACTGATGCATTTTGAAATGTATCGTTTGCGACTTTACGCTTGGAAACTTAGAGAATTTTATCTTATCAAATTGCGGAAGGTAACTCTGCACTGCATGTGAGACAATTAACTGGCATGTTTGGATGAATGACTGGAAATTTTCGCCTCAAACTGCTCCTCGTTGTTTCTTCAAATGGAAATTGCGTTTAAAAAATCGTTTTTAATTTTTTCCAACAGTCCTTACAAAATTTTCATGATAGTATTTTTGTTTTTCCTATTTTACAGCGTCACCTGTCACTGGCAGTGTAAGCTGCATTTGCAATTGGATTGGATAAAAATCCAGAGGCAAACGACGGCAAGAGTCAGATGTAAAAAAAAAAAAAAAAAAAAAAAAAACCTATACCAAAGTCCCTATACCAACGTTTCAGACACTTTTATTGAAAGTTTTCACGGCTGTGCTTAATTCACCGTTTCTCTAATGAATGATGCTAAAAAATATTATTAGATATGCTCTAGATAGGGCTCACTAGCAACTCTCCTCACTCGAAGGAACGAAAATATAAAAGAATCAAGAAATAGTCATCAAACAGAAAGGTTAATCAGGCTCGAAAATTTCCACATGGATCATCGGAATGACTCATCTATGGAAACTGGTCACTGCATTTTCCAAAACTATTATCTCACAAAAGGGATTTCTGTATCATTTTAAAACTCAAAAAAAAAATATCTTAAATTATATCAAAAGTAAAATAAAATATATAAAGTCTGTCTATCTACCCGTATGTGTCTACAAATTTTATAAATTTTTGATATACCTCTTGGTTTAACGGATATTAGTATTAGTCTTAATCAATACTTCAAGTAAGGAATCTGTTTTTTAAAAGCTGCAATTCTTCTAAATTTCTAAGCGTCCCGGACCAGCTTTTAATCACTTGCGGTGTCAAGAGATTCACATGTCCACGTGCCAAAACAGTCTACTGTAACTCGCTGAAAGGCAGACAAAAAAATCGGTACACAATTTATACCTTCTGAATGAATCAAGTGTCGGCCTAAGACTGTGTCCCTGTGAACGGTGTCTGGGCAAATCATTTTATTCGACCGGTAACGAAGACTTCTGCGACAATTGCCTGCTCACTTGCGTAGCACGTCGTTGGCGTTTCTGCGACAAAAGCATCTCGATTTGTGTGGCCCATTTCTTTACTGCAAGTGATCAATCCGTTGGATTAATTTCTTCCAAATGAGCTTCACTCTTAAGGGACTAGAATACTATTTACGCTTATTCCAATCCTGTGGCTTAATTAGGTGGGACAGATGGGACATATACCCGGGACCCGTTACCAGAGGTGTGAAATTTAGCTTAAGAATTTAAAAGATTTTTATTCTACTGTATGAAATACGCCGAGAGAAGTAATATAGACAGAAATTCGACTTACAAAGGTTAATGAATAAACCAGTATCCTAATTATCATTTTTGAACTTATACTTTCGTAATTAGAGTTGTGTGTAGTTGTGGTTGACTCTAATTATTGCGACATGCTAGAAAAATAATCTTATTTACTTTTAAACTTACGAAATTCAACAATTAATTCTGTCTACAAGCTTCACCTAGGCGAGTGCGTGAACGTTCTGAAGAAAAGGAGAGAATAACTTTTTCGAACCCGGATGATGGGCAGCGCGTCAGCCTCGACGGAGCCTGTAATTTACATTCATATTGATATATGATTTGTTATAGACATTCACTACAATACCGCTTTGGAATTAGACTGGCCCTGATCTGCCTCCTAACACCTTGAATTATCTTCTTACCTCTTCATTTATTGACTTGTGTTCTTGCAGGTGTCTCGGGCGACGCAGCAGATTGGATTCAAGAGGGTGAAGCGGGGCTACAAGCAGCTGCGACTGCGCGAGGAGCTCGCCAAAGAGATGTCCCAACCCACAGACCCTTACTTTCCCTACCAATGGTACCTTGTAAGTAAAGATCCGTGATTTTATTATTATTATTTTGAAAGATCTGCTTCTCATCACAGTTGTTTCAACATATCCTTCAAATCACTGTTATTTCGATCCGTTTTTATTCAATCACATTTTATTTCAGGAAAGGATTATTAAAATATTCTCAAAACTTTCCGTTCCCTTTTATTATATTTTCTGCAAATAATTTATTTTAGCTCTATCGTGCTGCCAGCAAATGGTACTGAAATAAGAAATTATTTTTATATATTTGTACAAGCATTTTTAACTACATAACAGGTATTTAATCAAGGAAGTTAATCACTGTTCAGATTTTACAGTATTTCCTATGAATAACATAATATACTGTGATAAGTGGTAGAGATCTCTAACACAGGGGGAAAATTTATAACACAATTTCTATTGAGTTCGATTTTTTAATCATTTCAGACATCCTAATTTCAAAACTATAGTTGAGGAGTAGCGGTTAATGAATAATAAAGTAGGATATTCATAAATAACATGAGCAGCATTGGGACTAAGATTCTCCTTTCAAGTGCACTTTTCTATTTATGGAGTCTGTGTTCTTGACATGTCTCTTTATAAGCTAGAGTGTATGATTTAATTACATATGGGGGGAAATCTGCAGGCGATACATTTCAAGCAGATGACTTTGAATCTATACCCTTCATATGTCTTGGAATGTCCAGCACGCTAGCTGAAGTGAGTGCTTATGATGCCTCAAATTCAGGAATGAGTTTTTGCTCAGAAAAATAGATGCGTTTGTGTGCTAGTGAAACGTAACGCCAAATACTCCGAAATCGAGGGATTTTAATTCATTTGGTGTGCTTATCTATTGTTTCTTTCCTCTTGAAAGTTTGGATGTCATTATTCAATTGATATTTTTGCTTCAATCGGTTGGTCTAAAATTGATTGGTGAAGGAGTCCGCGTCCCGAAAGGTTCCTGCTCAGCGGGTCGCACTTGCAGGTGCAAGCCCTTCTTGCAATCAACCATGGGATCCCTGTTACAATTGGTGGTTCATCGGTGATTTAAGATAAAGAAATGTGAATACCGGGCAGTGCATGGATAATGAAATGCCAGTTCACAATAACGCAGCATAACAAATCCAGTGGCCCATAGCTTTTAAAGTTCTCTTTGTATCCTGAATATCAGCAGCTGTCTAATTACCGAATTCAACTTTCAGAAAGAAAAAAAAACACTATTATACCCTTGGTTTTTGTAACTAAATATTTTGAGTTCGCTGAAGAATTTGAATTACTTTGTGGAATACTTAGACAATAAACTTCGACTTTTCAAAAGTCAAAAGGAAAAAAAAAATCATTGACCAAAATATTTACTGTAACTAAAGTCTGATTAAACCCTGATTTCTTACAGAAGGGGAATTACATTACACATTTACTTTTCTTTTCGTCATAAAATATGGAGCAAGGTTTCTGTATATTTCCCTGTCAGTTGAATCAGTACTCGTATAAAGACAAATCTTTCTTTAATTAATTGAAGGGGAGGGGGTAATATATTAAAGCTTTGATACAATATACAAAATATCACTACAACAACTATGCAAAGCACTATAAAAGAATGAAAAAAAGAAATATTTGTTGAGGTAAATTAGTTCGTGGATTTTGATGAAAAGTAAAAATTACTTGGAGAAGGACCTATTTGAGGAAATCGATTAAACAGATTATTCTGGAATTGAGGCTGTTGAAATCCGCTCTTAGTTATCTTGCAGAAATTGCACTAGATGTCCGGTTTTGTTTGTCATCACCAGATTCTTTCGAAATCGTGGGTGGGTTTGCTGAAGAGAAAAGATGGGTCATGCCCAGTTGCAAAGGTTATGTCTTGCTTGACACATAGTATTGGTTTAAAGGAGACTTCGAGTGTGAATTAGTATATATTTCTTCCGATTCTTCGTGTTATTGCATAAGGCACGTTTTGTTTAGGGACCTTTTATGGAAGCTTCTTGGAGCTGGATATTGTACAAGGAACCTGTCGAAACCACCTGATTAGCTAAAGAATCTGCTGCCTCGTTGCCGTTCTACCCATCCTAACTGAGTAGAACTGAAATATTTAATTGCGAAAGTAGATGCAGAGTAAATATAATATATACAGGAAATTACTATGAGGACTTACAAATAATGCCCCAATAGCTAATCTTTAAGCAGTTAGAGATAAACATATATTTCCAATCAGGAATACATGCCTGCTATTTTGTAAGCATGTTTTTAGCGTATTTCTCAAAAAGTACGAAATTTAAATTTTATGTAATCCCCTAGCCCTATGAATCATCTATACATAGTATAAAAAAATATATGATTAATCAAAAAACTTAAGTCAATTCCTACTTAGGTCAACAATTTTTTTTTATTCTAGTTACTTTTTTATTAAATTCTGTTGTGTGTGTTTTTTCCCCTCCATATAAAGGAAAAACTTATTTTCTTTATGTTTAAGTTAGGTTAGTGAATATCAGAGAAAGAATATCCACACTTTCTTCAAATAAGAGTCTTCTGCTGAGCGAAGTAACCGTCTCTCTTTAAATCGCACTGCAATTGAATGACAGAGACAGAATGAATCTCGCCTGTCTGCTGACAGAGAAAGACATTTAAATTCGAGACGCATGAGAAGAAGTGAAAGAACAAACGTTCCTGATACTTGGTCCGAAAAGGAGTATGTCGCCCTGAATTGAGATCCATGTGTGGATTACAGAAATGATGCCTCGGTTTCAATAGAAACAATGTCTATAGTCTGTCCATATTGTTCAGCTTTAGGAACAATATGGAACAATACAGTCATTTTCGCCAAAAAATAATTTATCTCCAAATTTTAGCGAAATGGCCGATTGTGGCGAGAACGGCAGCAATAGGGTAACGGTAGCAAAAGTGACACCAAAAAATTGCCAACCTCGCAAGGCGCAAAGCTTAGCCCAGCTTTAAAATGGAAAGATAAATCAAAAGGCATACTTTGTTTACAAGGGAAAATTGAAACCATTTTAACAATCTAAATAGGGAACAGCATTGTTATACAGTCATTTATACCCAAAAAATCTATCGTCAAATTCTAGCGAAATGGTTCAATGTGACGTGAACGACAGCAATAGCGTTTCCAATCTGAAGGTTTCGAGAAACACTGCAGAAAATTATGGAAATATAGAAAAATTTAATAAATGCAGTAAAATGAGATGCATGCAAAAAAATTTAATCGAAAATAATGAAAGTAAGCAGAAGAAATATGTACAGCAGGAAAAAAATCAAAGGAAATAAACAGGAAAGATCAAAATACAGTAACATAAAAAATGGCGGTCATGTAAGCCCAAACAAAACGCCACCGAAAAATTGCCAACCTCGCAAGGCGCCAAATGACTGTCATATCGGGTGGAGGCTAGACTTAAGTCTAAAGCAAATTTTTCCTCTTAGATGTTATGCCACGATCAACGCTGTGCGGGTACTGCTAGTATTCAATAAAATCTTTCTAAAATTTTAAAAACAAATGATTTTTCTAACATTTTTGAGTGACTATATTTTTAAATTTTTCCCAAAATTTTCAAATTTTTCCCTCTCTAAAATAAGCATAAAGATTTTTGGTACTTTTCCGTTAATCTCCAAATAATGTAAAATTCCGCCAAATTTCTTACGCCAAATTCGCATTTGGTTCACAACTGGCGACATTTGCGCCCGGCTAACGGAAAAGCACCAGAATTTTTTATTGAATTATCAATAAATAATTTAATTAAAATGACATTCATTAAGTAGATGTGGAGATGAATAATATATGCTTTGCGTCTATAGAAACTCCATTAAAGGAAAAACATTAGAGTTTCTGCTCACTCTAATCTTTAAAAAAAAATGTTTTGCATCAACTTCTTAGTCTTCAAATACTTTGAATATTACAATTTTGGATAATTTCAGTGGCGAAAAAAATTCATTTAGGTGATCTTCAGTAGAACAAAAACACTGAAAATTAAGGCTGCGACATTTTTCTTTTCTAATGAAAGCAACTATTTTGCTTAAAAGGCGCCAAAACTGTTTTATTAAATATGACTAAAAGGGACTGTATAAAAATTTCGTAATGTTTACAACAGTGCATTTATTGACAAAATGAAATTCTTTATTTAATTCAAAGTATCTTTTTCCAAGCGGATGCCAATATGGGACCGCGATTAAAGTGAGCATCTCCCATATGTTCAATAAATTGCAAACTGAATGTTTGTTCTATCCAAAAGGATTTCGAGTTGACAAATTCATTGCGTGGGCTTCAAGCCAAGGCACAAGTTGCAGATGTGCTGTGATAGACGTCGCGTCTAGACGGCGTCTTCCTCTGCAATGGACTTAAAACTTCTTAATAGCCTTTTCCCTTTCCAAATTACACAGAGATCTTTGTTTATATTTTTTAAATTCCTTTTTAAGCCGATGTGAAATTCAGTAATTGGCATTTAGTATGATGCTGGGGCTTTTTGTACTTATCGGTCTTTGGGCTTTTTCCATTTTCCATATGCAAAGAGAAAACACTGCAATCGTTAGAATATTTGACGTGGAAATTTTGATTGATTTCCACGTTTTAGGCCTTCCTGAGTCCAACCTAGTCCCCCCCCCCTCTTTTTGGAATATTTACGAATCCGAATCTGAGTTCAAAAAAATACATTTTAACATGTTTTTACTGATTATCACTCTCTAATATGTCTATTTTGTATCTATGTTTGCCTGATCTCTTCCAATTGAGCAACCCATTTTGAATTAGTTTCCCAATGAACAATTTGCAACAATTCAGAATTGAATGGCAACGCTTTTTTGTCTATCTATTCGGCATAAATTTTGCAATGCATTAAAACTTTCATTGCCGACAGATGGCGGCATGTCACGTCGTTTGCTCAACTGGAAATAAGCTTAAAATCGATCATAACATTTCACACACACAAAATTAAAAAGTAGAGAATTACTGTTTAAATAAAAAAAAAACCAATATACTACATTTCTACAACAGATTAAAAAATATTAATGATTTACTTATTCAGTTAAATTCATGTTTTTCAGTCTTATCAAATAGCAAGGTGAAATTTTTAAAAATTACTTCTTGAAAATCTTTATTTAAAAGCCTAAAAAGTCGCTAATCTGGGCGAACATGCTTGTTGGCAACGGCGGCTGGTTTATTTTAAAATTTCTTGCGGCAGATTTCAGCAAAGCGAGTCGTCTTCCATTTCGTATATTTTGAAACCGACGCCTTGTGAAAAGATTCTCTCCATTCATTACAACCCATTCACCTTTTCTTTGGCGGCGGAGTGCCGACATCCAAGTTTCAATTAGGAGCGGAAAATAGATCTTCCTATAACGTGAGTTTTCCCCTTTTGACACTGACTCAATGCGGTGGAGAAAAAGAGCTTTTCTATTCATGCTCGTGGATGGCTTCATTACGCCTCGCCCATGTTTTGCGCCATATAATTATAAGATAGTAACTAAGTTTATACCCACAGACGTTTTTCCAATTTTTACTTTCTCCTACAAGAAGTATAAATGTAACAATACATCTTAAGCTAATTTAAATTCTAATAAATTTGCTAATTATTATTTTAAATTACCCCATATTTCTTTAGTCTCATTTGTTCTCTTATTTCCTGATCCATATCCCACTGTTTGCTTTTAATTATTTCTAACATCGCTGTACAAAAACTGCTGAATTCTGAAGGCAAAGATAAAAATCGCTGAGGCCCTCGGGATCATTCCCTCTCCTCAATCAGCACGCGACAAAGTAAAAATCTTTTAGTATAAGATATATGGAAAAAAATTTCTCACAATTTCCCCCTCTGAACTGGCACGTTTCATTGCCCCTCTCCCATGGAAAAATAAATTGAAATCAATTCCAAATGAGTCTTCTTTTCGGCCAATCTTCTGAAAAAACTATGTTACATACGTATGATTGCGATGAATCGATGAGTATGAATGTTTATCGATCAAAGATGAAAATCGCTTCATTACTTTGCCATCATTGATCTGACTTGCCGATTCATCGCATTGTTTGTAATGTGCAGGAGAGAAAGAAAGCCTCAAAGGACTTTGACTGAATCTGCACTTCTTAGAGCTCCCCGAGACCACAAAACACAGATTCTCTGCGGGCAGGTGAACTCAAAAATACTTCGGACTAGACGAAGGAAATTTGATACGTATACTCTACGTCAAGTTTCTGGATTTGAGCGAAATTTGAACAATTTGAATTTCTGAGCGAAATGTGTTCCATAGATGATTCGTCCCTTCCGCACGATTCACAATGCACATTCATCTTGCAACCGGGGGTGGTATACTAAATTTCAACAAATCACAGCTGTGTTTTCGTATAATTGAAAAGTAAGAATGTAAACAAATGATACGTTTCGAAATCTATGTGCTGTTTCTTCAAGATTTATTGTCGTCTGATTTTGTTTATAAAGTCATAGAAATGTATTGAAATTAGGAAATAAACTCGTTACATTAACATCAAAGAAAGTATTTTAATCTGATTTTTTTTTTTTTTTTTTTTTTTTTTTTTTGTTAAAATATTTGAGAAATTCAGACTTTAGTTTTCAGATGAATGAATTAAAATTTTTGACTTCATCAAAATGCTCAAAAATAAAAAGCAATATTTCTCTTGATAAGACATGTTAAAAGAAGTGACTGATAAATAGACTATCGAAACTTAAGCACTCTGCTTATTCTGCCTTCTTTGACTTCCCGCCCTGGTGTGGCATGGAAGCTTGGAAAGGGAGTACCAGTTCCGATATCGTCCTCGTCATTTGACCGTGGTTCAAAATTACGAGGTCCGTCCAAATATAGCGTTAGTGTTGTTTTAAAACGGGACGTTAATATAACTAAATTAAACTCATTGACTTCCCATAGGATATAGAATCTTCCCACTTCTATTTATTAAAAAAGTTTTAATCAGTTTTAAAACAATGTCTTTTCATATGTTACATATATTTGTTATACATCTTGCCTATTATCACCTTAAAAGTATGAAAATAATTTGTCATGATTTAAACAAATCTGTTTACTCTGCTGGGATGAAATAAACTTAACCAGTTAGAAGGTAGTTTCGATTTAAACCAATAAAAACAGCATTAATACTGTTCAATTGGCATCAACGATCCGATGAAACATGATGTGTGTAAGGAAACGTTATTTTTGACGATAAAAATTGTATAAAAATAAAGCTAACTAACGATAAAAATAACTGACATCTACGAATGTATTCAAAAATTAGAGGGAGTGGTTTCAGAATGCAATCTAAAATGAATGCGAGTCTCCAAAATTTCCTCTTATACTCTCTAATAAATTTTCGCTCTCAGGAAATGCTTTCTGTGGCGAAATAATAACCTTTTGGCTAGAATTTGGCATTTTTACTGAATACTTGGCGAGTTTTTTTTCGGGGGGGGGGGGATTAATCCTGACATGTGGTTAATAATATCCGAATACCGAATTTGCACTTTAGACGCGTTTTAGCAAAGTTATTGAAACAAATATTTGACAAAGAGTTACACTTACACTCATAAAATCCCATACAAAATTTGATATCTGCCTATGGCATAGAAAAGTCTAATACCCAAAATTTCAAAAGCAGAAGATATGCAAAGAAATGAGCTGAGCTGAGCGGCGAACCAAAAGAAACATAACAAACATCACAGACTCAGAAACATACAAGAACTTGAATCGGGAAAAGTTGTTTGGATAACCAATCAAAGATCCTGTGGGAAGATAAAAGCACAGCATGCTATTCCTCAATCTTACTTGATCGAAACCCCTGGAGGTGGCATCTGGTGCACTCGTTTTCATCTTCGTCCTTCTTCTGGACAAACCTTACGACTTAGGTGATACAATGAGAGAACTCACCAGATCAGAAAAGGTTATTCACTTCCAGACGAGATGACAAGATCTCCAAATCTATTCCAAGATTCATTTCCTCTGCAACCAACACCGCGACAAGAAGTGAATGAACAGAGCGACCCTTATATAAGCTTAATTTGTAACTGAGGGGTTAAATCATTTTTTGTAAATATTGTACATAAAGTTTGTTTGTAAAAAAAATGTTGTACATAGAATTTGTAAATAAGATAAAGTTTTTACGTAAATAGTGAACATAAAAATTGTTTGTAAATCTTCTATTGTGGTAACGTTGTATGTGAAGCTGTTCTCGCGTCTTCGTCTTGTTCATAAATTCATCTTAGGTTTAACTACGTGTCCTATTTAATTCTAATTGAAAATGATCATAAAACAGAAACAGAATATAAATAATTGGAAAAGTAAGAAAAGGCTTTAAATTACCAAAACAAATTAAACACTCAGATTTGAGAGAAAAGATGCGTTCCAGGACAACTGCTTTTTTAGGCAAAACAACAGCCAAATTGAAACTTTTCTATCGAGTTTGCCCCCTGGTTGGGTGAAATTGCTCCTGATCCAGAGTGGACGAACTCGTTTGTCAATAATTTATTCGTTCCATCATTACCTAGAAATTATATCTTCGACCGATTGATGAAACCAATAACCAAATCAGTTCCCATTCGTCCATAATGATACTTCGGCTGTCGAATCAGCGAATAACCGAGCCCATCAAGCTGCAAAAAGTCATGAACAGATCCGTTACCGAGTCTGCGAAACCCACCTCGAGGATTTTTACACTGTCTGTATCCTAAATTGTGGCTGTAACTAACCGCCTGAAATTGATTCTGTGGTTTGGTTTTTTTAGAAAAATGTTGGTCAGAATGGTGGCAAACCGAAGTTGGATCTCAACGTAGAAGCTGCCTGGGCTCAAGGATACACTGGAAGGAATATCACAACAGCAATCATGGACGATGGTAATCTCATATTTAATACTAGCTGACCCGGCAAACGTTGTTCTGCCATATAAATTATTTCTAGTGAATATTTTGGTTGTTAATTAAAAAATAACGAATGTATTGTAAGTGTGTGGGGATGGGATCTATGATAGAAAGAGGAATGGATCGCTGTAGACGATGATCGCCGATAAAAACACCAACCATTCTGTTTCTCAATACAATGTATTTCATTTACGTAACGAGCATATACATTGTTTGATCTCTTAAAAATTAAACGTAAAGTAAAAAAAGTAATATATTTTTTTATCCTAAAGTATAAAAATGAAATAAAGAAAATCAATATTCATTTCGAGGAGCAATTGAGTGTCCGATATTTTTTGTCAATTCGTCTTTAGCCAACACAAATAAGCTCGATGGTTTGCCCACGCGAGAACATGCCACATATAATTGTCCGTGTAAAAAACATGATGCGCCCAAATCTAAGCCGCAAACAGACATCGTTTGGCATTGCGACTTATTGATTGTAATTGCGAATGCCAATCTAATAGGAAATTGAACGCGTTTAAATTCAATTGTCACGTCTGTAAGAATCATTGGAATTCGTGGCAGCAAAAAATTTTCAGCTAGGAATTTGCCATTCAAAATGGTGGCTTCGGTAACATTTTTCATTAATTATTAATGACCAATCGCGTGAAATTGCATAGCCGTGGTGGGATAAGATAACAGGAGATACAACTTTCAGTCGTAGAAGGTGTGGTGACATGCCTGGCAAATCCAGTGAGTTCAAAAATTCTGTTGGATAATTTACAGCTACGTTATCATCGCAAACTGTATCGATCGATTTGTATAATACCAAGTCGCCTGGCAACTACTGCTGTATCTTGAAGTTTAAATCGTCGACGTCCACATTTTTTGCTGCCAAAATGGCTCTTTCTGCCAGCCACGCATGATTTATGTATTATGTGCGTATATCGGGAAATATGCGGTCAATGAGAGCATTTTGCGAATCAACGATAGTGCAGAAATTAGTGGGCAATTTTATGCATCCAGTATTTTGATAGACAGCAACTTTTCCATCACCGATATCTAACAATTGGTCCGAGAATGTGTCAGCAGATGGATCTTGTAGCATTTGGACGCGCATGTTTATTTTTAGCTGGACTTTTTCAACATTACGCCACAGTGGCGATGATTTCAAGCAAGCGTTGATCTCATCAGCATGCGTTGAACGTGGAATGACGGGATAGAGACACCCTAATTACCTAGCGTTATGAAATATACTTTACGACATATTCTCATACCTACCAAATACACATAACAAACTTCATAAAAATCGGTTCAGCCGTACGAGTACGAACACAAACACCGTGACATGAGATTTTTATATATTAGATGTTGTATAAACATATACATAAACATTTATACGCATAATATTTAATATATAATATATTTATTTAATACTTAGACCACCATAATATTAAAAAAATTTATGGATTTCTCTTTACTCTTTTGTTTTATTCTCTTATTTACAAAATATTCCAAAAGAATGTAGTTTTCAAATAGTTCAACCTCCTTAATCTTCATATTAAGGAATCTCCACGAGTTCGATGAATACATGTAGTTGTGATTTATATTCGTAGTTCAAAAAAAACGCAATGAGCTACGAGCGAGAAGTGGTTTATTCTCACCAAAGTTTTAAATCTTTTTTTCTTCCAAATTTAGACTAAAATCAAAAGGAAGTGTGCCAGTTAGTCTGCCAATGTCCTTGGCACTATCCCTATTAACACGAAATACTGCACGACATTGCTTGATGTTCTGAATATCGGACAATGTTGTAAGGATATCACAACAATATTATTGGGAATTTTGTGCTAATAGGGATGATGATTAGAGCTGTATATTAAACGTTAGAATCAATCTGTAAAAAGACATGCATGTCTGTCTGTGTATCTGTATCAAATTTGGACTAAGCAGATCAAAAGGAAGACGTCCAGATTGCAATTTATATTTTCTTCACTGAACTGTGAGACCCAAAAAATGCCGAACAGTGGGAACGATTATTTATTAATACCGCGTAATATCGATTACCACCTGCTGGTTGCATCATCCGGGCTTGTCATTCACTCCTTGATTCATTAGTCAGTATACAAGAAATTCGGTTGGATATTTCCGCCAGTGTAAGAACCAGGCTTATAATTTGGGCAAAAATAATGTTGGATTGAATCTCCTCATATTAGCGTTTTACGACTTTGATCTCATATTTAACTTTAAGGAAGAAAGTCTTGAGCACTCCATCATCATCTCCTTCCATTTTCAGCATCTCTTATTTTTTAACCCTATTTATGCGTAGTCAGTCATATCCATAAATACTGCATTTAATTGTTTTTATGTTTCCAGTGGTATATTGAAATGATATTTTATTTGCAGGCGTGGATTACATGCATCCTGATTTAAGAGAAAATTATGTGAGTATATGATTTTTTTATTATTATTAAAAGGGACGAAGTGAGTAGTTACAATAACACATATCTTCAATTAATATAAATTGTGCATTTAAATATTTTTCGATTAGGCTTAAAAACTCAGTTCGACATTCAAACAATAACTTGCCACTTTTCGTAGATGGATTCAACGCAGCTAAATCCATCGGTCGGCAGTCATCTTCGGGCTTAGCGAGCATTTTGTTGGCTTGGAGAAAAGACCATTTTGTGAAGTCCTGATTGAAATACAAAAATGAACTCATACGGTAAAACTCATTCTAAAAGAAAAAGATGCGAGTAAGCATTTTTCGATTTAGCAGAAAAGCTAAATTTTTGTCAGTTAAATGTTTTTGAACCCATTTCGATACTATATTTGATGTTATATTGGTAGGCTGCCATCTTGATGTTTTTTAACAATTGATAAACTTGCCGATAGATCAGTACTGTGTTTTTAAGTCTAGTTCCTTCTTCTATGTTGAAAGAAACAAGGCGGATTGAGACAATTTATTTTATAATCACGTCAATAAATATCAATGCGAAGAGCCTCTAAACGTTCATTGCTAAATTACCAGCAGCGTAAATGGATAGCATAGAGTATTATATAAATATATTAAGTATTAAATAAATATATTAAGTATTAAATAAATATATTA
>JAPMOR010065296.1:360502-411687 GCA_026543865.1 Argiope aurantia
TATATTAAGTATTAAATAAATATATTAAGTATTAAATAAATATATTATGTAGTAAATAAATACTCATACTCAGTTGACCGTATGTTTACACATACCTTAATTATGCCATTAGATCTCATATCGAAAGATCGTGAAAGACCTCAGCAAAGAATATCGCCGTTTCGTCATGAATAAATAATCTTTGCATTTTCTTTTTCCCACAGAATGCTAGAGCCAGTTACGATTTTAGCAGTAACGATCCGTACCCGTACCCGAGATATACTGATGACTGGTTCAACAGGTGAGATTTCTGATTTTTTGAATCGGTCGAATTTTATTTTAATCTTTATAGAGTAAGATGCCAAACTCAAATGCTAGAACAAGCGACGCAAGTAAGGTAAGAACAACAGTTTTTCTAGAAACTTAGGTTTATTTGGCACTGTATGGAAACAAAAGAAGAAAAATAATGGGATTGAAGTCTTTTTTTATTTTTTGACATTTATTATCTCTTTTCTGCAATTTTCCCTATTTCGAAGGATATCTAGACTACAGAGATAAATTTCGATGCTAATCTAAATTGAAAGTCAGTCATTTCTCTCTTTTTTTCTTAATTGAAAACCATGTTTCGAACGTTTAGACTGGCAGTAGTGGATTCAGAACTAGGCATCTACCTATCCAGACTAGCCTCAAAAAGAACCGCCGGCAGAGCATTTTTTTAAGTGCTATTAAACCAGTCCCAAAAATAATCTTGTAAACGATTCAAAATTTATAATTAAAAAATATTTTTATAGTATTAGAACCTCCTTACGGCTTTGACACTTTGATCGTGCTCTTATTTTGTTTCATTACGTCCTCAATAAGCACCGAATATTTACATAAATAATAACCTGTAGAGTCGTGGATTCACCTGTCAGTAAAAACATATAAAGTTTCACCAATTCATAAAAATAAATCACAAGCCTTTTGATTCAGATTTAAAAAAATATATGTTATACCATAAAACTGAATCGACAAGCTTATTAAAAGAATGTACATAATTTGCACTGTTTAGGGCCGCAGAACATGGAAATAACTCCGTATGTAAGTGTCCGTGTGTTGGTTGATGAATAGTTGCGAAAATCCCGACTTCTCTGAATCTTACTTACAAATCGGAACAGCATTGCCTCTCTCTGCATGCGGTCAGGAATGTGATTGCAGAGAGAGTAGAAGACAACCAAAGAAAACTTTTTTTTCGACATTTTAAAATCTTCCAACCTGGTTTCAAATTCGGTTCTAGTGCTTAAAAATGTTTTCCTCATATTTTCAATACGATGAAATTTTTCTAAACTTGGTTTATTCATGTTGAGTGTAATATTCATTTTTGATAACTTTTCTCAAAGATCGAATTTTATTTGCATATTTCATTTTGATCAGACAACTTTGTAATGTTTTAATATGTATACCTTGTGTGTGCGTGCAGACCGCTTGAACTACAATTACCAAATTTGGCCAGTATATATGTCATGTATGCCAGGTAGACCGAGAGACGATACGATTCGTTTTACATGCACGCAAAGAACATTTATTAGCATTAATATACACAGGCACGAACGAGCATAACAACAACTACACCGAACACGCGCGCGTCACACAGCTTGGAAGGTTCTCCCATCTGGCTTTGCCAGATACATAACAGTTCCTCCCCGACAAAATATAGAGTCACAGGTCGAGTCTCTTTGGAGGTCTCCCGATTCGGTTTCAGCGTCGGAGTGGCACATCAGTTTTCGGCTTTCCGGAAGCGTCTGGTACAGGCTTAGGTGGTATATCATCACTTGGAGTGGCAGGTACAGGTACATCTTTAGGTTCAGGGACAACTTCAGGTACAGGTGCAGGCGGTTCCGATTCAGCAACATCATCGGATACTGGCTCATCTGGAAAATTCAATTCTTTATCGTAAATTGGAATTTTAGTAGCAGCTTGGGATAATTCAATCGACTTCCCACATTTCCTTATTTGATCTACGTGTCTCTTCCAATTTCATTTCCAACTTGTATGCTATAACTCAAAGTTCCATCTCGGTTTATAATTGTTCCAATTTTCCATTTGTTAGGTCCGGAATAATTTCTTACGGCTACTTTCTCCCCTTCCTGAAACTCACGCAAGATAGATTCTGTGCAAAGTCTCGAACTCTGTTTCTGAACAACTTTGTCTCTCAAATTTGGTTTAAAAAGATGAAGCCTAGTGCGAATACATCTCTTCAAAAACAAGGCACTCGGAGTTTCTCCCGTGAGAGAATATGGAGTTATTCTATACCGTAATAAAAATCTTTGTAATTTCACATTTAGATCTCCAGAATTACCTCTACTCGATTTCAACGAAGCTTTGAATAACTGCACAATTCTTTCTGCCTGTCCGTTCGTAGCAGGATGGTACGGTGCTGAAGTTATATGTTTAATATTATTCAGTTTCAAAAAATGTCGAAATTCGTAACTAGTAAAACTTGCGCTGTTATCACTAACCAAAGTTAAGGGAATTCCATAATGAGCAAAAAGAATACGAAGATGATGAATTGTAAAACTAGCTGTAATATTTTTCATCGGAATGACTTCTATCCACTTCGAATATGCATCAGAGACTACAAAAAACAGTCTGGTGCCTTGTTTTTGAAGAGATGTATTTGTACTAGGCTTGATCTTTTTAAACCACATTTGAGAGACAAAGTTGTTCAGAAACAGAGTTCGAGACTTGACACAGAATCTATCTTACGGCTACTTTCTCCCCTTCCTGAAACTCACGCAAGATAGATTCTGTGTCAAGTCTCGAGTCAAACTCCGAGTGCCTTGTTTTTGAAGAGATGTATTCGCACTAGGCTTGATCTTTTTTGATAGTTTTATCTTGTGAACTATGTAATTTTTTTATCGATACCATTTGATTCTGAATTTCACACACTTCTCTCTGAGCAGATTCCATTGAGAATGCAATGCTCTTAGCTTTTTCGTATGTTAACTTATCCACTGCTAACAGCTTTTTCTCTATACTTTCGTTTTAGAGACCCATCACCAATTTATCACGAAGCATCGTACTTAAATTGTTCCCAAAGTTACAGTGTATCGACAGTTTTTGTAATTCGGCACCATAATTTGCAATGGACTCACCTTCAAATTGCTTCCTCTTGTAGAAACGAAACCGTTCTGTCATCTCTAGTGGTTTAGGATTCAAATGTTCTGAAAGTAATTTTACGATATCTTGATAAGTCAATTCAGAAGGAATGTTCGGAGTGGCCAGATTCTTTAACAATTTATACGTTGTTGCTCCCATAAGGCTTAAAATAGCAGGGACTTTCATTTTATCTTCGATCCCATTAACAACGAAGTAAGATTCTAAACGTTCCACATAACTGGACCAGTCTTCCACAGACGCATCATAAGATTCAAAATTAATGTTCGAAGATCCCATCCTCGTCACCAACTCTTTTGTCATGTATGCCAGGTTGACCGAGAGACGATACGATTCGTTTTACATACACGCAAAGAACATTTATTAGCATTAAGATACACAGGCACGAACGAGCATAAAAACAACTACACCGAACACGCGCGCGTCACACAGCTTGGAAGGTTCTCCCATCTGGCTGTTGCCAGATACATAACAATATACCTTTAGGTGGCGGAGTACATGCACTTCGGAGGGTTTTTTTTTTTTTTTTAATTTCAATTGATTAAAAATTAAACTGAATTTTCGTGTAAGTTCAGAAAATACTATTGCACAAAAATGAATTTTACACAGATTTAAAATATTAGAAACTGTCTTTTAAAAAATTATTTGTGACTCGTTTCAATAAACACTCTCATAGAAAGAAGCTTCTGTTGCTGCTATAGCAACGGTGAAGAGGGATAATGAGATGCATCATTAGTTTGTACGTTTTAAAAATCTTAATATTTAAATAGATTTCGTCAAATTTTATTCACAAATATCATGAAGTGTGAAGAAGATTTCGTGGCAATTAATCCATTCGATATATTTTTTTTTCATTAGGAAAAGTGAGTATTGGAAAAGCTACTTTGTCTCTAGTGCGGATATTTTAAGCTACTTATTTGTTTCCAATCTCATTACTACCTCCTTATTAAGTTGGCTCTAGACAATTTCCAAAAACTATTAGATTCAACTGATATTTGAATTTTTTTTTTAAAGGCTTCAGATAGCAAAAGAATTTTGTATTTTATGATATTTTATATGAAAAATATTTTTGCATTGAAAGTTTTAAACTTTGAATATATCTAGCTAGTTACTTTATTTCCACTTTTAAAAATCGAAATAAAGTCATGGAAAGATGTAACGTCGATTGTATCGGTACGTGCTGCAAATGCATAGCAGAATACTTTATAGGGTATTTATTTATTTTTTTTTCTTTCTTTTTCTGTTTGGTTGGTCACACAAATTATTTCACTGCATCGCGCAAGCGAATATCGAACGGTGTAAGAGAAGGGGAAAAAATAATAATAAAAAAAGTTTAATTGAATTTTTTATTAATTAAAAAGTTATATATATATACTACCGTGAGTTGAAAAGTTTTATTTGGAACGTTAAAGGTTACAGGCTTTCACCCATAAAATGGACCAACGATTGGACCTTAAGCTAAATCAATTAGATCTGGAGTAGATTAAAACTGAAAATTACATTTTTAAATTTTTGAAAAATATCACTAAAGAAGTACGAATTGTACTAGAGAGAATATATGAGAAACGTTTTAAATAGAAAATTGAGTTAATTTTTAAACTACTTTTTTTTTTGAAAAATAAAAAATGTGTTGTGGTAATTGAAGTAATTTCTATTAAATTCAAATTCCCGAAATGCCCAAAAAAGTTATTCTAAAAATATTTCTTTATAATTTCAAATAATTTCTACATTTAGTTACTGAGAAAAACAAAATATTGCAAGTTAAATTTAAAATTAACCTTTTGCTTCAGCTTGCACTGTTTTCCATCGAAAACTTCTAGGTTTTTTTATTGTTTGTTTATACCTTTGGTGTACATTAAATAAATTTTACTAGATTTAATTATATAAAATCACTTTTGGATTTATGCATTAAAAGTTTATTGTGAATATTTAAAAGTCCATAAAGTCCAAGACCTGCCTCTGCTAATAATTATTAATGAAGGAAAACGTTTAATGCTTCCTATTATTATTTAAAAATGTACGTAACACTCTTTAAATTTCATAAATCTGTGTGACAAGAAAGATAGAATGCTAGAAATGAATTAGGAGGTCGAAAATACTGCGCTAGATGGCAGCACAGTATTGCTCTTTCATCCATTTTGTATGACGTTGAGAAGACAATTATTTTTTATTTACTCTGTCTTTCTTTAAAAGCTAAGGAAGTTGTTTAGTATCTCAAATAGAAATCCTAATATTTATTCTAAATCTCACTTAATTTAAACCTTAAAACAGAACTGCAATAATTATTATAATTAAACTAAGGAAAATCGTGTCAATATTTTATAAGCTTGTTTTAAAATAAATTAGGTAAATGCATAAATAAAAAACTTAAATAAAAATATATTTACAATGAGCTAATTACTACACACACAATTAAATTTACTTCATTCATTTTTTGCTAGAATGTTGATTGCATACTTTTCGCATTAACTGTAACTGTAACGTCGAAAATCAGTGGTATACTTTACATTCTACAGGAGTTGCTTCTGAAATTGATTTTTATTTTTTAGATCTTTATTTACTCATGAATGATGGAACTGTTACTACTTTTCATAAATTTTTAAGTGTACATAACTGTGTATGTGTTTTTGCAAGTCATATAATAATTGCTTTATTGTTTTCGAAGTTTCACAGCGCGTGTTGTGTGTCAAATGCATTGTTTTGAGTTGGATACCTAGTGATTAATATGCCATTTAATTTTATCATCTTAATGAAATCTCCTAAATTTTGATATAATTGATTATATGGCCTTTTTGGAGTCTCTAGGTTGTGAAATGGTATTTTAATTCGGTAAAACTATTGTATTTCTATTTGGTATTCTAATTATGGATAACAGATTACCTATGGCTAATAGTTTGCCTCCTCGACCGCCAGTGTTTCGAGGCTATCCTCCGATACAAAGACCAATTATACCTCTCGGACTTGAAACTCTATATACTATATGCAGACAAATATATCCTGATCAGCCAAATCCTCTCCAAGTTGCAGCTTTGGTTAAATATTGGCTTGGAGGGCCAGATCCATTAGATTATATTAGCATGTACTCTAATCCAGGAAATACGTCGGCCGACATTCCTCCACATTGGCATTACATTAGTTTTGGCCTTTCTGATCTTCATGGAGATGGCCGTGTCCATGAAATTTCAGGTGTGGGTACCCCAAGTGGATTCGGCTTTGAGTTGACTTTTCGACTGAAAAGAGAACCAGAAGAGAAAGTTCCACCTACATGGCCAGCAGCTATTATGCAAGCTCTTGCAAAATATGTTTTCCAATCAGAAAATACTCTTGTTGCTGGTGATCATGTTTCATGGCATTGTCCTTTGGATAATAGTGAATCAAGAATTCAGCACATGCTCATGTGTGAAGACCCACAGCTCGGTACTGTGCAAACTCCATTTGGATCAGTCACATTTATACAAATCATTGGTGTGTGCACTGAAGAGTTACAAGCAGCTCAAGGCTGGAATGGACCTGGCATCATTGATCTCATGAAAACGGTCAAAGGTCTTGGTGGACCTTGGCTTGTGACTGACATGAGGCGAGGAGAGACTATGTTTGAACTTGATCCAAATGTCCAAGAAGCTGTGGATCATGGTGTCGAGACAGATGGTTCAAACCTCAGTGGTGTTAGTGCTCGCTGTACTTGGCAAGAAAAAAAATTAACTCCAGTTGATGACAGTGAAGAGGCAGATTTAGAAAGAGGATTTGCCCAGATATCTGTCCAAGAATCAGAACAAATCAAAGCTACTCTGAAAAAAGGTCTCCTAGGCACAAAATCAGTCTTACCTCCAATTAGACCTGGAAGTAACAGCAGTCGATATTTTGGTATGCCTGGAACGGGAGACCAGAATGAAGGAGCGTCGCGAAAGGAATCTTATGATAGTAACATGAATAGTGAAATTGCTTCACCTGAATTATTACAGACCAAGTTCCTAGAAAGTGTACACATCCAGTTCAATTTGGAAGCTGGAACAATATTGCCTCTAGCTCTTAGAGGTAGGCTGAAACATGGTCGGCATTTTACATTTAAAAGTGTGGTTGGGGATGTTGCCATTACACTTGTCCCACTCAGTGTGTCTGGTGCATTTGTTGATCTTGAGCATCCTTATGCAGCTCATGGACCATGGTTACAAGTGCTTCTAACAGATGAGAATATTGACCACATGCTGGATGATCTGGTAGCTATGTCTGAATCGGATGCCTTATCTTTTCCCAAAACATTTGAATGGTGCAACAAAAGACTCATGGTTACACTTATGCATGAAGATTATTAGTCTGGATTGAATAAATAATCAAAATATTATGGTTGAAGGCTGTATTAAAAAATTAGATTGCAAGTAATATTTTAAGGCAGAATCCATTAATTTTACATTCTTAAATAACATGTTGGAAAGTCAAAGTGATTGTGTCATTATTCAACACATTTCCTTTGACTTATTTTAATTAAAATCCATTTGATGTGTTATGAAATGCTATTATATTTGCCCATACTTCATAAATTGATTTATGAAGCATAGCATAAACTATATTTTCAACAATCATTTATTTGCAAAATCTTTGTATAGGGATTTAATGCATGCCTTTTAAAGATGAAAGAATTTAAAAATTATTTTCTTAAGTTTGTAGTTGTATTCATTGACAGAATCTTCACTGTTTTTTTTATTTATTAATTTTTTTATTTAACATTTAAGATTCTTCATTTAGGTATTTTGTAAACATTTTTTCCTATATCATTGTAAGTAGTTACAATAAGTTTGTATTTTCAAGAATGTATCAATTTCTACTTAAGTATTTTTTTTTTCATTTTAATTGATAAGAGGAAATTAAAAGCTTTTTATTAATATGAAGTATATGATCAACAAGTTTACTTTTATTCATGATAAATATATATTGCTATTTAAATGGATGTGAAAAAATGTTGCATCTATGTAAGCCATTGTAAATAGTTAGATACCTCAAATAAAAGTGTGCTTAAAATATCTTGTATTTGGTGCTTTGTTAAATTGATCATTTGATTTGAATATATAAAATTTATATGCTTATTCAATTAATATTTTTTATAAGGTATCAAATTTTGTTTCATAAAATAAATAATTACTAGTAAATGAGCCAATTTAATTCTTTTGTAACTTGAAACATCTGCATTTCTATGAAAATTTTTCTTAAAGCAGTGATATGTGGAATTTGCTTACCTAGCCTAATATCAAATGAAGTATAATAAGCTAGTGAAACAAAGAGATTGTATATTAATGTTATTTGTTGATAAAGACTGTAATAAATCCAGTTTTATTGCAATTGATTTAAAATGAAACTGATTTATTTGATTTTGATAAGGTAAATTTTTCTTGTGTATAAAATTAATTTTTAAAAACTATTGACTTAAATATTCATCCAGAATATTGTTGATTCATACTCTCTGGAAATTCAGAATCAGCTAGGATTAGTATAAAAAACAATTTATGCCTGCAAAAAGTACTATTATTTTGCCAAAGTTTCATTCGTTATCAAGTTATTCTATTAGTAGCAACATTCAGCACACAGAATTAATGATGTAAGTATTCAGATTCTTGTTTGGGGGTCCATTAATGAGGTTTGACAGTGGAAGAAAAATTGAAGCAGCAAATAAAGTTCTCACAATGATGTTATCGGCTGTGCCTGTCATCTTCTTTTATCAGTTTATTCTTTTATCTGCCTTATTTTAATTATTTAAAATAGAGGATTTCTAATTTTAAATCATAAATAATGGAACCCTACTATTTATTTGATGATTAAATCAACGGATTGCCAAAAGCTCTTAGTATAAAAATACGTTTGTAAAGTTACATCTTTAAATATTTTGTGCTTAAAAATTACTTAGTAATCTCTCATTTAAATGGGTAGCAATAACTTACCTAATGTTTATTGCTACTTATGCAATATGTTCAGGAGACTTTTCCCCCCATTTAATTAAGAACTATTTATGAAAGTATTCTTAAAAATATACTATGTTTAGTTATAGTCTGATAATTACATATTTTAAAATAATTTATTAATTAATGAGTTAAAAATATGGTTAGTATCAAAAATTAACAGTAACTTTCCTAATATTTATTATTAATAATATTTATTTCATCAGACTTTTTTATGAGGGTAGGGGACTCAATATAATTTAAAGTTCCTCAGCATACAACATTTGATGATATTTAATGATAGCATTAAGAGGAAAAAATTGAGGTTAATGATACTAATCTAAAGGAAGTGTCATTAAGAAGTGAAATTATTTTTCATTGATGAACACTATACATATTGTCACTTATGAACTTTTTTTTTTTCCAATTTCTATTTACAATTTAAGCAATTTCCTATTTTTGATACATTTTTTTAAGCATAATAATTTTTACGTATATTAATTTAAAAAATTAAACTAGGCTAGTTAAATTCAGATCCCTTAATTTCTAAGAAATTCTTATAGAAACTCGGCTATTGAAATTTTGTACCATGTTAAAAAAATTAATATAATTTAACTTTTTATGCTTATTGTAGAATAATAAATTTAGACTAAGCATTTTTCCCCCTTTACAGTAATAGATGCATAAAAATTTGTTGATATAGCTGTCAATGATAGATATACAGATTATAATCAATTTAAATTTTAGAAGGGCAGGATGTTCTTTAGGTATGAAAATTTCTTCTGAAATGCCTCATTCCAGAAATCATTGGATTAATACATTTAAATAACACAATTTTAAAAAAGAATCAAGAATATATTTTTAAATAAATATTCTGTGGTTGATAGACATGAAAAATTTTATTTATTATTAGTGTAAAATATATTGAGGTTAGACTCTCTTTAATATATTCATTGAAATAATATTGTATATTCATTTAAATTAATATATAACTTATAAGTATATGTGTTTTCCTAAAAGCCCAATAAATTTTGTTACTCATTTATTAATTAAATAGTTCATTGCATTGTGTAATGTATTTTAGCAATGGTACACATTTTGTCATAAAGAAGGATAACAATTGTGCAAAGTATTGACAGGTGAATTTATTGTTTATAATGGTATAATATAACTGAGCTACATCTCAGATTATTCAAGTGGCAGCAAAAATGGTTAATAATTGTGCCATGTTTTAATTTTTTTTATAATATTGTATGGTTGTTTAATCCATTAACTGCTATGATTCCCATTTAGGGATTTATGAATTTTGCATGCACTACTTGGCACCAAAATATATTTGGTATGCTTCACAATTTAATTCCATTTTACATATATCAGTCAATATTGTGTGTATTCTGTGCTTCAATTCTTTACAATAAGCAAAGAAATGAAATTCTGTTATAAATTAAATGGAACAGAACAGTCGTGAAGCATTATATATTTTTTTGTTTGCTCTCTATATTATAATGAAATACCATACATAAAAATGTAATTTAGAGGTATATTAACAAAATGTTACTTAGTTGTTTTTTTTTAATTGAAATAAAGATTTATTTTGATTTTTTTTTTATTGAATCAATAATTTTTAATCTTATCATTTTTCAAAAAAATCAAATATTTTTTAAACAAATCATAATTTGAATATATTTATGCATTACTCACATTTTTGTGCATTTATATAACTTATCTGGCCAAAAATTTCACAACAAAATTTGGCAGTTAATGATTTAGTATTAGATGGCACGTATTATGTAGGCAATATACAACAGCAAAGAAATATAATACTTGTGCAATTTATTATATGCATATTATTGTTTGTTGAATTAATGTTTGTGTGATTTTCTATAATCAATGTCTGTGTAATTAATTTTAGCCATGGCACGCGCTGTGCAGGAGAAGTTGCAGCAAAGAGAGATAATGGAGTTTGTGGAGTTGGTGTAGCTTATGAATCTAAAGTTGCAGGTGATTCTCTCTTCAGTGATTTTATAAAATTTATTTTTTATACAATTTTATTCAACTATAATTGTTTTATGTTTATAAATATGGAATTTTATATTTATATTCTCGCCCACTTTCTGAAAATGTGTCTTTTATACATAATTATGTTTTAAAATATTGCACACTTTTTTAATATTTTCAGAATTTAATTATCAGTAAATCAATTGATTTGATTCCATATGAATTATGCACTCTGGCATTAAAGTTAAAAATTAATGAATAAAAATTAATTAAATTAAAAAAAATCTACATTTTATTGTGTATGTTTTCTCAAAAACTGTTTTTATTTCTATTTAGTCTGTTGCAGCCACAATAAATTTTAAGTCATTAAAATATATGATATTTTGAAAATGTAATTTGTAACTCTTGTTATCTGAGGAATTATAGAATTAGATAACAGCTTAAAACTGGCAATTCACATTTTTTATGGCTTTCAACTTATATTCATTTATATAATAAAGAATTTTAAAATGTGAATATTTATTTAATAGCACATAAAACGACATGTTGCTAATTCTTTGTGCTTTTGGATATTCAATTCTATATAATATTCTGAAAAATATATTTATAATTTTAACATTTGAGAAAGGACAAAAAGAAATAAGGAAAAGCTTAGAAATGGCAATAATTGATATCCTTTTTAAGTTTTTAATAATATTAAATTTTAAAATGTAAACTCCTGTTAAGTAGTATGTAAAATGGTAAATGCTAATTGTTTATGCTTTTAGGGATACAGTACAGGGATAATATTAGGGGTTTTTTTTATGTTTCTAGGGATACGAATGTTAGATCAACCCTATATGACAGATCTGATTGAAGCCAATTCTATGGGACATGAACCAAACTTAATTGATATTTATAGTGCAAGCTGGGGTCCTACAGATGATGGGAAAACAGTTGATGGACCTCGAAATGCGACTATGAGGGCCATTGTACAAGGTGTAAATGAAGTAATTTTCCTAATTTCTCAATATATAAAATGGACACCTTACTTCATAAAAGCAGTCTTTTAATTAATTTTTCTAATCAGTTTTTTAAAGGTAAACTACAGGATTTGCTTCAGAATTGCATTGTTGGAAATAATTATTCATACCAATTTATTGGTATATGACCAGTAGTTCTTATTTCATCATAGCATAAGTTTTTCAGTAATTTGGATTAATTTTTGTAATAGTGAGATTTAATGTAATTTTTGTAAATGATTTCTTAATTTGTAAACTACAGAACTTCTATATTATACAGAACTATTCTATAAATGCAATATTTAAAATGACTTTACATTTAAGAATGTATTTGGTAAGAAACAGTGCCTTGCTACAGCTGTTTATTTATTATGATTTTTTTATATCTGTTATTAATGCTGGTAACTTCAAAAACTATAGAAAATATATTTAGAGATAATATAAAATAAATTGCTATGTTATCAAGTTTGTCTTTTTGGAGCTCCATTATAATTATAAAATTATAAAAAAAAAATAGATATTAATGTGAAATTTTAATCATTTGTACTGCAATTGCATAAACTTGAGAAGTAAACCATCGAGCAAAGTTTTTGGCTATGTTTAGTGCACCTATGGTTTCAGACTTCACAAAAATATCATGAATCATTTCTGTAATAGAAATTAGCTGGTAATTCATTGAAAGATTTTGCCTAGTTCTAAAGTGTTCAGATATTATGATATTATTATTACTGAGAAATTGATTCAGATATTTGAAAAGCACAGAATCACACACTTTGCTAATTAGTGAAATGGAACAGAAATTTTGAGGTAAAGTCAAATTCGAGTTTGGTTTTGGACTAGAGATAGCCACAACTGTTTGTCAGTTATTCTAGAGCTAAAACTACTGTTATTATTTAATTTTTTTGAATAGTTATATAAAAAGTTGAATTACTTGAAAAAATTATTTTTTAATTAAAAAATAAAGAACTAAATAATTATGGTTTACTAAGAAGACACTATATTAAAAATAATATTTTAAATTATTTTGAATAATTTATCTGCGTTTTTCTTGAGGGTCGACGAGGACTTGGTAATATCTATGTTTGGGCTTCTGGTGATGGTGGGGCTGATGATGACTGCAACTGTGATGGTTATGCGGCTAGCATGTGGACGATTTCTATCAACTCTGCTATTAACAATGGAGAAAATGCTCACTATGATGAATCATGTTCTTCAACACTTGCATCAACTTTTAGTAATGGAGCTAAAGATCCACACACTGGAGTGGTACGTTTTTGCACAATTTCATTTATTTTTATTTATTTTATATTTGTATAACCAATATAAATTTGATTGCTGTTTTTTTTTTTTTTTTTTTTTTTTTTTTTTTTGAAATTTTGGAGTTTTTTTAGTTTGTTTTTAATTCCCTTCTTAGTGATTTTTGTACAGTTATGTGTTTTCTATAAAATACAGTGATTCAATATTTTTAGAATTGAATTATCAATTCATTGAATTGAATTTTGCTTTTATATGAGCAAGTAGTACCTGGTTGTGATTTCATTAAAAAAATATAGTAATTATGTATTTTTAATTAACTTTATGAAACACTAAAACATCAGAAAATAAATAAAATTCTTACTTTCAAAACTTATTAAATATTTACAACTGTACTATTTAAGCTAATAAAAGTGCATTTTTACAAAGTACTTTTATTAAATTTGTTTAATTTCTTGCTTCATGTTTGTAATGATAGAATTTTTTAATCAAATTTTCAGTTACAGCTAATTTATTAGCATTTTGAAATTTGTAAAAAAATGTGTTTATATATTTTTTGAAATGCAATATTTTCTAAATTTAATTATTAGTCTATCAGTTTAAATTAAGCTTTATTTTCTACTTACATAACATATATATCTGCAGAAAGTTGTTAATGTTTTTTAATTGAAAATCATTTATGAATCTTTCCAAATGTTTAATGTATATATTTTAATGCAATTGTTCTTAAATTTGATTTGTGCTATTATAAAATGTATCATGTGAATTAAACTTTCCAAAGGACATTGTGATATATATTTGATGTTCTGCTTTTGAGGATTACTTCTGAAGCCTGAGACAATGGGAAGCTTATTAGCACCATAATTATGAATCTTTAAATGTCTTTGACAAGCTCTTCAATCAGAACTGCTTTCCCATAATAACTCCAGAAACAATAAAAAAATATATTTAAAGAAACACTTTAACCTTATAATAAGCCTTTAACAATCAAATTAATTATTATTTTAATATAATAATATGCCAAGAGCTAATGATAGAAAAACATGTTTAAGTTCTTGCCAAATTTTTCAATGAAGCTGAAACCTAGATGTTTCTTATTTTCTTCATCAATTCATTCATTATATATTCAAACATTTTATTAAAAGTATGTTTTAAACAGAAATTCTGCTCATTATGGAAGCTGAGTCCTTGTATCTTGATCTTTCAAAATCAAGGATTAAATATTTGTAGTGACCATGAAGATTGTTTGAATTTCATTATAGTAATGAAAATATTGTTTTAAAATATGCTTTCAAAAAATCTCAGATTTATTTTCAATTAAAACTAAGTAAAAAAAAATTATGAGTACTGAATTCATATCATTGGAAAAATAATTTGAAAATTTTAAGTTGATGTAAAAATGTTTGTTGTATAATTGTTGTTTTCTATTATATTTTTGAAATTTCACTTTTCTGATTAATTAAAATTTCAAGAAAAATCGCTTCAAGATAAGCATTCCTACCTTAGAAATTATATCTGTGGTAAATTTGTAAGCATTATGTCTAAGGACTTGTCCTGTTCAGCTTTAACATAGGCATGCATTTGCTTTTATTAATTGTAAGAATGTTAATTTAAATATTAAATATATTATTGCATTTTTGTGTGCTAAGAAAATGTATAAAATAAAACAAATGATTATACTTTTCTAATAATGAAATTATTAAATTTAACCATTTATCAATGTCCATTCATTATCTTGTAACAGAACTGATGGAAGCTAACTTGCAAAAACTTAGGTTGAAAAAGAATTGATTGGTAAAATGTTGGGCATTAATCAGAGATCAGGTTACTCTTTTTTTTTTTTTTTTTTTTTTTCTTCTCAATTATTTTATTTACTGAATATTTTTCTTGACACTCAAATTCATAGTTACAATTCTCATGCAGTCCAATTCACTCAATTTATTAAGATGACCTTGCTTTCTGTTCTTTTTATTTAAATTTCTTGCTTCTTTTATTTAACACATTCATGGACCTGAAGGCTGTTGCATTAATTTTTGCTGTGATATGGAAAGATATGAATGCTGTAATATTTTAATTTATAAGTTGCATTATCATGCATCCAAATCTATATAGCCTAAAATTCTTTCGAATTATCATGCATGTTAAAGTACTGATTGATTAATGGAATATTTTCATTTTGCTTTTCCTTCACATTTTTTAAATTTATTATTATTATTATTAAAAATGTGATGGCATTTTAAATAAATTAATAGTGCAACATTTGGATGAATGCTATTTAACATCTATATTCAGCAGATTTATCTAAATTAGTTGTTCTCAGAAAATTAGATTTTTTTTTGTCTGATAATTACTGCAAATACCATTATAGGCAAAAAATTATTAAATCACTGCATTCCAAAATTTTGAGGATAAAAATCACAATCCATTGGGTTCTAGACAGTGAGTAAATGAACAATGTATACCTCCTGCAGATTTTAATTCTTACACATCTGAAGAAATCCACCTTAGAAAATTACAATTCTAAGAATGAACAAATGAATTTAATTTTTTTATATATCTTTGAAAAAAGGAACAAGCCTTTATTTTTCTAAATATTGACTTAGATATATATTCTTATTACAAAGTTTCATTAAATACGGTGGATAGTTGTATGAAAACATTTTGCTTTTTGTGGAGGTTGATGTTAAAAGATTTTTATATTCCCCAAACTGTGAGTTAGTAAAAAATTTCTTTTATATTGATTTCTGCGTAAACAAAAGTTTCGCATTTTATGTACATAATTTGCAGAGATTTGTTTATTTTTAAATTAAGAGGTGTTAATTTCTAATTTAGATGAAAACATTTATTTCTGAAAGGCAAATTTATTCAACACAGAAAGGCTATCATATTTAAGTATCATATAATTATCATGACTTCAAAGAAATTTGTTATTGATGCATAATGGACTTTGGTTAGCAGGTGTAACTCCTACTTTATCAAGAAGAGAAAAGAAATTTGAGAAATTGAGCATTTAAAATAATTCGGAAAAGTACTGGAAAATCTAATAAAGTAAAATTCTTTGCTCACACTTGTGTGTTTTGTATATATATATATATATATATATATATATATATATATATATTAGTAACAAGGAACATTTGGACTTGTTGACGATATATATTCTTATGTAATTGTAATACCAGTCTAAATGTAGAAGAATGCAAACATTGTTTCCCAGATTCACAACATCCTCCTACAAAGTGTGTTTACAAAATGGTTTAGCTATATAAACTACAGAATCCGTACTTTTCTTAAGAGAAACAGGGAAGATGAGGCATTATATTATACATATGATGCAGAAAGTAACATTTTTGCATATTTTTTCTAGTCATTCTCGTGCTAATGTATAAACAATCAATTCAGAGCTCAGCATTCTAAATCTGCTGGTGTTGAGAATATTTTGATGTAATAATTGGCTCATATACCATATTCATAAAGTCCACAAACTAATATAATAAATTCAATATAATGAGGATAATGTGAGAACAAGAATTGGGATGGTGTAAGAATTTTCTATAAATTTTCTATGGCATTTTTAGAAACTCTTTGGGTAGCTCAATTTGGACGATAGTATTTCTGAATGATGATAAATATATTACACATTAGTTTTGATTGACATTATATCTGAACTATTTTGGCACTAAATGCTTTGCAAATCTTTGGTGACTATTTCAGAAGCTTATTTTATGTCACAAGTGATGAACTCGCAGTTGTACAAGAACTGTTAAAAGAAGTTTGTTAAGATATTGAAAGTGTTCCTTTTGAGCACTAGATAATTAATATGTTATCGAACCATCTTTTTAAAAATTAATAAAGATTAATTAATGAATTTTTGATGTGAGCCCTTTTAATAATCTCTTGTGACATGTATATTTTCTTTGAAAATTACATTGAAAAACTAACTCAGACACCTTTTATAGATACAGAAAAATAGTCTATGTCAATAAATTTGCACTTTAATAGTTCAGCAAATTTTACAGATAGAAACATAAAACTTTGTGTCTTTATTAATGAGTGCAGGAAAATCTTTTACTCACTCCCTTGTGTTTGCTATGGGGACCAAATAAAATATTCTTTTTATCATTCTCCCTCTACAGAAGCCAACATCTGTTTAGACATTTGTGTGCCTTATTTGATGAAACTTTGCTATTGGAAGTGTACGCTTCATTGCCATAGTTAAGGAAATAAAGGCTTATCCCACATTTTTAGGACACCCTGTATATTTAATGTATCTGTGAATTTAATTTTTTTGACTTTCTTTCTAGATTAGTGAATGAAGAACTAATGATATCAATAAAAGTATCTTATTAAGGATTATTCATGTATTCTATATTACAACATTTATGTCATCTTGGTGAAATAATTTAATTTGTATTGATATGGATTTTGTTGTAAATAACTATTAAAATCTCCTAATTTATTTCAAAATCATTCACCTGTTTGTTTTTGTAGTTGATTTAAATTTATACTTTCTTTTTCTACTATGGATACCAAATTTTCTGTAATTCTATTCCATATTTTGTATTTATATTCAAAACTAATATTGCCTTTAGATTGACTGTTAAATTTCTGTTAATTTAGAAATGTCAATCAGTAAAATGTGGACATGCAATTCAAACAAATTTATACTCAAAAGGATGAATAAAGATATTAATTATTGTATGTGTTGGCTGGCTGATTCTAAGTACATCATGGATCATGAGAATGTACATTTGATCATGGTAAATCGTGGAACATAATGAAGTATATTTGATCATGAGACAAATATATTCTTTCATTTTTATTAGGCCACTACAGATCTATATGGAAAATGTACAAAAACTCACTCTGGGACATCTGCAGCAGCTCCTGAAGCTGCTGGAGTATTTGCACTAGCTTTAGATGCAAAGTAAGTAGAAACTGCATTGTTTCATTTAATGGTATCATGAACAATTAAAATGAACCCTCTTGCATTGAATATTATAAAATCGTATTTGCTGCCGATGATTTTTAATTAAATTTTAACTTTTTCACTCCAAGATGTTTTATTGCATTAATGTATGTGTATGTAGTTAATAAAATGAATAAAAAATATCTTCAGTAATTGCTGCACTTAAAAAAAACTGGAGATTATATTATTCTTAAATTTCCTCTCCTTTTTCGTGTAATACACAAGTTTGAACATAATACAGATACAAAATTTCAAAATAAAAGGAAAATCCTTTTTCAAAAATGAACACAAGACAAAATCAGAAATTGATGGATAATCTTATTTTAGGTTTAAAGTGCTTTGTGTTCAACTTATTCATTGGGCAAGATCAAAGACATTAGAAGATGGATATATTTCTACTCAAAACTTATGGAATATATCTTAATTTTGGGGGGATTTGATATATTACAAACCACCAAATAAAGCAATTCTTTTCTGTTTTTAGTCCAAATCTTACCTGGAGAGATGTCCAGCACTTAACTGTGCTGACTTCCAAAAGGAATTCCCTGTATGACAGCAAGGGCCGTTTCCACTGGAACATGAATGGGGTAGGCTTGGAATTCAATCACTTGTTTGGATTTGGTGTCCTGGATGCTGGAGCTATGGTGGCTTTGGCTAAGATTTGGAAGACAGTTCCAGCGAGGTATCATTGCGAAGCAGGAACAGTCAAGACACCACAGTATGTAGACTTGACTTATCACTAATAGCAGTCAATAGACATGTCTATTTACTTTCATTTTGTTGTGACTTGTAATGACAGCATGTGATATACTTTTATAATATCTCTATTTTTTTTATTATTAGATATTTACTTACTGTGCATTGCATCCGACTCTTAAGTAATCTATTTACAGTGAGTAGATGTTTAATGACAATAAATAGTGAGATCATATCAGTTTTGTCTACCTTCTGCGTTCAGATTGGATAAAACTCTCGATTATCATAAAACCATAATTACCTCGAATAATAAAAAACTAGGTTAATGGAGACTAAGTTTTTAATTTTAACTTTCTTTTGAAAAAGTTTTTCGAAAAAGCATTTTTTAAATCCTAAGATTGCAAATACTGCTATGCATTAACGTTTTCAAAACTAAAATATCAATCGATTATTAGAGAATTCATTAATACAATTAATTTTTGCTATTTACTTCACAATTTCTCAATGATTCTTTTAGGATAACTTATAACCACCAATATGAAAAGTAGGGGATTCAAAATATGCAGAGTTGATTCAGCCAGAGTAGATGTTGGAATTCAAAGTCATGCTGAACAATTTTAAAGTGGAGTCATTGTTGAACAGCTCCTTCTTGTTAGATGATTATATTGTCATCCATGAAAGAGGCAGATTAAAATGCAACACTTTTAAGCAGAAATAATCAACAGGAATATTCAGCTACTTCTTGGAAGATACTTGACTGCCAGAAGCAACAGGGAAACCGATGCCAAATCAGCATAATATGCCCCATATCATGCACACTGCCAGAACCTTGGTGGGACTGAGTGGACATTTTGCATAAATTTGCCTGTTAGTTGCATGTGCATAAATGTTTGTGGGTTTCTGATTCAGTGGCCTTGGTGCACAGCATGTTATTTGAATGAGTATGCAGTGTGTTTCAAAAGTGTTTATCCAAACTTAAAGCCTAGACCAAATATGCAGAAACAAATCATTTTTATAATAGAGTACAGAATGGGAAACACAAATAGGGGCTTTATACCAATAAATTCAGTACACAAGATGCACAGGATTATTAGAATACAAATTCAAACAGTTGCATGATTGCTTCAGATTGCCAAAGATTTGTTGAGACCTACATCCTATTTATCACTATCCTATCTGACAATGCTTTAAGGAACATATAATACGATGATGAATATGTAAGTAAGTTGCTATGTACTGTAAATATGGATTCCATTAATCATGCATTGTGCACAGATCAAATGTTCTCTATCAAAAGAGTCCTTTACTCTTCTTTAGAAATGGCTTGTTTTCTTTCGCCTCACTTATGCTTAAAGTTTCCGTCTTGCTTTTATAAAAATTTTGTATTTATCTGATTTATATTATGAGATAGTACAAATTTTGTGATTTAGCGAACATGAACTTGCAAACAAATACTTCCTATATTAATAATTTATGAGGAAAATTTATTTTCATGTCTTTAGAGATTTCCAACTGAAAGATTCGGTTTTATTTTGGTGAATCCTTTTCATAAATTGCGTTAAAAAGTTACAAATTTTCGCTGAAGTAATATCTTAAAATTCCTTTGCAGAAATTTGGCTTCAATTTCTTTTCTTACCCAGGTTAGGACTTCAACATCAGGATGATTCCACCCTCTTCGACATCTGAATTAAAAAAAAAAAAAAAAAAAAAAAAACTGAAATCGTATTTTGACAGTATGTCCATGTAACTTGCGTGCACATTAAAAAATGCTTGAAACTTGTTAGATGGCATTTGGCGTTGTGATTTTTATCATCATTATCAAATTTTGAAAGAAATCTTAGGTACACATCTAATCAATCTGTAGGTTCGCATGTATATGAATGTAATCACTTTGAATTATATTTGTGGTCTTGTCACAAAAAGTGTAAAGCGTGTGTATATGAATGCAATAATTTTGTTAAATGAAATTACATTTGTGGTCATGTGACTAAAAGCGTAAATTTGTAAGGAATCGTGACCTCTATCGTTCGAAAAGAATATATTCCTCCTGTCGTACCTGCCAGGAGGAATATATTTATACACTAAGTGCCAAACAGACAGAGCGTTATTGCTTTAATGACGCTTTTTAAAGAGAAATGCGAGGAAAAAATGCCATGCCCCAGGCACCTTTATCCTTTAAAAGCCACTAACAACGATTTGGGGTGAAATAGAATCATATGCTCCAGGCATATATTTCCTAAGTACATATTCATTTTGCAGCTGGGGACGGAATTCTTAATACCAACCCATCACTCTATAGATGAGTGCTCAGAGGGGCGGAGTGAGCGTTGTTGCTGTTGACATTTCGGCCATTTTTTTAATGCAAACCTAAATGTCCATCTTATCGTCAGTGATGATGTTTCATTGCAGACATCATGTTTCATTGTATCGTTAATTCCAGTCTGCGGTTACTAAAGCATTTTTTAAATGGAAGCGACTTTCTAATGCACAAGGTCTTAGCGAAACGATTGAATTTCTTAAAAAGTGTAACGCTTTCTCATGAGACTTGGTTGATTCTTTATCGTAGTATTCTTCTAACGATACAGATGAAATGGTTAGCATCCATAATAAGACATTGATTTAAGATGACTTAAAATCATTATTAACCAATCGATGCGAGAAGATTCTATTTTGTATCGAAGATAGATCCAACTGTGGTTAAATCTCCACACACTATTATTACCTCCTTGTTTTAAAATGCCTGATTTCGCTCGTGTTAATATTAGCTCCAGATATACATTTGAAATCAGCTATTGAGTGAGCTCTGCGTCGTACGAACATTGAGATAAAATTGCGTCATGCAAATCTGAAGTTCTAATTGGTTGAAATTTAGGTTACCGTCCCTTTGCAAGCTAAATGTGCACTTATAAAATATGCCGTCTGGGCTTAATTTTTTCTCATTACGTTACAAGAAAGGAGAAGTTTAAAAATGCACGGTTTTCTTCATTGCAATATTAAACACAAAACGTACCGTATTTTATCAGTCTATTTCTAAGTTGAGAAAAGAGCCTCCTCCCCCGCTGTTCCACGTGTTTGCTGCATCATCTAGATGTGACTCACTTCCACTGTGATACAGACTTTTTAAAAAAAGAAATCAACCGATTGCGAGAAGATGGTCCCCCTGTTTATCGGTGAGTACTGTTAAGCCTTTCTTTTCTCTCCCCACAGCCGGATCCTGACTAACGCCAGCACTCAAATCTACATCGACACAGACGCCTGCGCGGGCACAGAGACGGAGGTGAACTACCTGGAGCACGTTCAGGCTATTATCACTCTGAATGCCAGTCGACGGGGAGATGTGACCCTCTTCTTGATATCGCCCATGGGCACCAGGTAAGGTTCTTACTGTGACGATGATGCTTATAAATGGAATAGTACCAAAGTTTTAATTCAACAAGGCATCGGTTAAAATGAAACATTGTGAAACGATAACTTCAGTGGTGGCAGAAACGAAACTCTTAAAAACATTCGATCCCCCTCCATACAGAGAGTTTTATTTCTGAAGAAGTCATCTGATGTGACAGTAGAACGGGCGGGCGTCGATCAATTGATAATTTCTTTTCATATGTTTGAGAATTGTATCATTATTATTCTCTTCGTCACTTTCATATGGCATCCATCTGTATTCTTTGCCTTTTATTAAATATCAATGTTCCGTTTTCAATTTTTGCAACAGGAGTGCGGCTTTTATGAGGCCACACATAGACGTTGTCTTTGCTGAGTGCTTGGCAAATAGCGCCGACGCCATGCTGAACCCGTGTAAATACGTTTGACCATCCGCTTTCTTGATACTAGGAATACAAAGCCAATTGAAATTCACGGATAAATTTGTAAAGTAGGGTATAATAGTAATTGGATTAAAAATATTTATTCGATAGTAAAGAAGGGCGTGCGAAGTGTCAATGAAGGGCTTAGATGAAAGAAAAGTGAGCGGGTGTCTGTGATGTATGATGGTTTTGTTTACGAAAGATGAAAGGAAATTAAAGTTTATCATTTTCCTTATGTTTCACGTCCATTTGTTCATCATCTCAGGCGGCATCTTTCTATGAGAAGACTCGTGTCTTGCTATGATAAACAACAACTGCATTATTTGATTACGTAGTAAAAATGGTTTTCTAATAATTAATGTTCTTTCTTTATTCCGTAACGGAACTTGTCCCCCCCCCCCCTTGTATATTTTACGAGAATAATTCTTTCTTTTTCAGGTCCATGATACTGAATAAGCGTCCGAACGACGATGACCAGTACGACGGATTCACCAAATGGCCCTTCATGACGACGCACACCTGGGGGGAGGGACCAAGAGGTCGGTGGACCCTGGAGGTCCGATTCGACAGCCAAGTCCCCCAGACTGGATTTATAAAAGAGTGGACCCTAATGGTCCACGGGACGCGTGAGGCGCCCTACAGGGATTTGCCGGTGGAGGACGATAACTCGAAACTGGCCATAGTGAAGAAGGCTCACGAGGTCGGCTACAAGATATAAGGGGCAGATGTTGCCAGGTGTTTTGTTTTGACCGGACCCGAGGCAAAGTGTTATTTATTTTTTCTTTTTTTTGCAATAAGTGCAGTTGTTGAGCAGTGACATGAGTAACACCGTTTTAAAACTGTAACACTTACGAAATACAAGGGTTAGAAATTTAATAGAAGCAACTATAAGGAGTGTCCATGCTGCATAGCTAATTTCCAAACAGTTTGAGACGGTATCTAGTTTCATACGAAAAAGGTTTTAAATCAGGAAATAATCCAATTGTATGTAGCTTTTTCTGATTCTTATGGAAAATATTACGAAATCTAAATTTTTATGCTGAGCCCCCACCCCTACCCCAGTGATTTTACTTCTGTTTAGTAAAGTTTTCCCGATATATTAAAATTTTCTTTGACTGATTACTTCCCCCACCCCTTTCATTACTTAAGTTTCTCTCTTGTAACCAAATGATCAAGTTTTGTATTTCATTATTTTAGATCAATTCATTGTCATTTCGAGGCAAGGTGACACTGAAAACTTTATAACTCATTAGTCTTAGTTCAGTTAGAATTGAACTTTTCTAGTCTAAAATATTAGCTCGTGAAGAAAGTTTTACTAATCATGCATAACAGAATCTAGGATAATCTATATAAAAATTTAGATTTTATAATTTTTTCAGTTACATTTTATGAAGTTTGTAAGATTTTCCGCGCCATTTAGAGCATTATTCAAAGTGGAATTATATGCTGTTACATAACAGTTTAGAAATGATCTATTTGGACACCCTGTAGAATCACTTTCGAACGGTGGCAGCTTGAAACGTTTCGGTGGAGTCACCATTACTGTACACAACTTGATTCCAGCGATAAGAAAATTGTAGAATATTTGTAACAAACACAGATCTGCTAATGGTTTGTAGAGAGCTGTCTGTCGCCTTAAGAATCTCTTAAAAATGGCAACGGGGTTTTTGGCAAGCAATTCTTTCTTTCTTACGATTTAATAGAGCACTTGACCCTATCAGAGGCTTATCTCCATAATGATAGTAACTGCAAAAAGCCCATGTTTTATTAAAATGTCATAAACTGTTAGGTTTTGATAAGGTCACTTTCTTTCTTTCCTGCTTGAACCTGAAAAGAGGTCCCTTTTCCTTTGACGTCAGTACTTTTATTGAATTAAAAAAACAAAAAACAGCCGGAATGTTAGACCAATCACAAGGCTAAACGAAAAAACGCGGAAGACGAAGTACGTATTCGCCATTTTAAAAGCTCTTTCCACCGACTAGCTATCTGCAAAAAGGCCAATCAAATCCATAGAGGCCAAAGATTAAATAATCAAGGCTTACTTTTAAAACGGGAAATACGTTAGAAAAGAGATACTGGCATGTCGCTCCTCCAAGGTCGGTGACGAAAAGAGTACTGTTTGGTGTCATATCAGAGGGAGCTCTAAGCTTAGTAACCACTAGGATCAAAAAAGAAAAGAAATGTGATGGGTTGTTACAGAGCTGTTCTAGAGATTCTTGAAGCTACAAACTGCTCCACCTGAATCATCGACTGAACTGGTATTCTATGGCTTCCAATCGCTGCAAACAAACTGGGGCCAAGGAATATAAATGCTTCAAACTAGAACAGAAGCTGCATTGGCTGTAATTATATCGTTGCCATTATTGAGCTGCCAACCCTTGTATTTTCAATGTGACGTAGAATATATTTAAATGACCCTTGTTCCCAAAAATTACCGAAAGGAGATACCTTAGTTTTTGTTTAGCATAGACACGTTTTGTTGATTCAACTGTTTTGTAGTTTTTGTACACTAGACTCTTCACTGCTTTTGCTTATTTACAGATAGTTATTAGTACTCTATGAAATAATAATTTTATATAAATTTAACTGTTGTTTATAATATTAGACTTAAAATTACGGTCTCGTCTGACGAAGCATTCACCACCCTTTAAAACGCTCAGCAATCTGTCCTGCAGAAAATAGTTTGCAAGGTTACAATTGGCATTCTGTTGGCGAGTTATCGCTTGAAAAAATTCCACTTTTGGCAACCATACTGTTATTTTAATTCTAACGTTTGTTGTGTTTCTGTTCCTACCTGATACAGTTGTCGGAATTGAATTTAATCATTAAAAGTGTGTTTATATAGATATGAATATCTTATTTTAACTTTTTTTTCTACTGAATTTCCGATAAATTTTCGGAAGAACTTATTAAACAAAAGAGAATGTGAAAACATTGAACAGATTCTTTGTTAATATTTTAAACATTATTAAACAATATGTCATTACATTTTAAAAATTTTAAAACGAAAAATATAATTTATCTTTCTAAAAATATTCCTAAATTTGCTACACCTGGCAACATTAGTACCATTGTTAACAACTGTAATAGTGTCATGCAAAACAAACTTGTGTTCTGCAGTTGCACTCATTTCTTCTCTAACATTTTTCCTCTAAAATTATGATTTGAACAAGTTTTTTTTTTTTATTGTTTTGTTTTGTTTTCACATTGATTGTAAGCAAAAAATTGTCATTCGGGACTGTTTTTGAATTTACTAAAATCCTGAAATGCTAAATGTATGAAGGAATATCCATTTTTTCCATGTTTATTTTAAATTTGACTATTGTAAGAGCATATATTGAATCAAGTCGCTCTTAAAGCTTTGCATCTGCATTATTATTTTGGATCCTATAAAAATGGGCCAATGAAGGATTTTAATTATACTTTTCATGCATTTTAAATTGCATGTCATGCAAAATGATTTTGCATTTATATTTTTTTCTATGTTGTTAATACAAATAAATTTATTTTTGATTAGACTTAAGATCATGATACAGTGCCACGGCCAATTGACTGCATTGCCTGGATTGGTGGCAAAAAAAAAGAAGTTTCATTTGAGAAAAATTCAGTTTCAAAAATAAAAATTATATTTGTCATATGTCCGTAATTTTTTCTGTTAAATGCATGTAAAGTCTATTTTAGTAATATTAAAATAAAACTACATGATTTGATTCAGTCGTAATTTTTATAATGATAATGAAATAATAAATTTATATCAGATACTGCATAGTTTTTATTTAATTATTTGGATGTTTCTTATGGGTTACACAAAAAGATTAAGTTGTATTCTGACTAATAAGCATGTAAAACATGTGAAACCATCAAAATACCTGCCAACATGAATTTCCTATTGCAGTGTTTTGAATTGTCAAATTATAACTTGAAGAAAAAAAAATTAATTTTGGCTGCCGTACCGTAATTTTAAGTCTAACCACTTTATATAGTTGCAAATTTTATATTATTGCATTTATGATACTTACCAGCTTGTACATTACTATTACTATTGCATTCCCTTACTGAAAATGAATTAAATTTTATGAAATTAAAACATTTCAGTTGCAATTGTGTAAACTAGCTGTTGATTCATGCGATAAATTATATGTTAAAACATTTTATCTTTAATAAAATATTATATATATATAGTCACAGTGAGTTGTTTATCAGGGAATAAATGTCCTGAATTATTTTATTATAAAATATAATTCTTACCTCTATAGATCATATTCTGCAATACCATATTTTATTTCTGTCCACTTTAGTTTCCTTATTGTATGTTAATTTTGAATGAATATGGTTTTTAATGAAAAATTTTTAATGAAATTCCGGCAAAATATGTAGAATGCAATTCTTTTTGCAAATATTAAAATTTGCATATTTGGATAAAATTACAGAATACAATTATTTGACAAATATTCAAATACATATTCTTTGGAGAAGATAATAGAAAATAAAGTTTTTTTCCTAAAATTGTAGATTAAAGATTTGCATAAAATATACAAAAATCTACTTTTAATCATTATTTGGCATAGTTTAAATCTACAAATTTTATCGTACTTTTACTGATATCTCTTTCACTGCATTCCCAAACAACTTAATGTGAAATAATCAATCCATTAGTAAATCAAATTACTACTTTTCTCAAGGAATGCAATAATTCCCTTTCCTTTATTGGTATGCTAATGATGTTTTTCACCCTCCTATATTTATTGCATAGATTGTTGACAGTGTTTATTATTGTGTCAATTGTACTGAAAGTATTTGTTATAAACAAATAAATATTTATTGCATTTCAGCTAAGAAATTCTATTTTTAATGTAGAACATGTACAGACATTTTTAAAAGATTAGAATTCTTTGAAACAAAATCTTTTAGAATAACATATTATATAATTTATGTATTTCATTTAAATAAATTTTATGTAAGAAGTTTTTTTCAAACCTTGAAATATAGCATTTTATTATTTCAAATCCTAAAATTCTTTCACTAAACCTTGCATAGAAAATTTTTTAAGCCTTGAAATAGAGTTCTTTGAAGCATTTTTTTAAATGCATTAATGCATGTTACATTTCAATTAAATTAATTCTTTGTTGGTCTTTTTTGATAACAAGCTTTATAAGAGAGTTATATAAACTAAAAATCTTTTTAAATAGCATATGCATAATGTGCACTTTGGTTAAAGAAATGTTACACATTTTTTTTTTTTAATCTTAAAGTAGAATTATTTGAAACATTTTTTTTTTCTTTTTAAATAACATGTTTCATAAATGTTTAGAAATTGTAATATCTAAAAACTGATTTAATTTTTGATTCACAGATTGCTTTTGTCAAATTGATTTAAACAAAATATAGGTGCTTTCAGTTATTAAGAATGTATCTCTATTATATTGCTGTTATATATTATATCTTTTGACTTTTCTTAGAAATAAAATAAATTAAGTTACATTGAAGCTAAGCATATTATGATTTAAATATATATTTCTTCTTTCTTTACATGAGTTTTGCTCTAAAACAATGTGTTTTTAATTAACCTACAATTATGAACTGAAATAATTGTTGAATCATTGTAGATACTACAAACTATTTTTATTGAAAGGAGTGTGGAAAAATAATTCAATAGGTAAAGTTTTCGAGTTCGGAATTTCACTGGTAACAGATCGTTGCAACCTCATCAAAAAATTGTCAGATACAGATTTAATTGGGTTTTATTAGGCTTCAAAATAATTCAGTTTGATTCAACTTCATCTTGTAAATCAAATCTTTCATATGATCCAAAAAATAGAAATCGCATGGATTAATAATTGGTGAAGCAGGTGGTCGACCACTGTATCAAGAAAACACTGGCTTATAACAATAATAAATTGTGTTCCAAATCTTGATGTAGTTATTTTTCTTCAGACCATTAAATATTGCATTTTGAAGAAAAATCTTTAAAAATAGCATGCTTATTTAACTTTTGTTTTCATTTAAATAAATTTTGTATATTAATTTTTTTTTCCAAAGCATGAAATAGAATTTACTTTTAATGCCATAGATAAGTGTTTTGTTATGTTGAAGAGCCATAAAAATAATGTTTATTTTCACTGTTTAAATAACAATTATTATAAGTAGATCCTCGGCTAAGTATAATGATTTGGAAGACATTTTGTAAAGGAGTGGAAATTGCACTACTCCCCTTTCTCTCTCTCTCTATCTCTCTCACACACACACACATCTTTGAATACAAGCATTTGTGGTGACATCTAGTGAGATTCTGGTAAATTACTTCAGTTCAAATTTGCAGGTGCATTAAAACTGACTCTGTTTATATCATTGTGGTGTATTTTATCCCCAGAAACTGCTTAGATTTCTCTATTTTTATTCTATGACCCTTACACAAAGGTTTGCATGATAATGGTTGTGAAAAATGTAAATGAACCCAGTAATTATATATAAATATATATATATATATATAGATATTACCTATTTTGATAAAAATGTCAGAGATGAATATGTCGTATGAGGTGAAAAAAACAAGTTCTTTGTGCTTATACAAAAATAAAAAGGATTTGAAATCTGTATTTAATTTATCCTGTATTGAATAGTTTATCTTATTACTGGCAAAGGCTTTGTGGAAAGCACCATTTTTGTTATCTTCTGCTCTGTAGAAAACTTCATGTACAGCTGATTTCCTGCTGACACCTCGCTAATAAAGATTGCAACAAATAACATGATTAAAATGTAGTCTACAACAAATTTTTATAAACGCTAGATTTCAAATATGCAAGTTTTGTTTTATTTTCTCTTAGAACCTCGCTAATAAAGATTGCAACAAATAACATGATTAAAATGTAGTCTACAACACGTTTTTTATAATTTCTAGATTTCAAATGCATAAGTTTGTTTTATTTTCTTCTATCGCTTCGTTATTAGAAATTGCAGTACATAATAAGAAAAGAATGTAGTTTCGATGAATTTTTTGTAGATCCTAAAGGTATATTTAATGTTTTACTTTATATAAACGCTTCGCGAATAAAGACTATTGTACATATGACCAAAATGTAATTTGGAATGCATTTGTTTGCGCGTGCGGTACTTGGGTGTGAATTGTGATCCAAATGTTCTGCTAACAATTCGCTAACAGTGTTTGCTGCACATAATAATACAAAAATCTAGTCCATAATGGACACTGAATTTCTTGAGGACCTTTAAAAGTATCAGGCTTACGTATTTGTATTATATTTTTAAATAAATTCGCATGTTTTAACGTTTGTTCGTATATTTTCATTAATAATAATTATTTTATAATTGTTATATTAGGAAATTTAATAATTAGTTTGTTTCATCCAAGTAGATAATTACGATGAATAAAGATGACGATGACATGTAGTCGCAAAAAAAAATCAGGATTCGTTCATTCGAAAAAAGAAATTGTAAATAACTTTTTTCGTATCAAAATTGTTTTGGTATTAATTATTATTGAATAAATAACTACTCTTTTCTATATAACATTAAGTTGAAAGAAAAGAAAATTACTTGAACATGAAAATATTAGAAGATACGAATAAAAAAATAATAAATGTTATATTTGACAGTAATCATCTCTGGTGACTATCTTGTTCACCAGGAGTACGGGTGTGTTTCATTTCTATCATTAAATAATTTACTATTCCGAACTATTTCCAAGCCACAATTTTTGATAGACATTCAAGTGGTGTTATTTTAAATTTTTGACAACGATTTTTTTTTTAACATCTTTTTTTCTTCCTTTTTCTACGCAAGTGAAAAGTGTACATTCTGTATGCGACACATTTATTCGATTTTTTTTTTCTTTTCGTTTCAAATAATATTTTAGTCAAATGTTAAAAATAACGTTCAAATAACACCCCAAAAAATAAATTTTACTAAGAATTATTAGAACTAATTTTGAAACGTCAATGGAACGTGTATATTCCGTTAGTAGTCATAGGGTTGATAGCTTTTCATCTTTTTGTGTACATGAATCCTCCTCATCACAATGCCATGAAAAATGTTACTATCCGGTCATTTATCTTCTAATTTTTAATTTGTCGTCTTTCGCGGTGTTGGGGCTTTCTTTGTTATTCCTCGTGTAAACAGCGCAGATAATAAGCTCACTTTCTACACGAAACGAAGCACCGAAAAAAATAATCGGGGAACTAAATAATTGAATGAACAATGAAAACAGTGACCGTCACTCCGACAATGATAAAGATTATTTAAAATTATAAAATTCCGCGCTACAATTAAATGGGTGTCATTCGAAAGACGTCTTTTTGTGTTTGAAGATGATGTAAAAATCATTTTTATGTAATGATGTTTCCGGAAGTCGCCGTGGAAAAATGTCAATATCGTGCTTCTTTTTAATTAATTAGTTACTCTCCAAAATATATTTGTGCTACATCTGGTAGCTTTTGGGTAAACGGCCTGGCCTACGCAATGCCAGCTTTCTATGCAATGCACACTTTCTCTATTATTAGTAGAGATTCATTTTCATTTCTCTATCTAAATTTCATTTTCCTACTCTTAATGAGCCAATTTATCATAAACCATTTTTTCCCATCCATTTTAGGGTTAAAATATATTGGAGGATATATATATATATATATATATATATATATATATGCATATGTACGCTTATGTTCGAGTACGAATATGAGTTTAATATTTTTGTGGTTTTGAATAATTTTTCCATATCACACTTTTGAATGGAAGATCGATACCTAAATTGGAATTTTTCTGCATTTCACATTGCAACTTCTAGTGTCGGATGACTTAAATGAAGTCGTAGATGCCTTTCTCACACGCTCGGTTCAGTGGAGAATGAGCGCACTTTTCATAAAAATGCACGCATCATCACATTCGATAACTTTGAGGATAATTCTCATCATTAATGACATGAGTTGCTTGATGTAAACTAATAAATTTTAAAATTCTACAGACTAAGGCTCCGAATGAAGACGATTAAGACTACAATCGAGTCCCTGTTTGATGGGGGGGGGGATCCTTCGAAAGCCTGGTTGAGAAGTCAATTCTTTACACATTCGCTGAAACATTCTTTACAGCGCTCTGTCCTATTGTCTGCAGCGTAGAAGAAAAGTCGGCTCTTCCTCAATGCCTCCTACGTAAGATACTGACAGTTTTCATGGCAGCTGACTGGCTTGATTTTATTGGAACTTAGATGAGTAGCCGCGAGGGAGTGGTCTCGCCAAACATACTCTCTAATAAAGGTACTATCTCAGAGGACCCCTTGTATGGCATTGGTGTGCAATAGGTACGAAATATTGACCTTTGTCGAGAATTTATCGTGTAATCCTTGGCCAGATTCCCTGCCATGCGGTTCCTAGACCTGAAAATCGAATTTGTGTTCTTGATGTGTTTTTCCCAATCGATTGAGAAAAAAAAATTTACACTGTACTACAACTGTAGTCACAAAATCACATACAAAATTTAATATATTTAAATCATTGAATTTTTTGAGTTATCACGTACCGGTGCTTCTGAAAGTACAGACCGACAGACGTACAACTCCTTGCTAGATTTGGGTAAAAATTTAATAAGTGTCTACACTATCGATGTGAAATCTGTGTACTGAATTTTATACATCTAGTTCTCTTCGATTTGTTAATAAATATTCTAACAGCTGTATATGTTAATTAATTTATATTATGTCTGTCTGTCCAGTTTTCTTTTCGAACAGCTGGACAGACTTCTTCTGAAATGATACTGCACAAACTTTTATAGAAATCTGCAAATTTGGTGTAAAGACCGGATATCAAAATCCATCCATCCAACGCAAAGCGCTTTTGAGTTATCTTTAAACGGAAGGATATTTTTCAAAAATGTGTCTTTTTAACTCGGGGAGATCTAAAACGCCTCGTCAAAATGTCGAGTTCATGTTTCTTGATTAATTACTGCACTTTCTGTATGCTTCGTGCACGAGAAATTAAATTCTACAGGATTAGTCTCTCTAAATCATTCTCTCATAGAGGTGAATTTGTGTTTCAGACATGTATTCAAATTGCTGATGCGGAACATCCATTGCAGTCATAAAATCGCATTGCTAAATTCGATATGTTTGAGTCGCTGCTTTGCCGAATCATCGCACTCCGAAAGTGGAGGCCGACTCGAAACTGACGGGCGTCCATAAATCTTTGTGCCGAAATCTCTTCGTCATCGGCAACCGACAGACAGACTCCCTCAGAATGAATTTTTCTCCAAATTTGATAGAAATCTGCAAATTTGGTGTGCAGATGACACGCAAAATTCCAGTCGTTTAGCTGAAAGCATTTTTCTGTCACAGGCATAATGCCAAATATGTGAGGTTTTTCTTAACTCTGGAAGGACTCAAACGGGGATATCTAGAGTGTTTCTTTTATTCATTTGACGATTACAGTCCTTTCCCTGTAGCTCGTATAAGAGAAAGTACAAAAAAAAAATGATTGAAGAATTGATTCATTGAAGAAGAATAAGACTTCTGGGATTAAACAGAACTATTGTATTCTGGACTAATTTGACAGTTTATATTGCCTCTCCCCCCAAACCCTCCAGAAAGCATGACTCCCCTCCTATAATGTTTGTTCGAATCGTCTCAAAGTGATAATGAGAGAAGATTTTTTTTCCCTTGAAGCGGTTGAATAATTCGTGTGTGGGTAATTGGACTTCTACTGAACCAAATAGCTCACGTTTTGAGACTATTATCTATGATTAAGTTTCATTGCATCTTCCAAATTTAATTAAGGGAGGTCTCGGCTTCGGAACCGGACGGTTTCAAGTTCGAGACCCGATTCCACCGAAGAACCGTCCTATAACCGTCGGGGGGCCTCCCGCTGGCGTGGTTTTGAAGTTTGGAGAGGCGGCGATGCAAGCTCAGGCACCGACCTCATCATCTGATCGCAGTTCAAACTTACGAAGTCCGCCCCAAATTAGCCCTAATGTTGCTTTAAAACCGGACGTTAATATAACTAAATTAAACTCCAAATTTAATTCTCATATAAATTTAATTAAACCTCGAAATTTCAAAGTGAGTAAATATAGTCAGATCCAATTTTTTTCTCTTTGGTATCAAATTTTCCTTTCCATGAGAAAATAAAACTTATTCGTGTTTTTTTTTTTTTTTTTTTTTTTTTTTTTTTGCGAAATCCAAAAATATTTTTTCCTTTAAAACATCTCATTTTACTGCGACTTCTTCAATTAAAACTATCTCAAAATACATGTCTGGAAGTTTCATTGCGTATATTTTGTGTAGGAAAGAATTGAAGGAATTTAATTCCGAAGAAAGAAAATATTCAACTATAAGAGCGGAATTCCCGAGTAGAAAAAAAAAAAATATTTGAGTTGCTTTGAATCTGAATTACTATTTCAATCTTTCTTTTTCTCCGCATTTTTCCCACAAAGAAAAGAGGAGAGAAATCTCTTGTTTAGTTGGGGAAAAAATATATTTTTTTTTCCTTAATATTGGGAATACATTTTTTTATGTTTTAAAATTCTTTTTTTAATATTAGGATTGAAGTTCTTTTAATTTTCTTTTTCCCTCATTCTATTTTTGTGATACATAAAAAGAGTAAGTGCAATTGTCTCTGAAGAGTTCCGTCCAGTGGTTTGGCAAATCTTCGCACTCTGGCTTCAATAAGCGATTTCTACTTCCTGTGTATGAAGTATAGAAAAATGGAAAACGCTTCTCTGTGATGAAGATAGCTCAAAAATACTTTGAGTTAGATAAAATTCGATATACAGATTTAGCATCTACAGTTTAGACATTTATCAAATTTTAGACCAAATCCGTCCAAAGATTCAACATCTGCCGGTCTTTACTTTCAGAAACACGACTCAATCGAATTTGGTATGTGATTTTGCTAATGCAATTGAAGGTGACAATCAAATTGTGTTTTTAATCGATTGGGAAAAACACAAATCGATTTTCGGATCTATTAATCACGTGCCTGAGATTAATTGCCAAAATATTCGCCATGAAACGTACGAATAAATTGAGTAAAAATGCTAAATTCACGCCAAGGGTTAATATTTCGTAAATACTGCACGCCAGCGTTTTGCAGTTCTCTGCCACATCCAAGGTCCATATTACTTGGCATGGATAGCAGCTTTGTTAGCGAGTGCTCGAGAAAGTTTCCGGGGAGAACCACTTCTGCTGGGTTTGGAATTTCGCTTGCTTTCTTTCTGCGAAACAGCAGTTCAAAAATGCAGGGAGACGAAATTAGTAAGTAGTTCTTATTCAAAAATAGAACATTTCTGTGAACCTACGGTTAAAATCTGTCAGCTGTATCTGTACCAGTACATATGAAGATGATTGCAACAATTTTTTTTAAGTTAAATATTGCTATTAGTTGAATTTTGTTCCGTAAGAGTAAAAATTTTCTAATTATCCGATGCTGTCCGGCAGATATTGGACTATCAAATTGTATGTTAGCATTCGTAAATGTATATTATAAACGTAATTAAAGTAAATGTCAGTTTTATTGTGAAGTAGTCGTCTCATGCGACCCGTTAGTTCACCGGCAAAATTGGCGATTTTTGATTACAGATCAATTGTTTAGATTTCAATTCGGAATTCCGCCGAATGTTTTGACATTCAATAGTTTGACTGCATCATTTCAATTGAGTTCTATTAATTGTGCACATTGACCATTCTAATGGAGGCAATGTACAGCTATTAAAGAAGTAGATATCTGGCTCGTCTTTTTTAAATTTCGCGGTATTGTTATTTTACTTTTTTATTTGTCTTATAAATTGCACAGACATTTAACAGAATCATTTTTCCCTAGCTTTTAACAATTCTCAAAACATTCAGTAATTAAATATTTGATGAAAACAATTTGAAATTCAGGATAACAATGTAATCGATTGCTGGAAATCGGACAAAATTGTTTTGAAAAATGGCCGTAATGTTGCAACATTCCGCATGACCATTAAATGGGTTTCATTAGAAAGACAAATTTTTTTTTAAATTTTGATACATTATAAAATTTATTTGTTTGCAATAATATTATTTTCGGCAATTGTCGAGTAAAAATGCAAGCATTCAGTTTAATTTTCAATTAACTAAAAGTCTAATTCAGTTCAGTTTCATTAACATCCCGTTTTTAAGCAACACTAGGGCTAGTTAAAAGTATAATTAAAATTCCAAAAACTCCACATTGAAGCGCACATTTCCACTTTCCAAGATCTATACGAGCCAAATTTGGTAACTATAAGTCAAACGGTCTGGCCTGTAGAACACCAACACACATACATTCATCCTTATTATTAATAGAGATACAACATCTAAATTTTAAAAACTCTACAATTTGGATACACAATGGCATTTTCTTTCAACTTTCTGAATACCATACGGCTTATGGTTGATTGCTATTGCTCTATCAGTAATTTTGAATTTATTGTGTTTCAAATCAAAAATACTGCCGGGAAGTTAGACTATATCTGCATTTTAACCATCTCAAGACGAGTGAACACGTAATAAATTTTCTATGTGATCTCTATAGCTATTGACTTTCTGCTGGACTATTTCTAATTCTGAGCATTTTCTAGAGAACTCGATAATGCCACAAATAAGAGAGGCGATGTCTAGAATTCAGTGTCGTCTTCAAAGTATATGTGTACCACATTTCCGATGAGAATCGTCAATTGGATGATTGTCATTTGGTGCGCGTGCTAGCTGTCGACGGACAGTCAAAAGTGTAATTAGTCTCGATAACTCGAACATACTACAAAAATTGCAATATCTAATTCTTTGCACTCGGATATCTCCTCTCGAGTACCATTTAAGACGGTGCATCGCTTTGACGGTTTTTTTTTTTCTTTTCTTTTCTTTTCAATTTCAAATGTTAAAAATATACAGAGTGGTAAGAAGATGTATATTAATCTTTCGGAGAAATTTAATTTAAAATAATTATATAATTGTATTTTTTGAACTATAACAAGTTCTCGTAATATGTGAATAATTATGCATCGAATTATTTTTCGGAGTGCAAAGGGAGAAAACTCGGTTCGCCAACCGTAAGAGCAAACGTACATCTAATTTTGGATGAGATTCATCAAATGGCTGATTGTCTGCTTATCTGTCAATAAATGTGTGAAAATTTTAAATCGCTTCTGAGTAGATACTTGAAATTCTTTCTGGTCCCTGTAAGCAGTCCGATTTACAGATGCTATCCGTACAAATGTTTGATTATCTGTTGGTCTATCAGTAACTGTGAATGGTATTTTGATAACGCTGGAAATTGGATAGACTGAATCTGTCTATTTTGTTGCCAGAAGTGTAGCTTGGAACATAATACTTTTTTTAATGAATCCATCGATGATTGATTGTCGATTTATCTATTTTGAATCTAGCCTCAGTAACTCGAAAATACTACAATTTAAATGACATCCCATATTTCGTTTTATTTCTAAAGAGTATAAAAATACTAAATTTAACTTATATTTATACTCGTCTTCGTAAAATTCTCATCGATGAATGGCAATTAAGATGGGAAAATAATGAAAAAGGCCGCTTTACTTTCAGTGTCTTTTCTCAGGTAAAAAGAAATAATGTATTGACAGTAAATATTTAGCCCAATTAACTACAAACCATGGACTTTGCCCGCATTATCTTAAAAGATTCAGTTTGAGAAATTGTAATTGTAGATGTGGTAATGATTATTATGACATTCCACACTATATTTTCTATTGCCCTAATCTTCATCATTTGAGAAAACATATTAAACCTCAACTAAATATTTCCCAAATTCTATTAAACAATAAATTGACTTTAGAAGCTCAAAATATTTTGGATTTCCTATATCATAATGAAAACAGAATTTTCCAAATGGAACAATAATTTATCCTGATTTGTCAAGCACTGTTAAAAGTGGACAATATCTAGTGAGTACAAGAAAAAAATGCAAAAAGAACTCTATCTGGCCTTTTGTTCCTGATTCATGGACTCTACCTTAGACTGAGCCATTGTATATATTTATTTTTCTGTTTGTTTATTTTTATTTTTTACTTTACTTTTTTTTGTTTATTTATATTTTTCTCTTTGTTTTTCTTTTATTTATTTTTCATTTTTTTCTGTTTCCTAAATTTAAATTGCCTATCTTCTGAAAATTTTATTATTTACAAATTATGTTTCAATGATGCTGTTGGAATATTATGTAGACTCTGTGGAGTCTTCTGCTTGGGCCATTTAGACCTCTCCACTTTTTCTTTTTTTATGCCTACTCCTTTTTTTTCTCTCTCTCTCTTCTTCCTTTGGCCGTTTTTTAGCTTCTAGCACACAAGATTATGAAAAAAAAATTGAATAACTAGTCCTTTGATAGCTATTTAAATTCTTTTTTTTTTAATTTTATTTATGAGCTTTTACCGGTATAACGTCACTTTTGGCACACATCTGATCATCATCAGAATATTAAATTTAACGTTAATAATCCGTTGAATGTCTGTCAGGCTGTCAATTTTTAGGAACTATTCAGCTTTGATGACTAGTTGGTTCGCCGCAGATATTGGCTTCTGTTAAATCATTTAGATAAAACTTCATATCCGTCCAACTGTCAGACATCAAAGCTATGTTTTATTAATCTTGCATGCGTTCACTGTATTTACAAACTTTTCTAAGGAAATTCATTTCCATGATATCATTATACCCAGTTCGTTTAATTTGAGCGTAATTGCCATTTCGCTTTCTATTCCTCCCTAAGCAGAATCCTTCCACTCTCCACTGTGGAAGAAAATCGAGCGATGTTTCATCCGAAACAATGAAAATATTGCACTTAAATCGAGACGGGGTAATTTTGCAGCCATTCGATTGATATCACTGAAAAGATGATTTTTGGGACTTGTAAAATTTATTTTTGTGCGAAAATATTTTTGGAAGTTGTTGTGAAAATAATATCAGTATCTTATTTTTAATCAATTAAAATTTCAAAAACATTCAATCTGAGGTGCAAACTTCCGTCCTTCTGGTCATTCTAGGTCAAACGGTCTGGCCTTGCAGAGCGACAACACACACTCATTTATCTTTATTATTTGTAAAGATTTCACTTTGATATAAATAGCCAGATGGACGGTCGTTATATTTCATTAACAAAAATGTTCTAGAACATCCGTCCAAAAGTATGTCTGTATGTCTGAGATTTTATGAATATAGTCTGCCGGAAGCTTGACCATCCGTCAGCAGTCTGTTAGTAGGTGGACCATTTCGAACCTACAACAGAAGAATAGACAAGTGCCAAATATGGACGAGATCCGATGAAGGGTTGACTGTCGGTTATTGTTTCAATGACATGAAAACGTTGATAAACAGTTCATTTACATCATTTCATCGCAAAAAAATAGACGTGTCCCAACCTTCGGACGTCGAAGGGTTGACCCACTATTGTGACTGTGTTCGGCGTTTCTATGAACGACGTCTTCAAATGGTGCAGATAACCTATCATTTGATTTCTTATTTTTAATGAAGGCCCAGATGGCACAATTCATTTATCGTTTGGTTTTTTATTTTTAATTAATTAATCTCGCTCCACGAAGAATGGCGAGAAAATTGTTTTATTTTACGAACTTTTTTGTTTTCTTGTACTGTCCAACTTCTGTTATTTTAACATTCATCCTTTTAATGACTTTTAGTATATTTTATAAAAGCACACCTATGAATTGCATTTCCCTAAGAATTTGTGAATATTGCAAATATTAGAATATAATTTTGAAACCATGCACGAAAGAGCTTAGAGAATATTCCAGTAATAGTGAGCTTGTGATCGAATGAGTTGTTATGCTGTTGTTAACTTTTAACTACCGCATCATAAACAAACAACAGACTGTCATCTCGATAACTAGAAAAAGCTGCAGGTTCGATACATAATATCTGTGCATAGACCACAACAAATATGAAATATAACCACAGGGAGCGACTTTATCAAGAATTGATATTCTTGATAAAGTCGCTCCCTGTGGTTATATTTCATATTTGTTGTGGTTACTTCTTTTGGTTTGCTTCTAAGCTGCTTTGCGCTTGTTCGATTCAAAAGTATTAAGGTTTTTTGGGTTTATTTGGTTTCTGGTTTTATTATTATTATTTCTATTTCCCTATCTGTGCATAGAGTTAGATAGACGATGTGTACAATGACGTTTCACTAATGATCGTACATCGAATTTTGGGTGAGTTCTTTTGAACGATGGATTGTAGTCAGACATTATGAAATATGTATTGATATCGATAAAATTCATTTAGTTTCACCGTAAGAAGAATACGCGAGTACTGAAAATGTGTCGAATGGTTGAGACTCTTTCTTTTATTAAGAATATAACATTGACAAATAAAAAAAAATATATGCAAATTAGAAAATGTCTAGCACTCAGTTTAATTTATAAATAGATGCACAATATCTGAAAATCCACTTCATACCATATGAGCTGAACTGTACAAAAATTCTAATGGCATTCTACGTCCCCCCATTAACCTTACATTTACTAAGAATTGATATTAAAGAACATTCTTTTTATTTAGCTCTCAATGTTCGATGAAACAACGAAAAGGGTTTGCACTTCAGGGAAACAATGTAACCTATTGCCGGCGTCCTGGCCTATCGTCTTCCCCGTGATCTGGATGTCCCAGGTTTGGGTCCTGGTTCTGGTTCGGGCATGGTTGCTCTTTACCTTGTGTTCTATCTGTGGGGTGTGTGAACGACCCCCCCCCCCCCCCCCCCCCCGTAAAAAGGGGTTGTGCAAGCAAGTGTATGAGTGTCATCTTCATATGAGATAGAAGTCAGACTTCTGCCCTCTGTGCTCAGGGATCTTTATCCTCAGAAGCTACTGCACACCCCTTTCTGTTGTAACGCTGACACATCATCCATGTGATCTATTGTTAGAAATTAGAAAAAGAATATTTTAAAAAAATTCTCAAAATTCAGGAAAAATTAGTGCGATTAGTAAAGTGGCATTATTAAAAAGACATTTTTTTTTTAAATTTTGAAATGGTGTAAAACTTATTTTTGTAAGATATTTTTGGAAGTTATCGTGGAAAAACTCCAAAATTCTGCTTCATTTTAATTAATTAAAATTCTAATTAAAAATTTTAAAAAAAACCTCCGATGGGCACATTTTCACTCTCCATGTGACACATTTTGTAGCTGTATATCAAACGGTAAAATGCTCACGCATGCGCACACATTTCTCGTTATAGCACACACACACATAGATATAGGAATATGAATTGAAAATGGTGGAAGGTTCTTATTTCGACAATGCGCTCAGCTCCGTCCTATTTTAAAACATACTCTTTGTTCGATGAGAACCTAATGGTTGTCAGGATCTCATTTTACCCAAATTCTTTCGAACCCCTTGATAACTCCTATTTAGCATAGTGATATGGAGCCGGGATTCCTTTCTGCGCACGGAGAAAGCAGTGCAATCGCCGAAAAATTCAAACTCCGGATTTTGACGCATCTCCACGTTTTGGGCCTCGCTGCGAATGAAAAACACGTCTTCGACGTTGTGTCGCCGTGGCTGTGACACTGTTCGAGATAGACGATGAAATGTGGCACGCCAAATCGGTTGATTTCTATGAAATGTTGAGCAAAATCCACTCGGAGAAAGTCCGGCTCTCGAATCGAAGTGTCAATGATAACTACCAAACGAAGGCAGCCAAATGGATACATTTTGACACGCAAATTGAACATCTATAGTGCAGACATTTTTTAAATTTAGAGCCAAATCCAACAAGGAGTTCGATCTGAGTCACATGAAAAGGCGTTAACTCAAAAACGAAATGATTTAAATACTATATCGCGTTCGGTATGTGATTTTGCGAACGGAAGTTCTGCATCCAATTGTCGTTTCAATCTAACACAAAGATCAGATTTTTGAATGCTATTCACCGTATGCCAGATGTTAATCGCCAAGGATCCCACTGCAGATCTAGTAAAAATGTTAAACTGAAGTAAATGGTTAATATTTTTTTATTATAGTACATCCATGTCATGCAAGACATTCTCTAGGATAACATCTTCGTTAGAAAGTATGCGAGAAAGTTTTGGAGAGATCATTCCGTTTTTTTCCCCCCTCGTATACTTCGATACAGTGCCGCGAATTCGGATTTAAAGAAACCAAGGGCGGGGGGAGAGAAAGGAGCACGGGGGTCTCGCTAGGTTTTTCGAATATGAAGTTCGACGCGAGAGAAAGGAGCACGGTGACTCAATTCGAATTACTGTTTTCCCATGGATTAAGCGTGAGGGAAGGAAATTTATTAATTAAAGATCGAAATGTATTACGTAATTATTTTCTAACAATTAAAAGTTGTGATTTTTGTATCATGTCTCGGATAAGCAAGTGAGTCATTTTCCCCCGACACAACCAGTCTGACCACTTTAAGAACGAATGCAAGCGCAAGACAGTAGGTGGATGCTCTCGCGTGAAATTTCCGAGTATTGCATTTTTACGTCTGTTGCTTTTCTGCTAGAGAGCCATACAAAGAGGAAGAATGTAGAAAATGTCTACGCGAGATTATCCAAGTCTCGAATATTCACGGGTCTGAAAAAAAAAAATGCATTTCTACTTCTTCGTATACGAAGTACAGAAAAAGTGTTAAAATCGTCAAAAATTCGAATTCGATGATTTGATGAATCTCGAAGTTTCACACCTCCGTGAGTCTGAAAAACGCCTTTTTTTTTGCATTCTATCTGTCCAGTTATCCGTCTGTCTGTGAAAAAGACCTGCTCTAAATGAGACGGTTGAAATGGAACGTCTGGCTGTTCAAATATCAGTTATCACAACCACAAAATGAAGACCCGCATTGTGAATGTTGAGGCAAATCCAACGACGCTCTCAAAAACGCAGCGACTTGGACAAATGAAATTCATTGCGCAGTTTTGTCCAGTTTTGAACGAAATTCTTTAAGGAGTTGACGTCATTCAATATGCAATAGATAACTCAAAAATGCAATCGAGTAAATCAAATGATATTTGGTACCGATTTTAGCCTTTAAAATACATCCATTTTTTAATCGCATCAGAAGACTCATTGTCTAGTGTCTGTGCTCCCCCATTTGCATGTAAAATACGATCATTAAAAACGGATTAAGCTAGATGGGTGAAATGTGGTATGATATTTACACCAAATTTGCTTAGTTTTACCAAACTGTGAACGAAATCCATTTGCAAGAAAAACTGCACAAATAACTTGAATATTTATATAAATAAAAGGAAACATAGTTTTGACATTTAAAGAGTGATTATCTTTTGTATGAAACTTTGGACGTAACCTAATTCTGTATTTAAGTTTTTCCGATGTTTTGCCATCCTGTGCGTTCTTAAGCACGTCAATGCGATAATTCACAAATATAAATGAAATTTGATGTATGTTTGTAGCTATTTTGATTTCAATCGTTCGGTGAAATAGTGTTCAGTAAGTGGACTCTGTTTTCCTCGCTGTACTACGAGGCATAACATGCTCTTGTGAGAGGCTCTCATAATAAAAATCTGCGCACTTTTTGATATTTGCAGTTTTGAACAAGATCCACTGTGTTGATGCTGCATCTTTACTAAGGAGTATACGAGAAAGTTTCGAGGCCTCTCCCTCCGGTTTGTGTATTGAACTATCTATATGATATTCAAAAACGTGACGGGTGAATGAAGGTTCGTGGCAATGGTCTCCCCAAAACTTTCTCGCATATTCTCTAATAAAGGTGTCACCCCCCCCCCCCCTCAAAACTGATACACCTTGGGTAAGACAGAGAAATCCTTGCATGGCACTGGTATACAATAGTTACGAACTATTCATTTTTGGTGTGAATTTAGCATTTTTACTGAATCCAGCGAGTCAATCTTGGCGAGCGTTTTGGTGGTTACTCCATGGCACTCGTTTAATAGCATCCGAAAGTCGAATGTGTGTTTTAAATGCGTTTTTCCCAAATCGATTGAAACAAAAAGTTAATATAAAACTGCAACTGTAGTCATGAAATCACATACCAAATTTGGTGTATTAAAGTTTTTGAGTTATCGTGTGGAAGTATCGTATCGTGTATCTTTAGAAAGTTGGAGCTCACTCAAAATTTGCCAGGTTTCTTCACTGTAGGTAAATAAAGTGATGTGCCGAATGACATTCGTCTAGCTCTCTTCATTTTGTAGTTATCGTATTAACTTGTATTCGAACCCGAACGGATAGTCTTCTGAATGAAATTTGCTCAAAATTTGATAAAATTTTACAAGTTTGGTGTAAAGTGCATATACAAAGTTTCATCCATTTAGCTTAAAATGTTTTGGAGTTATCTTGGCCACTGATAGACAGGCAGATGGACTTTTTCCAAAGATTTGTTACTCATTGAAATCTAATATGCCAGGATTCTTTGCAATCTCGATTCCGATTTTTTTGGCAAATACAGTACTTCCTCTATACGTAAACGAGAAAGTGAAATTGCAATTCGGTACTTGATTGATCTACCGAAACAATATATATCAATCAAATTTTGAGTAAATTTTATAGCGTGAGACCTGTCTAAGGAAATGAAGACAAATTATTTCGTAATATCAATCATTTTGAATTTAAATTAAAAACTAAAAAAAAAATTTTTAGTGGATGTATGTTTTTAATAAATTTAATAAAAATACATTTAAAATGTTCCCTTTTCTTGGTGCTCTAAAATCTTTCCTTATTTCAATTATTTTCAGCCTTGAAGGTTTTAATTTTTAGCTGTTGTAAATATATCAAAGTGGTAAGAAAGTATAATTTAATTTTTTCAACTATACTCAATTTAAACTCAACTAAATTCTGAAAAAATTAATATGATATATTTTTATCAGGTGCAAAATATATCAAATTTGTATTACATGAGGAAATCAATATAAAACAGTTACCTCATTTCATATTTTCAAACATGAAACAAATCAAGTTAAATATCTTAAAACCATTGATTTTATTTTTAGTATTTCAAAAGGGTCGTAAAGATTCCATTCAGATTCAGTTCACTTTTTTAATAAATATTGAATGATTTTTAAGCATTTTATTTTGATTTGATTTGTTTCGTGCTGAAACAAATCACAAATTTAAAAACAAATTTAACAAATTTAAAACAAATTTAACAACAAATTTAAAAACAAATTTAAAAAATTCACAAGATTTCATCATATTTATTACAGGAATGTAAATTAGAGAACAAACAATCAAATCAAAACTATTTTCTATTTTTAAAATACAAAGAGATTTTAATAGATTTGATAAAACTGATTTTGAAAAATAAATTTTCATTAAAAAGTAGTTACTAAAAGTTAGATTTTAGTGATTATTGTAATAATTTTCCATTTTTCTGATATTTCAATTCTTATTTCCTTCTGGAATCGCATTTGAATTTGGCGGTTTCATTTAAGCTGGGGGCATTTTTTATATCAAAATTAAGTTAATTTAATCTATTAACAAACAATTCAATTCTGAAAGTATTGAATTACTGAAAAGTCGTAATTATGAATCGATTCATTTAAATTTTATTTATTTCTGGCAAAATATATATTTAAAAATAAAAAATTTAATAAAAAAAAAGTCTTTAAAAATCTAAAAATAATGAGCTCACAAAACGAGTCCCCCCCCCCATCCATTATGGTCTATTTTTAAATATTGAGATCTGTAGTTTTTCAAACTTATTCCCAGATGGCGTCATGTTTGTGAATTTAAAATTTAATTTCATTAAACATTAAATTAGGAAAATATTAAAACAGTGTCATTGAAACACTCGGTGAGCCAAATATTAAAAATCTGATACACCAAAAAAAAGTAAATCCTTCCAAATATTATCTTCATAAAGATGAAAGAAATCGAGTTAAATAAAAGTATTTTAAAATCGTTTTCCCTACATTTATTCCCAACAGATAAAACTGCTCTCAAAGAATCCAGCCAGATTTTGACCAGAGAGCCCGAAAGGTGGGCGGATATAATCAGCCCCATCAAAGGGAAATGCCATTCCGCTTCCGGAGTGGTGGTCCGTTGGCATGGTGACCGCGAATTCCCATCCGTCAACCACCCCATTACGGGACTTCCTGGGCCGATGGCAACAGTTCCCTCTCCTGACTGATAACGAGTCCGCCTTTTATTTCTGCCCCGCTCATCCAGACTGTCTTTTTTTTTTTTTTTTTAAGGTATTGAATGAAAAGCCCACTTTTAAGAGCTGCCGTCTTCTGTGAAGACGATTCTCCAGCAGAAATGTTTAAAACGGAGATTGTTATGAAATTTTAAGACAGGTTTCTTTATTCGTCAACAACAGCAGCGTCTTGATTCTCTTTGGAAGTAACCTAATTAAAACTAGCAGCCTTTGACGACTAGCTTGTCCGTCCAGACGATGGACTTTCGGGGCATTAAAAGACCATTTTTAAGTTTACTTTAGTTTAGTTAATTGAACGTCTGGTCTTTTAAACAACATTAGGGTTATTTTGGGACGGGTCTCGTACTTTCGATCCACGGTCAGATGACGGGAACGACACCTGAGCTGGCACCCTTTTCTCCAAACTTCCGTACCACACCAACGGAAGGATGTTTAGCCCCGACTAAGTTAACGTGCACCAAACACGTTTATTAAACGGTTCTTCGGTGGAATCGGATCTCGAACCTGAAACCCACCGATGACGAAGCCGAGACCTTACAACCAGGCCACCGGGGCTACCAACCGTTTTTAAGAGCAGCTGTCTTTACTAATGACTTCGGTAAAGACGGTTCTCTAGCAGAAATATTTAAAACACGTATTGCTATGGAATTATAAGTGTTTTGTCATCAGCAACGTACGCGTCTTGATACTCATCAGAATCAACTTAGTTTTTAATTTCTCGTTTTTCTTTTTCATTTCTAACTAATCGACTGGGGCAATAGGTTGGTTCGCCGGGAATATTGATTTTATTTGATTTCAGATAAATCATTTTTTTATAACTCCTTGTTCATGGTTCTGCTAGAATGCCTGATATTAAAGTTGTCTTATTTTAGTTAAGTTATCTTTATCATGTACATAAACCATTTTAATAGACACAATTCCATAACATCATGGCGCTATTGAAAATGTAAATACCCACTATTTTCACTATTTTGCTTCCTTCTTCTTTAGCTTTCAGACAAGAATGAGGCGATTGAGCATTGAGATGAGCGATCGAAACGATTTGAACCTCAGGGCAACAATGGAATCTGTTGGAAATCAGGCAAATTATATATCTCACAACTTGAAACGAGTAGTCCTTGTATATATAAATTTATTTCGTGTATCTCGAAGACGGCTCTTAATAATTTGGATCAAATTTTGTATTTAGATAACGTTTTGCTTTTTAAGTTCAACTATATAGCTCCTTTCCTTTAAAAAAAATGCTATTTTACACACATACACAAATTTATAACTGTTAGAGCCTCTATTTATCTGCTCTCATGTGACAATATCATATAGCGCCATCTCGTAATTTTTTGTGGTACTTGTATTGTTGCCGTAGGATGATAACCTACTGATACCTCAAAATGTTGAGAGAGTGACGAATACGTTCGGCTCGCATCCAATATTAACAGTGCAGTTGCAATGATTGTGTTAATTAATTCGAATAGCATGTTAAATGAAGTGCATTCATATCTTTTATTTAAATGACCAGTTTATATGTAGGTAAAATTGAAAAAATACTATACAAAAATTGAAAATACATTATATTATATACGTAATATAATGTAAATATAATTTTAAGTAGTTGGGGGCCGAAGAAAAGAAAATTTTAAAACTTCACCTTATTCCATCCCTAGTGGCATAATATATATATGTAAAGATTTTTGGAATCCTGTCGGCTAAATAATATGTAATATTATTTTGGGTGAAGTAGAATGCAGGTTCGAAGCAGTGAAGAGACTTGGTATTTTTAATTCCGTTTTATTCTATTCCGAGTGGCAGGCATGACATTTTACAAGAAATCGCATCGCGGCACAAAAGCAGAAGACAAAAAGGAACGAAACTAAGTTATATAAGGTCACTAGATCGATCTATGTAACGGACTATGTATCTATGTGTATAAGACTAGTGATCTTGTATAACGATCTATGTTATATAAGATCACTAGTCTTATATAACATAGGATTTCCGGCCACGTGCCGATGGAATGACCTTTGACAAGCACAAAAGTATCACTTTCATTTCATACGTAGTTATTGATGGCGCATTAACTTTACAGACGAATGAATTAAATCGAAAGTGGAATTGGATCATGAAATAAGAGAATATTTTAGTATAAAGTTACTATGGGCTAAATTAAGATAAAGTTTTGGAAATTAATTTGGATTAAATTGAGAGTTTAAAATATCATTACATATATGCACAAGAAGCGATGGAGAAACGTCAGTCCTCGACGCAAGAGAAGAGCAAAAGAGACTGAAATATTTTTCCTCAGTGACTTTAGACTATGAGATTCTGATGGGGATTTCTTTGACACGTGTAGATTCAGGATAGTGGAGTTTGGGTATCTTTGAAAGAATGTTGTAAACTTTAAGGATTTTACCCCTTCACTCGGAGCCTCTGATTTCAGTAGTTCTACAGATCTCGTGTAGCATTAATGAAATAAAAAAGATGGCATCGGATCAGGAAATAAGAGACTATTTTAAAATGAAGTTAATATAAGATGAAAATTTGGAAATTAATTAGGATTTAAATTAGATTAAGAGATATCGTTACAATTACCCCCTCGCAACAAGACGAAGTACGTCGGGCCCTTCGACACACAACCATACCTTACAGTTACACTCAAGAGCCAAAACATTATGACCACTCCTACATTTTGCAATGAACTCGCCTGGATGACGTGATCAGGTGGAAGTGGTATTTAACTGCTGCTGCTGGTGAGTCTGAAGAATCACTCTTTCACTTACTTCTGTGTGTGATGGGAAAGGCTGCGTATCTAAGCGACTTTGATAGAGGGCAGATTGTAATGGCTCGGAGGCTCGGAACAAGTATTTCCGAAACTGCACGACTCGTGGGTTGTGCGCGATCTGCAGTTGTTAGTACTTTTGCAAAGTGGATGAATGACGGTGAAAGCAGCAGTAGACGACATGGTGTTGGACGTCCACACGCTATCAAAGAAAAAGGTCGTCGTCTCGCATGGTGAAGCAAAACCGGAGCCAGATAGTGGCTCAGCTGACAGCCCAATACAATGCAGGGCCAAGTAAAATAGTATCGGAGCACACTGTTGGATATGGGGCTACGCAGCAAACATCCCCCTCGTGTGCCTTTGCTGACCAAGCGTCATCGTCAACTGCGCCTGCGCTGGGCCCGGGAACATCGCGACTGGCCCATGGATCAGTGGGAGAGAGTTGTCTGGTTAGATGAATCACGGTTTGTCATGCATCACGCCGATGGCCGTGTTAGGATACGCCGTCTTCCAGGCGAACAGTTGCTCCCTCAATGTACAATAGTTCATACACAGGCCGGTGGCGGAGGTATTATGCTTTGGGGGACGTTCTCTTGGGCGTCTCTGGGACTCGTGGTTTTGGTAGAGCATACCATGAATGTTACAGGGTATCTGAGCATCATTGCGGACCAGTTGCACCTTTACATGGCCTCTGTTTTTCCAGTTGGAAATGGAATGTTCCAACAGGACAACGCCCCGTGTCACAAGGCTAAAATTGTGTTAGAGTGGTTCCAGGAACATAATGCTGAATTCCAGTTAATGTCCTGGTCGCCTAACTCACCGGATTTCAGTCCGATAGGACACCTTTGAGATGACATGGGACGGCAGCTCAGAGTTCAAAGACCACCAATTCGCAATATCTCGGATTTGTGTGACCGTTGCTTAAACATTTGGTACAATCTGTTTCCAGGCATCTACCAAGGACTTGTGGCATCCATGCCAAGGCGGGTGAAGCTGTGTTGCGCTCCAAAGGTGGGCCAACTCGTTATTGACAGGTGGTCATAATGTTTTGGCTCTTGAGTGTATGTCCAAATAAGAGTCTCAAATTTAAAAACGTATCGAAATTGGTGCCTAAATTTCCATTACCTTTACATTATTACGGAAATAATTTTCAACAAGGATATTAGAAATATAAAAAGATGAAGAATTATATTTGCAAAGATATTAGGTAGACTTAAATAATCAACAATAGCAACTCGGTATTAATGATTTAAAAGAGATGATACATCAAAGTATTCTGGCCATTTTTCTGTTGAAGTTCGACTGATGAACCTGACTAAAAAAAATTATTAAATTAGAAATAAAACATAAAATTATTAAATAAAATATCGATATTTTTATGATTTTACTTAAATGAAGTATAAGCATAATGATATGAAATAAAGTATTTGGATTTCAAATAAATAAAAACACAAGATTCAAAAAAAAATTCAAATTAAAAAAACTCGGCGATGAAAATAATAATTGAAAGATTTCATACAAAGCGCTTGGAACTGAAACTAATAAACAAAAGATTCAAACATTTCATTTGGAAATGGAGATAAATGAAAATATTTCCTACAAATCACTTGTAAATAAACGCAAGATTGAAAATACTCTTATAAAAGCATTTATTATTAAATAAATAATATAAAAAACGCTTGGGTAATTGAAAATAACACATTTGTATTTGGAAACTTCCGAGTATTTTAACACAAGCAATAAAAGAGGATAGCTTCATCATAATCAGAGGTGTAAAGAAATTTCTTTTGAAGTATTTGCTACCTTAGTCTGATTATCACGCGTCGTTATGAATCATTAGAACCTCGGATTATTATTTTTTTCTGCATGGACACTAAAACATGAAAGTATTCTGACACAATGGATGACAGAGCTCAATTTAATTACAATCAGAGCTGTAGGACAATTTCCTCTCAGGTATTTACTAATCTTCTCTGATTATCATGTGTCATCCATTTTATATATTTTTAACTTCACCTTGGAGTTAAGTAAATCTAATTTAGTTAGGTAATTCATTTTTCTTGATTTTAATAGAATGCAAATAAATTTCAAGTGCAACACATTTTAATGCCATGCATAAATATAAATAATAATTTCGATAAAAGATTTAAAAACTCGCAATATTTTGATTAGCAAATAATATCTTTCAGAAATTAATATAATGTGGGAGCAAAGGTTTAATAATTGCAATTGCAATTTTATTTCAATATACTAATAATAAAAATCTCGGGAAAATAATGAATGTTGCTTAAATTAAAAATCTAAAAAATAGGATATTTTTGCACAATAAATAGTTTTTAAATAAAACTAACAAATGCATAAGGATTGTCAACATTATAGTATGAGAATCCAGAGGATTGTAATGAATGGAATGCGCTGTGTGCGTACTGAAATTTGAAGAAAATGTATTTCGAGCAAAAAGCCAAAAACTTTATCTTCCTATCCTATGAGCTCCTGTTAGATTCATTGCCAAAGGA
>JAPMOR010065296.1:411697-445489 GCA_026543865.1 Argiope aurantia
TCTTCAAACCTATGCATTTCTGTCATCATTGAAATGACCCCGACTTCGTCGGACTGAAATTGAAAAATTATTTTTTTGAAGATCCAGTTCCGTTCAAAAACTTTCGTTATTTGTCTCGCGCTATCTCTGTAGATAGCATTCGAAACAATCAAAAGGATTGGTGGTTGCTTTCCCGTTATCGCAAGCGTTATCCAGATAAAAAGGACGATTTCCTAATCTTCGCCACGATCATATTTTATGCAGCGCTTCTTGTGTCGGCGATTTTACGACACTTCACTCTCGTCTGAGGAGAGATAAGCAGAAGGATGTCGCGGCGCTCTGTAACAAAAGCGAGATTAGGTTGAGAATGAAAGCAGCAGTGGTCTTTCCAAAACTTTCTCGAATATCTTCGAAAGGAAAGTGAATTTGTGTTTCTCTCAACCGAATGAAACCAAAATTTGACAAGGAAATACAACTTGAGACGCAAACCCTCCTATATTTAATTCTTCGCGCCTGAAAGCACAGGTGGCTGTTGACTTTGGTATAAAATTCGATCACTAAAGATGATGAATCTGTGTACCGAATTTTATCCAACTGCTCTCATCGTTTTTTAGTTGTTGTGTTCAACCGCAGGCAGACTTCCCCTATACCTTTCGAGCTGTCGCGTTTGCGTGATTCTGAAACGACGAGTGTTCAACCACTCTTTATATTTCGCCTAAAATTTCTCGGCTGTCTGCTATATAGATGTTAAATCTTAACCCTTTAGCTCTCTTCGTTTGGTAGTTATATTCGAACCTGTGTCCCCTGAATAGAATCGATAATTTTGATGTAAAGACCATAAACCTAATTTTATCTCTCTACCTTAATGTTTTTCAGTTATTTTTTTTTTTTATCACAGACGAACAGACAGGTCCATAGGCGTAATGCTAAGAATGTATTTTTATAATATAAGGAGTATGAAGATTCGTCAAAATCCCGAATTTGAACTTTTCGTTTCATTTTTCTTCTTTCTCTATGCTTCATAAAAATGAAAGTAAAAAGTGAAGAAATGTTATTTAATGCAACGTTTTCACCGGGAAAATTCCCGTGTTTTTTCCTCGTGTACTAGCACAGTGCAGTGGAGAGGTTCAATGATGATGACGGACCTTTTTTTGTTTTTTAAAGATTTTATTGTTTCTCCGCTTTCGGGAGTTCCTTTGAGCTTTGCCTTTCGGCGTGCTGCTACGTCGATGATGTTACAAAGACTGATGGTTTTTTACATATACCGCTAGAGGGCGTTACAAGTGAGAGGCGGGGCAACATGCTTACGTAACATGCAGATCGAAGTTTTTTTGACTTATTATACTCACAAAAAGAACTAATACCATCCAGTGCGAGACGCCCCCTGAAATTTTTTCACACAGCTGTAATAAAGGTGCCACTTCCCATTTTCTGCTTAAAAACGCACGTGGCAGGGAGCGCCACGACTGTTTAGATTTTTAGTTTCACAGCAGCGCACATGAGAACTTTTTGCTTCGTGGCATAAAGAAGAAAACTGGAAGTTCTTTGAAGAGTTATAAAAATGTTTTTCGAAAGATTTAAACCAAAATACAACACAGAATTGCAATTTTAATTAAAATGTCACGTGCCAAATGACATTGATTAGATGCTTTCGTTTTTGGACAATAGCATCGCATTTATATGCATGAGAATGAACAGACTGATAGACGGTTAATCCCTTGATGTATTTAGCTCAAAATTTGGTACACACATATACTTTAGATGTCAAAACCATGTATCAAATTTTTTGTCGTTTTCTAGTAGTGTGGTGTTTATAAGTTCTTGCTCACTTGCGCTTTTGTAGACAAAATTTTCTATTAATAGAATTCGTCCAAAATTTGATAGAAGTGTATAAATTTGGTGTGACGAATACATACCACATTTCACTCATCTAGTTCAATGCATTTTTGTGTCAGAGAAACAGGCGGGCATCGTTTCGTCTTTAGATACAGACGGACATCATTCCAAAAATGTGTCATTCGGACTCAGTAAAATTCCATACGTGGAAATCCGTCAAAAACGCGAAGCAGAGTTTTTTGACGATTACAGCACTTTCTCTTCGTGCAATTAAAACTACGTTTTTCGGACACGAGGAGAGAGATCTCAATTGCAGGAATTCATTCATGTCTCTCGGCCGAATTTTTTCCACGGTTTAGTCTCTTGTGCACAAAGTACAGAGAAAGTACTGTACTTGTCGAACTCGAGATTTGGACGAATCTGCATGCTTTACACCTTCCTGAATTCAAAAAACAAATTTTTGGAATGATGGATGAAATTTGGTATACGGTCTTTACACACAATTCTTAGATTTCTGACAAATTTTAAGCGAAATCTTTTCTCGTCTCGGTTTGAAATCTGTCCATATGGCTGTTCGAATATAAGTAAATTGCAAAATAACTTCCAAATGGAGAGATCTAGATGGATAAAATGAGGTGTCCAGATTTAACATCTGTAGATACATGTCAAACTTTCAGCCAAATCAATTGACCATCTGTCGGTCTGTACAGACACAGGCATATAAACACGATAACTCAAAATCGCAATGACTCAAATGTATAAAATGTTCTGTGGAGTTTTGTGACCACAAATGCAGTTATGTGTCAAATTTTTGTTCCACTCATTTGGAGAAAACGCGTCTTCACTATACTCGGAGAGTATGCGAGAAAGTTTTGGAGTGATCACCCCCGTTGGAGGAAAAGTTCGATCTCTTCCTCTTCTCGGAGCCTATTTTTTCTCTTTCGAGAGGCTGAATCATGCGGAAGTTGCAGGTGAAGCGCAAAGCTGCTGAAATCTCTGGACGAGCTCCCCGGAATAAAAGATTTTGCTTGGAAGTGGGAACAATTTCCGCTCTTTCGACACTGGAAGGGGAAAACTGTCGCAAGCAATCAGCTGACGAAAGTTGTTTCAACAGATAATGCAGATATGATTAAATGAACACGCCAGAGAGAGTATTTCTCACGTACTTCATTGCCGATATTATTCCAGAAAGCGTACAAGTGCCGATTTTTCAATAACAGATTTCGAAAATTATCGATCTATCGAAATCATGATCATGAATAATAGTTCACTATAAATAGCGATACAATAAATCAATATTCATAATTAATTTGTGTTTTAGATTTCCTTTTGTTTATCGGTTAGGATGTATTTTTCACCTTTATACATAATTTTTGTTAATATTTCTACAAATACTGTCGTATTCTAATATATAAACACTTGTTTTAAGCGTGTCATTTTGGAATAAACTGCTTTCTATTCCCTAACTGTATGATACTATTATGGAAAAATAATTGAGGTTATCAGAAAGTCCTTTGTTAACTGTCCTTTGACTGCCCTTTGTTTAATCGCCGAATATTCCTCTTCAGAAATAAAAACAAAATTTATTAATTCAGATTAAATCCATAATTTTATTCCTATTCGCATTTTCACACTCAAACATACTTACATAAAACAAAGCCGTCAGCTTTTTCCTGACGGCTTAATATTGCATTTTTATTACACAAATGAAACTTCCTTTTATTTGGAGTCGTTCTGGTCAGCAAATATTTTAAGAGATGCTATTTATAACTTGTATAAATAATGATATCATGACGTATCGAAAAATATCGATATGTGTTGGATGATATATCGCGATGATGAATTTCGGTCAGCTCCAAACTGTACTTACAAGTTATGGATAATTTAAGATTGCACCAAGTTGTACGCCGTTTTTGCAGTACTTTCTAATTCCTCATGCTAAAAAATAAGAAGCAAAACCCTTCTAGTGCTTTTAACAATAGAAGAAAATCATGGAAATAAATATTTGATGAAACATTGAAAAAGAAAAACGGTTTGCATTTCATTGCAATTATGAGATGTTTTGTTTATGCAAAGAAAACTGGCAAATTTTCAAAAAAAAAAAATGGAGAAGGATTGTAGGAAATCTAAATTATATAGGAATAGGAATTTTCGAATTTTAAAATAGAGTAAAAATCAGTTCTGTACAAGAGTATTCTAAAGTCATTGTTCAAAAATGCTAAAATCTCGCTTAACATTCAATTAATATTTTAAAGTTGCTTCTAGATGCACAGCCCTACATTTCTAAATAAGTATGTACCGTATTTGGTTGCTTTAGGTCAAATGATTTGTCATGTTGAGTGCCAACATATATGTAAAAATTCTCCCTTATTTCCGATCGAGATAAGCAATTTTTAAGTAATAAATATTGTTATGAATTTGGGATTCTTTCTTTTCGTTAGTGGATGAAGAAACACAATCAACAGGCCTCTTTGATTGTGAACAAACGACGGCTTTTATTAATATTAAGACAAGAATATGCAGACAACAAATGCGCGGCCGAGGCGTACACGAGCACATTCAGGATAAACAGTAGCCCACAAGTACTAATCGATAGTAATAACAACCACAGCAGATAAAGCGGCCAGACAGAATTCAGCAGGTGGGAATCTTCGTAACTATTCTCTACGGCCTCACCAAACGTCTGCAATTCTCCATTGTCCCCTCGCGTTAGCTGTATTAAACTTCCTACTCCTCACACGACTCGCCGCTGCTTCTACAATAAACACTAGGATTCGGCATACAGCTCAATTCAACACATAACGCTACAACACGAGCTACACACAACGCTTGCGCTTCGCCGTTGACTCGCTATGCGACTCCATGATTGTCTTCAGCTTAAACTGCCGACCTTTTATAGTTCCCGGAGCCGGGCAGAGAAGGTTCTAGAACAATCAGGCATATCTCGGTTCTTATTAGCTCTATCATCAAAATTCTGGAAAATTCCAGTATTCTTTATTTTGACGTCAAAATCGCCAAATTCGTCGCCAAGCCCTGAGATCACTGATTCGGTAACTGATCAGCATCCAACAGAGCTGATTGTAAAAAGGGTCTTTCTAGAGTTTGAACTAACCGTGGTGGGAAGCAACACAACAGTTTTTGTAACAATATTATAACAAATAAAAGTATTGAAACATTCACTTGCATGTGAATAAAAAAGGCTGCTTTCAGTATTAGTAAGTTTAAAATGTAAAAAGAGAAGTAATTATAAACAAAATATTTAACCTTTTGCATATTTTTTTAACGCAATATTAATGCCTCAATACAAAATTTGCCGCAGTTTGATTTGTGAATTAGTAGCCATCATGAAAAGATTGAATTGGATCAGTAACAGCATTTTAAAAGAAATTCTAATAATAGTATTCTGGAATTTTAATTATATTTCATTTCAATAAATGATATTTGACATTCGAATATTGATTTAATGGCACTACAGAACTAAATGACTCCGAAAAAAGCTCGAATCTTCCTCGCTTTTATCAAAGAACTTCAGCAGAGTCCTTAACCAGTTGCCTTTAAAATAATCGGATCCTTTTACTTTCCAAAGGATTTTATTTGATCTATTTGTTCATCTGATTCGATTCATCCGATACTGTGCATTTTTTACTTCTCCAATCGAGGAAGAAGGCAAAGAGAAAATATTGCAATTGTCAAAACGTTCGACCTCGAGATTTGAATAAGTCTGCACATTTCTGAAATTGAGGATCTGTGCCTTTTCGTGAATACGCTCATTCAAAAATCTAACTGCACATACAAATGCTAAAGCACAAACACACAGAAATAACAGACAAATATGAACAAAGCTTTATGCACATTTTCATATCTGCATTGACTTCAAAGCTATTCAATGGAAATGAAAAATATTACTAGAAATGTCCTGAAGAAGGTCCACCGTGTCACCAAAATGCTTATTTTGAGCAGTAGAATTTTCACGACCGCTTTCATTTTGTAATGTAGGCACTTTTTAATTTGCAGTTAGCTGATTAAATTCATGTTTTTCAGTCGTATCATATAAAAAGGGGAAACGATTTAATGCATTCTCTATTAACCATTTATCAATCTAAAAAAAATCAATAATCTGGGCAAGCAAATGGATCTCCAGAAGAGGCTAGTCTAGTCGAAATTTGCACGCTCAGTTTGCGAATTCACATGTGATAACTGAAAAACACGCGTGCGATGGACTTTTTTTTATATGGACTTTATATATATATATATATATATAATATAAGTTGAGCAACATAGATCGATGGACCCAGTTCCTTCTTGGCTAATGGGTCGTCACAGATTTTAATTAAGAATGAAAATGTTTTTCGGAGCATGTTATTGCGCGAAAATATCTCACCCCACTTAGAGATGATTTTTAGTAATATCAGCTGAATTCACTCATGATTTTTTTATTTTAATATAATATTAAAACTACTTTTGAGTGCATTTTACATAAATATTTTTATCGTCTCAGTTACTGAAACTATATACATGTGTTACAAACAACGTTATGCAACCATATACAACGTTGTTGTATGCATTTTTGGCGAGCATTTCATCACAGCAGTGCAATTAAGAGGAAGCTTTTAAAAATAATATAAAAACAGACGAAACAATGTTTCGTGCTAGAAATTCGAATCTCCTTTATATAAAATTCATTCGATCTCTTTAATAAGATTGTGACATTGCAAATTTCAGCAAAGAATTTTATATGAAAAAAAGTGTTCATTCTGTGAAAACTTCTTTCGATTACATGAAAATTCTTTGTTATCGATTTCGAATGGCTTATCGATTAAATCTATCATTGTCATTTCTTTCAAGTGTTTGATGAATATTTTTTTAAGATTTCGTCTTTCTTTCTAGGAAACAATATAACATATAATGAAGGAAATTTTTACATTAGATCATTTTCAGACGATTTCAAATTAATGTTAAGTAAAAAAAATCTATTTGATTTCTTTTACTTACTTAAATACGAAGTGCTGCGATCACTAAAAATCAATCGAACTCGAGATTTTGACGAATATTCATGCTTAGACTTCCTCGAGTCCGAAAAATCACGTTTCTGGGGAAAATTTGCCTGTTTGTCTGTCTGTGGCAAAGATGGATCAAAACTGCTTTGAGCTGGCCGAATGAAATTTGATATTATTAAATGTGTCGATTTCTCTCCATTTTTGACCAAAATCTATTCAGAAGTGCGTTCGACCGGTTGTTCGAATATAAATTAGCAACGATAACTACAAGACGAAGAGAGCCGGAGAGACAAAACTCGGTATACAAATTTAACATTTGCCATGTTAAATTAAGATACCTATGAATATTTTTTGAGCCAAATCCAATGAGGAGTTGATCTTTTGTCGGTCTGTTCTTTCAGAAAGATTTGAACACGGTAGCTCAAAAATACAAAAGTTTTAAATACGTCAAATTTGGCATATGATTTTTATGACTTCAAGAGTAGTTCTGTGCCAATGTTTGTTCAGCGGGTTTCGAAAAACGCATTTTAAAGTACGAATTGGGTATTCGGATACTCTTATCCGGATCCCAGTACGAATAGCCCAAGATTAAACGATAGATTCACTATAAATAAATTCTTTCAAAGATTAATGTATCAGAACTGCTGCACGTCAATGCCGTGCAAGACGTTCTCTGGTGTCACGTCTTTACTGGATATTATGAGAGAGAGTTTTGAGGAGACCACTCGCCCTGCTTATGGAATATTTTCATATTTCGGGATGTGAGGTCGTGTTAAGAGAGACGCTTCAAAAAATATTTTTTAGACTCGCGGAGGCCTGAAATCGAAATATTACGGATAAATGCTTCGACCTTAACTATATTTTCACTTTCTGTACTTTGTATAGAAAATGTAAAATAACTTCTGTCATAGACATGAACATCATGAGAGAGGTTGCCATATCCGTCCACTCGACATCTCATCGTGTCTGCCTTCCACAGTTTTAGTAATATAATCTTTTCGGAAAATGAGTTTATATATCACAGGCCAGACCGAATGGTCTACAATGGCTAGATTTATTACATATATGCCTTAGAGGATGGGAGTGTGCCCCCTCGGAGTGATTTTTTTTAACATTCATCTTAATGAATTAAAAAAATCCTGAATTTTTAGAATTTTTAAAAAATATTGTTTTGGATGATTTCCAACAATAGATGACATTGTTGTTCTGAAATTCAAAACGTTTTCATTGTTTCATCGAATATTTTATAGTGCGATTTTCTTCCATTCTTGAAAGCTAAAAAAGGAGGATTCGGTTTAATCTCTGTGCAGTTTAGGAGAGGGATAACAAAAGTGGAAATCGCGAAATGAAGAAGGACCGAACAATAGTACTTTCAATAGGCCATGACGACAAGGCATTGGAAATCTCACGTGCACGATGAAGAGAAGATGGGTAAGACTATTAAAACAGCGTGGCTTTTTATATCTTGCCATTGGATGGAATCGCAGACATGAAGGATTGAAATGAGACATGACCCTTGTTCTCGGTTGCCAGAAGCGACCGCGAAACAACTTTTCCTGTTTGGCGGCATCGACAGCTACATCGAAATGAAACCACATTTCACATGCAGACTGTGGAAGATGAATTCCGCAGAAATGCTCAATGTATTATAATTAAATGTTTCGGCCCTCCATTCATCCGAAAAACGCGTATGGCTGCACCAAATTCGCAACGGGAAATAAATCAGATATCAGCTATAAAAGTTCAGAAATTAAAAAAAAAGATAGAAAAAAATTATGGATTTTCTGATTACAATGCAAATGCGTCAAACCCTCAACAGTTGATTTTTGGCCATCATTGCTTCGTTGCATTGGTTTTTTTTTTTCGGCAACCAGCTTGCTTTCTGCTATTGGCGACGTAGCATCTATTATATAATTAGGTACTGGTTTTGGCCATTCAAACGAATGGGTATGCTGATATGCGACTTTTTGAATTTTGAGCAATATATGATGTCAGTGATGAATGCAAAGGTTATAGTGCAGCTCTGACGAGTTGGCGTCTTTTCTGTGACATCAGAAAGACGGGTTCATTTGCTGAGAGTCAGGAGTATGCGGAAAAGGGGAGTACGCTGCCGAGAAATAACACAGTTGTAATAAATATGACTAATATATCTTCTCGTAATAAATATATCTTCAACCACGTGATCTGAGCTTAGGGAACTTCCATTCGCTTCCATCTCCTAACTTAACAAGACAAATGTGTCGAAAATGAATTCCTACGTCACATTCGCCGGCTCGTTAGATCTCAGAAAAAGTATTCATACCTTTCTCTTTTGGTTCTCATGCAGAACTGCCCTTGCGGTTACGCAATTGTTTACCATATCTAATGTTTCATTCATTCGAACTGTCGAGTTTGCATGATTCTGAGATGACAAGTGTTCAAACCTCTCGATACATTTCGCCCAAAATGTGTTTGCTGTATAGATGATAAATCTGGGTGTTGAATTTTATCCATCTAGCTTTCTTCGTTTTGTAGTTATAGTGTTAACTCAGAACATGTGCACAAACCCTGCACAGATTTTGCTCAAAATAGGATAGGAAACTACACATTTGGTGTAAAGACCATACAACAGATTTCATCCATCTAGCTCGGAGCTTTATGAATGATCTTTGTCACAGAAAGATAGATATTTTCTAGAAATATGTTTTTTGAACTCTTGGAGATCTATAACGCAGAAATACGTCAAATCTAGATATCGAATTTTTTGAGGAAGAAAAAGGTAACGAAAGTGAAAATGGAGTCTGCACTTTTTTCTGTGTCATTCTGTGTTTCATCGCTACACGTGTTCAGAAACTAAACACAGACCGATCCTTTTACGTTAGTATATGTGAAATTCAGGGGGCGGGGGTATTTCGTCAGTATTTCATACGCGAATGTCATTCGTTTAGGCACTCGAGGGAAAATTCGGACCTCATTTCAAAATCAACCGACCCGAGTGTTTACAAATATTTCGGACTCGCGCTCCTTTTCGAGGCGAAAGTGAAAGAGAAACGCGTGTCTTCTGCTCTACCGCAAATGCTCTTTGTAATTAAACCGACGCAATATTTTATCGGGCCAATTTTCGCACTGCTGTGCTGATGTGCATTTCTTACTTTCTCGTATAGGAGATATAGAAAGAGAAAGTACTTTTGTTTTAATAAAAAACATTCCGCTTTCAGGCTTGGATATTTCTTTGAAACCGAAAACACGGCCTTTTCGGAACAATGCGTAATGTCAGTCCGTCTGTGAAGTCTCAAAAATACATCCAAGTGCACTTAAAAACATTTGGCAAGTGATCATTACATTACATTCAGATACAGGAATTCTCAAGAAATGGAACAAGCGTTTGTTACCTTAAATATGGCTCTAAAATGTATACTTTTAATTAAAAAGCCTCTTGAAGTAAGATTGGGTGTTATACGACTGCACTTCAGTTGGGGCTATTATTCTCGGCAATCCAATGTTATGTCTTCGCACTATCATCTCATTCCATTTTCAATATGTGGAAAATATGTAGGTTCAGGAAAACCTTGCGATCGAATTTTTTGATGATAACGATACTTCAATGCAAACAAGTAAAAAAAAAAAAACTAGATTCTTATAAATGTTCTTAGGTTCTCATTGTGTTTCAAACTTCCATGAGAACGGAAAACATTATTTTTGGAAATATATGTGTCTGTGAGCAAAAATGCAACGAGTCAGAGGGATGAAATTTGACATATCAATGCGATAGATTTGTAAATCCCCATCAAAAGTGTGACGAAATGCAAATATTCACATGCCCACCCAAATGAGATATTTCGAAAAAACAATGAACCGACACATAATTGTATCATCAGCAATGCAGAGATGAGCAAATCGATCCATGTGAGGTCTGTTTATTAATACGAATGTTCACGCGATAATACAAAAACGTTATGACTGGATGGAATAACCTTGAAGCATTTTAATCGGTTCATTATATTTGCAGAGTGGCGAAATCGGTTCAGTACTTGAGGTTGCGCAGTCTCCCAGAGATTTATTTTCTGGTTCACTCTTGAAAATGGATTGGAGAGGCGGGCTTCCATTGATGATGAAACATCTTTGAACGCCTGCCTACCTCATGAAACAAGAAGAAGTGACCTCGCTACTAGGGTTGTGCTAATTTTCGATTTATCGAAAAAAATCGATATTTTTGAGAAATTGATGCAAGTTTTTGGAAAATATCGATCTATCGAAATCATGATCATGAATAATAGTTCACTATAAATAGCGATACAATAAATCAATATTCATAATTAATTTGTGTTTTAGATTTCCTTTTGTTTATCGGATAAGATTTATTTTTCTTGCTTTTCATTCTTTTTCACCTTGATACATAATTTTTGTTAATATTTCTACAAATACTGTCGTATTCTAATATATAAACACTTGTTTTAAGCGTATCATTTTGAAATAAACTGCTTTCTATTCCCTAACTGTATTATACCATTATTGAAAAATAATTGAAGTTATCAGAAGGTTGTAGACAGTTCTGTGTTGAAGAGAAAATGAAATCAAAAAGGATCCATTCAGATTAAATCTACAATCTTATTCGCAGCTCGCATTTTCACACTCAAAAGTACTCACATAAAAAAAAAAAGCTCTAATTAATTTTTTAAGAAGCTAAAATTAATTTTCAAGACATCGGATTCTGAATTCATGATTTATTAAAACTACTTAATCTTACTTGTTAAAGGCACTCTTATGTCGTTTTTTAATGAAGAAGGATCGAAACTGAATTCAGCGGTAAAAAGAGAAAAATGTTAAAAATTATTATATTTAAAAAAGGCAATAACAACACCCAGACATTGCTTTGGCATTGGCAAACTTTATTAGAGGGGTTTTAACATAATTTTTTCTGACTATTTTTATTAAAAAGAAAAAAAATATTTTTATTATATAAATTGGAACTTGTTAGCGTGTTAAGAGATAATTTTAATGTAGATATAAATGATAAGAGATAATAAGAATATAGATAATATATATATAATAAGAAGAGATATAAATAATGATAATCGAAGAATCGTATCGTGTATCGAAAAATATCCATTTGTATTGGACGATATATCGCGATGATGAAGTTCGGTCATTGCGTAGCCCTACTAGGTAGAACGGACACTATCTGCTCTGGAGTGTTGTCGTTTCGCCTTTCAATTCCGCTTCTCAAATGCCCGGGTGACAGACGAAATGCTCCATTTCAGCTTTCAATAATGGATTCAATGACAAATGATGCAAGAAAGACACTTTAAATAAAAATCTCAACATTTATATGGTGAAAAATACTCATATCATTGAAAAGGGATTTTTTTTAATTTTAAATTGCTTTTACAATGAATTATCTGTAAAAAATTATCTTGCAATATTTTATGAAGTTATCGATGAAAGCCAATAAATTCTCTGTTTATTTCAGATAAATTAAAATTTTCCGCCTTCCACATATGCATTCTGAGCGGTACATTTGTGAAATATCCAGTACATAAGGAACCGACACTTTCTCTTTTACTAATGACCAGATCATTTCTCTTGTTAAATTCCGTTTTCCTGCTCTCGAAGAAACACTTTTTTCATCCCTTTGCATAATTTTTGAAAGGAAAGTGAACAAAACCGGTTTCGAAAACTAACAAATTATGGAAATTTATCATGTCAATAAGATGAAATGGAGGAAATCTATGTAAAAATTTATAAGAGGAAAACACATTTTTCAGCGTATTTGCATGAAATGATAGAACTGATTGTGTACAATTAAACCATTCAAGATGAAATAACATTTTACAGCGAACGCTGACAAAATCTTGTAAAAATTTGTGTGATTTAGCATTTTGAAGTAGTTGAAGCGGAATTATTAGAGCGTTCATACGTTAGCATATATCGGATTTTATTATTATTATTTTCTGATTTTAGAAGTACCGAGAAAGCATTGTAATCGTTCAGAAATTTGTATTTGAAAGTTTGACGAATCTCCGCATTTTACACCTCTTTGAATTCTAGAAACACACTTTTTGAAAATGTACGTCTATCTGTGACAACGAAAAAAACGCTTTGAGTTATAGACAAATTTGTATATAGTCTTCATACCAGATTTCTAAATTTCTATTAAATATTTAGCAAAATATATACAGAGGAAGGAAGGCTGTCCGATTGTTTGAATCTTGGTTAACAAGATGAGTAGTAAAAGAAAAGAGCGGGATGAATAAAATCCAATACACAGATTTAACATCCATAGCATGGACACCTTTCAAATGTTGAGCCATATCTAACGAGGAGTTGACCGTCTGTACTTTCGGAAACATGTAAACGCGATAACTCAAAAACGAAGTGGTAGTGTATAGAATTTGGTCCGGAAAAAAAAAGCGCCTGAAACACAGGTTCGATTTTCGTATGCCTTCAATCGCCGAAAAAAAATCATTTCACGGGCATTGTACACCACTGCCATGCAAGGCATTCTTTGAGTTAACCAAAGGCCATATTTTTTTGCAACTAAAGAGGGTTAACACCTTTATTTGAGAGTAAGCATGACAGATTCCCTCTGCTTATTTCTGAACAAGAAACTCAAAGAGGAAAACAATTAAAAACAAAATGTGTAACTATATATTACTAATCAGAAAGGAAATATCGTTGTTCTCTAAAAAAATGAACCTCTATATTTAGATGAAACTCAACGGCTCAGTTCTTTTGAAGTTTTCTCTATTTGACTGAGAATAGAATAATTAAAAAACGCTTTGGATTATGCGCGTGAAATTTCATAAGATGTGTAAATTTCTACCAAAAATGATAGACTTTCGTCAAATTTTATAAGAAATGGTGTATAGATAGCCGCTGTTTTTGCGCTTACGAGAAGCAATCCCAAAATTTTCTGTCATCAATTCTCCTTCCCGTACTTGAAAATTATAGATTTCAAACGCCACGAGTGCTCTGGCACTACGCTCGGAATCGGAGGCAGAGGCAACGGTGCGATTGCATTTCTGCGTTCAAATTTTGGTTTCAATCGATTGGGAAAACGGATGCGCAAGTTTGTTTTCGTTTCCGAAAACATTTCTTCCATCACGAATTATTCACGGCGAACCGTTGGCAGCCGCTTTTATGACAATATGAGTGCCGATACTCAGAGGAATTGATTCGGCGATTTTTATATACGCATTTAATAGATAAATTGCAAACATCCAGGCGAATATTCCGCCCTGGAATTTCTCGTGGATGTTTGTGTGTTTATCGTGCTTTTTTCTCATCCTTCTGGTATCCTAAAACAATAGAATGTATTCTGTTTCTTTGGCTTGTGAGTGTCTCCATCATCGAAACTCAATAAGATGAACATATGTGCCCCTTACTAAGAGGACGTGAGAGACATTTGCACGTTCTGATACAAAAATTGGGGTTTGGGCTCAATGAAACGAATAAACTCAAGCATACGATGTGTAACGTTTCCCCTTTTCCCTCACATGGTAATTGGCATTCAGACCAGATGTAACGTCTCCCGTTTTTCCACACATAGTTAAGTGCATAAGGACCTCCAAATGTGGAACTTTTTCACTAGGAGCGTCATTGTGTCTGGTCAATTATTACTATATCCAGATGGGAAAACACCAGGTAGGGAAATGTGTAGCCCGTCGTTTAAAATAGATCCATCATGTCTTCAAGGGAGAGGAACGTCAAGACATCCAGATGCTAAACTTTTTTCCGTTATGAAGAGACTCTTCAAATCGTCAAGAAACGATCAATCACCAGTAACCGTTATCATTAAGTGTCGAACGCAGGTTCTCTTCAGTCAGTGTTAGCTGCGAATTGATTATAATTGATATGTGCTCAAGAGGCGTAGGCCACAAAGATGGATCCTTAACAGACACTCCCTCTATCGAATTTAGACCATTGATGAGCACCTTTTGTGGGATAGGGAACTCAAGTTCACCAATGGGAAAACCGGAGGCGGGTATCTGATGGAAATAAAATGCGTTATTTTTCTTTCGAGAGAAGAGAGAAGAGAAAGGTTTTGAATTAGAATTCTAAGAGACTCCGCATGCGGAAAAGTGGTTCCTGAATTTCTTTGAGAAGCTTCGTGGGATTCGAATTTCTGTGTTAGAGTCCACCCGATAAAGATCAATGGATTTCTGGAGCGGCCCTAGAGTAGCCGTTTAGAGCAAACAGCTTGTTAACGGTGTTTTTTCTCGATTTATTTTCCGTTTTGATCCAGGGGCTATTTCGTGATTGGACTATTATTTGATTTTGCAAATAATATTAACCTAGATGAGAACAAGTTGTATTTTATACATATATAAAGCTGTAAATAAAATAGTTGTTTTGTTAGGCTACTCTCTTATTTGATCAGTCTTGATCAAGATATTACAATGTATATATCTTCTTTCGTATGACTAAAATTGCCATCTATCTATATCTATATCTATACTTATAATAAAGCTCAATGTGTGTGTGTGTGTGTGTGTTGGCGCTCTACAAGCCAGACCATTCAACCTACAGCTACCAAATTTGGCACGTGTATACCTTGGTGGCCGGGAATGTGCACCTGGGGGTTATTTTTTCGAATTTTTAACTAAAATTTTATTTATTTAAAAATTAAGCGAAATTTTGACGTGTTTCTGCTATAACTTCCGAAAATATTACCGCACAAAAAAGATTTTTACATGAAATTAAAGATCAAAAATTTATCTTTTAAATGATACTAATGTTTTAATCTTAAAATTAAATTTCTATTTTTAATGAATTTTTAAATAAATATTTTAACTATGTTTTTCAATAATCTTTTTCGTAAAAAATTAAAATTAAAATTAAGCACGTTTTGCATTTATGGGAAAAAATAAGCTTTTTTCAAAGTGTTGTCATCACATTGATTAAAGCTCCAATTAAAAATAAATTAAATCTTTTTGGAAATGAAATCTGTAAAAATATAATTTTCGGCACGTGTCTGTAGGAAATGAAATAAATATGAAATATTATTTTTTCTAAGAAATAAATTCAAGAAAAATTATTTTATGATCATTTACACTCTCTATATAGGGTGTTTTTTTAGTCCCGGACCCATTTTGATGTTTAATGACTCATAAAATAATGAAGATATAAACAAACTTATGGCATTTATTGATGGAATAACTCATATATTTTCCTTTTCAGGTTTGAATATTTTTACTTTTGTAAATATCGTCTGCGCGTGTGGTAAATTTTTGATAACTTCATTTTCCAGTCTAAATATCGTCTGCTTATTAATTGCATTTTTCTCTCTTTTGTTTTTGGCAACTATTGGAATGTTATGTTTACTTTTGATGTGTTTGCTCTATGTAGTACTTTTGTATGTGATGTTTTATTCGAGCGGATATTAAGGAGAATGCATACACTACAAGAGAAAGCACAGATTTTATGGTGGTCGTAGAGTTAATTTCCAATTAACTAAATCACTGACTTTTAAGAGTTAATTTCCAATCACTTAAACTGACTGATTTATGAAAATTTGAATATCACTATTCAATAAAAAAAAAGGATAATTTTAGATTTTCCATCGATCGCTTCAAAGAAAATACGCCAATCAGCGCGCAGGTTTCTCAAGATTAATTGGCCTAAGATTATGAAAATGTTGAGTTTTTCTAAATTTTTAACATTTAAAACTTCATAAATAAGTCTTAGTTGATCGTGGAAAATGGAAACATTCATTCATTTATTTAAAATTTGGTATGTCCAGAATATGTTACCTTACTGTATTAAATTTAGACTTCATAATTTTTGAAATATATTTATAGGCAAGAACAAAATATTATTATTAATTTCATTTCAATCCTTTTGAAAGCAAAACTAAAAACTGAATTTTATACTGAATCTCAGAAATTTTTGTTGAATTATTGTTTGAGATATTACATAAACTATGAAAAATATTTTGTAGTTAACATAAGACTTAAATACCGAGCGATTCTGTTTGCAATATTCAATAATAATAATAATTAATTAATAACAATAAAGATGATAAATAAAATAAAGCGCTTGGTTTTATTAAAAAATATCTTAATATTAATTGCCATTTCGTCATTTACATTTTAAATTAAAGTTGAAGTTTTGCCGGAAATGACAACAAATTAGCAAAATATATATAGTAAATTGAACGACACGATCTAAACAGTATAAGTTTGGTATGACTATCAAAATTTGAAGATTAAAAATGCTTTGTTTGAGAATCCTTTAAGAGACCAGTTACTTAAAATATTTAATTGAAAATTGTAGCGAGTGGTAATACTGGTGAACCGGCTGGTCGCCAAAGGCGGCTAGTATATAATAAAACGCTAACGTATGCGGCCCAGAAATTTCCCCAATTACTTATCAGTCGTCCCAGGCGACCATCTAGTTTGCCAGGAACATAGATTGTGTTTTATTTCAAGGGAATCATTTAGATATATCTTCATGTCAGTTACCTTTAATTGTACTAAGGACACATTACTTTAATTTAGAAGGTGTTTATTGCATATATGAGCTTTTCTAATGGAGACATGACATAAGGTTTCTCGGAACTGTAACTTTACTTTTTTATTTGTCTTGTAAAGAACACAGACATTGAAAAAAAAGTCTTCTTCTTTAGTTCTTAACACCGGAAGAAATTCGCGCGATTATATTTTAGATGAAATAATAAAATTGGTTCGAATTTCTGGACAACAATGAAAAAAGTTGCTGAAAATTAGACACAAAAAAAAATCATCCTGAATTTCTAAAATTCAGGAAAACTCGCATTACTATTAAATTGTTATTTATCATGAAAAAGAATTTTTTTAATTTTGAAATGGTATAAAAATTAATTTTTGTGCAATCATATTTTCGGTAGTTATCGTGAAAAATGGGAAAATTCAACCTAATTTTTAATTAAAAAATAACTTTATATTGCTCTGAAGTATACATTTCCACCCTTCTTGGTAATTGTAAATCAAATGACCTGGCTTGTAGAGAGCCAACGCACACACTTTCATTTATATTGTAGAAATTGTTAAATGGCAACAGTCAAACATAAACGAACTACCGTAAGGAATTCAGTCTATTTCATCGAATATTTTTAGAGCTGCATTTAATTTAACGTTTTCCGTAATGGAGCAGCAAAATATTAAAAGAAATACTCTGAACAGAACTCCTCGTGTTACTAAAAATTCTATTCATTCAGAGGAAAGAAACGGGCATTAAATAGAAAGTTGCCTATGCGAAAATTGGCTTAAGATCGGAAACTACTATAAATTACTCATGCAAATTGGCGATCATACCTTCCAAACAATTAGTTCACAAAAATGGCTTTCATGTTATCTTAAAATTCAAAAAATTGCACATTTAATTAATGATATCCATTTCTTTCTGCATATTTTTTATTTTTAATAATTTTTTAATGAAATATACAATTGGTAACTAATTAAAATTTAATTTCACTGGTTTACGCTATTTGCAAATCAAATACCTAGCCAACGCTCATTTAAACGAGTAAATGATCCAGTTCATGTATCGTTCGTCCCTAATCGCGCTGTTAGAACAAAACACCGAATATCGTTCTCAACTCAGTTTTTAATATTAAGATGGAATTCGAACTCACCCATCATAAAAATCAATTTTGCCGAAGTTAAAAAGTATTTCTTTTTTTTGAACACGAAACTCAAAATAGTCATTTTACTTCTCCTTTTACTTTGTAGTATACATACTTTCAGATTTGCCGCCACAGTAACCTGTAGCGCATTCATTCAATTCAATTTCATTTTTTCGGTCTTATCAAAAAATAAGGTAAAATATTTTTTATAAAGTCATTCGATATTAATAATTTAACAGTTAAAAAAAAATGGCTCCAACTTTTTCGTCCAGAAATTTTTTTAATAATTATGTTAGTTTATCTTCTCATACAAGGGGGTGTAAATGAACTGCGAATAAAAATGATGTTCCCTATTTCTAAATCTTTCCGAAACCACTTGATGACACGCAAATTAAAAAAAAAAAGTCAGTGGTGAAAGAAGACGTACATGAAGAGAGAGACAACAAAAAAGAAATCGCCAGTCATTTAAATAGCCTCATCCAATAAAAACTTCCCTGGCGGCCTTCGCCAAAGCATGAAGATGGAGCACTCCCTCTTCTCTCTCTGGGAATTCTTCAACAGGTGAGAACTGTTACGTCAGAAGCGCCCTCTGGCGTTCTACAAAAAGCAACCACTTGCTGCCGTCTCCATACCATTCCGGCGAAAATGTGCGAAAAGGCGGCCACGATGATGAACGGTGGAGGGCATGCCATCAAGAAGTTCCTGTCGTACGAGCGCGATCTCAAGCCGGAGGAACCGCAGCCCGAACAGGTGGTCGCCCTCACCAAGGTATACAGAGACCTGTTGCATGGAATCAGGGAGGACCCGAACCGACAAGGCCTGCTCAAGACACCAGAAAGGGCCGCCAAGGCATTTCTCTTCTTTACCAAAGGATACGAACAAACTCTGCAAGGTAAGTTTTTTTTTTAATTTTCCTTTCCCCCCCCCTTTCAAGTGATACGAGAATACCATTTGCCATCAAGCGATTCTTCAATCTTTTAACGCCTGGAAAAATGAGTGTTTATCAAAGAACTTTAAAAAACTGCGAATTTGTTCATGAGAATTTTTAACGAACATAAATTACTATTATTATGCCTTCTGTTTTAATTAATATGAAAGTATCAAACACACCGAGCCATAGTTTGATTTCGCGGATTTTAAAATTGAGCGCTGCACAGAACAAATGCGAAAGTTCTCGCACCTCCTCAAAAACTGTATTAAGCGATTTTTTTTTTTTCATTTCAAATAAAATGGCAGATTTTACCAAATTGTTCTAAATTTCAAAGTTTTTAAAGGTATAAAATGGACCAAACCGTTCTTAAAATTTTGTGATTTCTCGAAAAATGACAGATTTGACTAGATATTTTTAAAACTAACTATAACTAATTAAAAATATCAATCTGTTAAATATAAAAAAAATGAATCTTTTAGAAATCTTGTAGTTTTTCTAAAAATGGTGCATTGAGCCAAGCGATTCGCAATGAACTAAATAATGAAATTCTCAATGAATGAATCAATGAGCAGTTCATTCTATGACTTGAACTTCATAATGAACTGAGATGGAAATATTTCCTTGTGCCGTTTTTAATACATATGTATACATAATTTGTGACGTAAAAAATACTTTTAAATAAAATTTTACAATATACAAAACCTTCTTATCGTCTGCCACTTTTATTTTTAACTAAAATGAGAATATCAGTGTCATCAAACGATTTTTTATTATCGCTGAATGTTACAAATGGTAAGAAATAATTTATAAAAGCTTAAAAAAAATTCAAAAAGATTTTTACAAATGTTGAATGAGCGTGAATGTTTTCCACGTATGTGAAAGGATTAAGAATTGTCTATGAAATCTTCATCCATATTGACAAATTCTATAAAAAAGAGTTGTGCGTTGATCTACTTCGAGATCATTCTTAGGACAGCAAATTGATTCTGCACTGACCTCAGTGACACTCTTTCCGAAGGAAAAGATGTCTCGTCTTGGAGGATTTATCAATGCCAGCCTTTTCTGGCCATCTGCTCGTGAGACACACTTTGCTAAATGACTATTGTGAAACGCAGTTTTTAGAAACTCGCCTTGTTCTTTGATACGGCTGTGAGATATGAATTCAACTGAATCAGAAATGAGAAAGGGTGCATGTTGCGAAATGAAAGCGGAAATCCTACCAAGGAATGGAGGATTGACAAAAACACGCGATTGGACGTTTTGATGGGCGAGTTTGAATTCCATTGTAACATTTAAAAACGTTTCTACAAACAATGTATCCAAACGGATTTTAAAATTTTATTAAAATGAAGGAGGAAAAATTGTACGGAAATGAATGAATAGGATCGTTAAAAAGGTAATTTTAAGGTAAAAAGTATATAGAATCATTAAAGTAATTTTTTTAGTCTTTAGATCATCTAAAGATTATTTCTGTAAGGTAAATTTTTTTAAATATTCAAATCGATTCTCATTGGCAAGTCACGGCGATTATCCACCTGTAGATGGTTAAGCTTATTTTTACACCTGATTAAACTTTCTGAAGCCCATTTCTTGATTTCTTGCCTCTTCTTTCCTCTGACAGAATTTTTGGTGACATGACGAACACTCCCTAGAACATTTCTAATTTCATTTCTTCTTTCATTTCACATCTTCTTCTCTATAATAATTTTGCAGCTTCTTTCGTTAGCTAAGCGCAGCGCTCAGTTCATCGCAGCTGCAAAAATGTTCAATGAAACAGTCTAAAATCCGCACACGATGTTTTTTACACTGTTCCCATTCGACACTAAGTAACAGCAATTTCCATACCACATTCGTTAGCATTGTATAAGGTAAAAGCTTTGCCACGAATGAAAATTTAATGAACTGGTTTCCAGAATATTTTGTTCTCTGTCGGAAGATTCATCTTTTTCATTCGGTCTGTATGCGAAATAGAAAGCTCGAAGAGTATTAAAAAAATCAAATGAATATCCAGAAAAACTATAAGGGATATTAAATTAAAAACCGATGTAAAATAGATGCTGATGGTCGATATCGGAGATGTACGCTTCTTCTTCAGCTACCTTTTCTCGAATCGTAGGCAGACGGCTGAGGTTGTAGCGAAGACCTGTTGGCTGCATCTCATTCTGCAAATGTGTTTTCCATGGCTCAAGAATTTGGGATTGCCGACCAGTCAAAAACGAGCTGAATACAATCGGGAAAATTCATTATTTTTCAGTAAATTCATTTCTTTGATCCACCCAAAGGGTTGATCTGATTTGCCAATTTCAGGGATGGTTTAGGCAGTTCTTGAACGCTCCCTCTGGACAAAAAAGAGGATGTGGGTTTTAGCATGGCATTGAAATGACTAAGTGATCGTTCATTAAGAAGATAACTTGCAATGCCATTGAGCAAATAATGAAATATTGACATTTCGAGGAGGGGGGAGGCGGAATTTTACGTAAGGTGTTTTCCAAAGTCATGTCGGCGTGGAAAAGCTAAAATTCGATTTTATATATGAAAAAGTCACTCTGCGTTCTTCGGAGACTTGGGGTTAAATTTCTTGAATAGCGATCTTGTCGCTTCTGTCCAATTCATCAAAGAATCGGGTCGATACCATTATAATGGGAGTCGCAGATCCGAGGTGCTTGCGAACGTCGTTATTTCTGACACGTGACTAGCTTGCAGAGCTGTCGCACTTTGAAGTCACTGGTGTGGGTTTTGCTGCCGTTGCCGGATTGAGATGAGAGGCCGGAGCATGGTTTCATATATTAAAGAGCTTGTTTTCCGAGACAGTTGGGATTTGTAATGGAGGATGGGATAAAGATTGGTTTTGATTCTCCCTTATATGGTCTTGTTTGATGCGTTTTATAAAGGTTAAGTGCTTACCAGCTTGACACCAAAGTAAATGGTGTCATTGCTCTTTTCGGGTGGATTTTCGCAGTGAGAGGAGAGGAGGGGAAATAAACGGTTTGACATTTCCTGATCTTGATCTGGAAAGATCAAAAGATGTGATCTCTCATCCCACAGTCTCCACAAGGGATAAAAAGAAGCCTGCCCAGTGACACATTAATTTAACCTGTAGAGAACGTTCTTATTCGGATGCGAGTTAAGATGACATCCAGTCTTACTAATTTAAAAGAATTCGAAGACATGAATTTAATAGTTTTGCTTAAATGAGTTGCCGGAGGGAAGTCTTGTTTAATGAAGCAAATGCTTTGCCTTGCCCATGGTCTCTTGAATCACGACAGTCATATTGATACTTGGAAAGTTCACACTTCTCTCGGTTTTTTATTTTCCAATATAAAAATGCTTTCTGCAAGACGGATAAAATTTGATATACAGTCTTTACGCCCTATTTGTAGATTTATAGCACATTTGGAGGAAAATACATTCGTAGAAAGTTTATCTGCCCAACTATTCTTTTCTAAGTTAACTAGATAAGTAGAAAACAAAGAAAGTCAGATGGATGCAATTCGTTCCATAGACTGAACATGTAAACTGTAAACATCTGTCAAATGCTGAGCCCTATCCAACCACAGGTTCACCATTTGTTGGTCTTACTTTTAAAACATGTAAATAATTCTTAAATTTAAAACATTTAAAAAACATGTAAAAATAAATATGTCGAATTTCGTGATTACAACAAATTTTGGTTTCAGTCCGTTGGAGAAAAACGCATCTAAAACACAAATTCGATTTTCGGATACTAGTAACATCATGTGTGGGTTTAATAGTCTGAAAATTCGCCAAGAACACATGATAGATTTAGTAAAAATGTCAAATTCACGCCAAAGGTTAATATTTCGTGACTCTTGTACGCCAACACCTTTATTAGAGAGTATGTGACAAAATTTAGGTGAGACCACTCACGCTGGTTTAGTAAGAAATCAGAATTGAATCGTTAAAATATTTTATAGAAGCATTCAAGTGACTTAACCTTCAAAAGAGGAAGCAAAGGGAAAATCCAAAAGTAGTTATTAATATTTTACGTTTCAAGATCTTCCTCATAAGGATAGATCAATGCCGTTTTAATTAGCGATAGTACCTCCGTAAATTAGCATCTACTGAAGCTAGGAGAATGTCTTTCTTTTTACAATAAATTATGAAAAATTGGCTGCGATTGCATGATATGTATTAATCTGTATTAAAAAAAAACGGCTATCCGCGGCTTTTGCCGGCATCCTGGCTTAGGGACAGCTCGTCTTCCCCGTGATCTGAGTGTCCCGGGTTCGAATCCTGGTTTCGGCATGGTTGTGAGTGTGAACACCGTATGTAAATGAGCCCCCCCCCCCCGTAAAAAGGAGTTTTGCAAGCGAGTGTAGGAATGTCATCTTCATAAGAGCTAAAAGTCGGACCTGCCTTCAGGTGATCAGGGATTTTTACCCGCAGAAGCTGCTGCATACCCTCTTCCGCTGTAAAGCAGGCACGACATCATCACTAGTGGCCTTTGACGACCAGCTGGATAGCTAGGATTATTGAGTTAAAGTATTTCAATATTTGATCGTAATAATTTAAATATTTCTAAATTCAAATAATTCTGAACATAAAAGCCGCGTTATTTTAATAGCCATGCACTGTTTTGTTTATTGAGTACCTGAACTAATGGAGTCAAGTCCCTTCTCATAATATTGTCGTTTCAAGTGTAGCTGTCTGCTTGATTTCTGAGCAGGTTGCATTTTGTCATTTATGGCACTATCATTCCACCCCACATAAACTGTGAAAGTGCTAAGCAGAATCTTTTGATTTAACTTTTCAACAATGGAATAATGAAACTATTAAAACGCTTTGATTTTCATTACAGCACTGAAAGATCTTGTTATATATATATATATATGAAGTCAGGAAAAAATTGCACAATAATCAAATGTACTACTAAAGACAATTAGTAACATTCTTTTGACTTTTAAATGATGTAAAATTAATTTTTGCGAAAAAAAAATGTTCTATAGTTATCACGAGAAAATGCCAAAATCTTGCTTAACTTTTTATTAACATCAAAATGAATCTCTTCGGAGGTGCGCATTGCCATTTCTATGAGCAAGTTTCTTTTGATTCTAAGCCAAATGGCCTGACCTATAGAATTATTAAGGTTAATATTCTCTTTCTAAAACGCACCAACTACATTTCCGTTTCTTTTTAATGTAGATTGCGCATTTGTAGAGTTCTCATCTTTCTACACATCAGCATGATGCGTCAGTTTTTATCGAATATTTCCTTTTACTAAGTTTATATTCCATTTCTTTTTTCCTGATTTCGTTTTCATTGTTCGCAAAGAAAGTAGAAAAAAAAACAAATTATGATTTTTTTTCTAGCGTTTCTATAAATAGTTTATACATTTGCACGGCATTCACTTCTGCGTTTAAAAATGTAAAATATTGCGGAATTTGATTCATTCGAATACTTGTAACCCTCCATCTTCGATTACACGATCATTTTTCAGTGAAGTATTAGATCCTTTTGAACTTCATTGGTAGGAACGACTGGTTCTAATTCATTGGTAATTCGATTTCCGTTTCTCAGATCCTTCGAATTTCCTAATAATATAATGTTAATATATCTTTTATAATTTGAAAGTTTTTGATTTACTCGAAGCCAAAACTAAAATAATATTTTTATTGCATAAACGCATTCGTTATTTAAATGCATCCATACTTAGTGATTTAAATGAATAACTTTTAAGACTTTTCATTTATTCGAATTTTTAACTGTTGCGCGTTTTATAATACTAGAGTAATAAGAAATGGATGTTCATTGGTATTATTTCCTTTAAAGAACTACAGGGTGTCAACATTTAAAAAAAAAATCGTGAAAAGGTCGTTTTTCTTGACACATCGCAGCTTGAGATCGAAGAATTTCCTCTTAAGACAGTGTTAAAAAAAATCGTCATCAGTGTAAACGGTTCGGTCCACCTGACGAGGAAAAACCAAATCCGAGCAGTCAGCGAATTTTTTTTATCGTAACAGGTATTTTAAAAAAAAAGGGTTCAAATTGCAGCTTAAAAACGTATAAGTAGCGTGGGGGAGGGAGCTTAAAAGTTTCACTTCAATTTTAAATTAACGGTACTTCTTTCCTTTAAAACATTCTAAATTTTTCAGATGATTGGGTTGGCGTGCATTTAAGACAAAAGAGTCAATTTACTCATTATTGCATGTCAAATAAAAGAATTGTGCACAAAACAAATTCTTGTGAATGAAGAGATCTTATTGGGCAAAAAATGCTTCATAGCAACAGTCGACGGTGCCGTCGTTTCTTTTAGAAAAGAATTTGAAATGTATCGCGAACGAGAGATTTTATGATTGTTCATGCCATTCGAATAATATTCACAAACTGATTGAAGATGATCTGACGAAGATTGAAATGCGATTTTGTCAGACGGTAAAGATTGTACTGATTTATTGAATGAAACAGAAACGTGTCATTGGATTTTTGCTTTTCATAATATTCATTTCAATATAGTTTGCTCGAATGGAATCCGAATTTTACTGCTGTTCTGAAAACACATTGACCTTACCAGTCACTGCATCGCCCGCTGGAAAGTCTTTCTCGTCACTAAGGACAACAAAAAGTGACTTCACCTGCCATTAGGCAAGAAGGAATATTGATTGAGCCATTTTTTCTACCAAACCAAGTAAATAAAAAAAAATGGTATAATCAACACATTTCCTATAAAACATGCAAGGAAACGGAGCAAAATCGCCTATTATAACTTTATTTAGTAAATCGCATGACAAATAGTACTTTATAAATTGATAAAGAAAGTCATTTTTCTTATTTGAAATATCAATCGATTAAACTGTGTGAATGAGATGTTAACCAGATAAAATAATCTTATATTCCTTAAATCCTTATCTTATCAGTTTTTGTAGTGTAATGAATAGCAAAATGCAATAAATTATCATATTGTTACAAAAAAAAAATCTATCTTGCAATTTGCCAACATTTGCATCAGAATAATTCATTGCTAAAATAATCAAAAGTATTAAAATATATGCTTCGAAATATTATTAAAATTTCAGGAAAAATGTTTTTTGAAAAACGGATTACTTAAAAATGGTACAAATAATTTCAATGCAATAACATGTTTCGACTTTGTTCATAAAATTATGGCAATTTTAATTTTAAAAAATTGAATTAAAATGTTAAAATTCCCTTTCTTAGGGGGACCTATGCTCTATGAAATAAATGAGAGCCAATTCTAAAGGCCTGACTTTAGAACCTCTAAACGTTTTATGTAAAAACCTGATTAATATTGAGAAGGAATCATTCTTTGCAAATATAAATAGAATTTTTTCCTCGAAAAGTAAAAGTATTTTTAAGTAACTAAAATTCTAATAAATATTTCAAAAAATGGCTCCGAGTTGCACATTCCCACCCTTCATCCAGGTCAAACGGTTTGTCCTGACGAGCGATAACGCATACATTTTTATTATACGTAGATAAGTAAAATGATTGAAAAAAAAAAGAATTTAAAATGAGCTTTTATCAGTTTTCTAAAATTAATATATATATATATATATATATATATCAAAAATATGGCCTTCAAAACTAAATCGTAGAAACTTGAGACACTGAAGACTACAAATAAACTACGGTATAATGAAACTCATAAGAAAGATATTGAATTTGCTTAAAGCTTTTTTATCAAAGCCGCATGCTTTTACGATTTTGTTTTTGTCCTCCCTATTTTTGATAAAATATATTTCCCACTTTTAAGCATTATAACAAAAACATGTCTTTAAACAGGCATTTTCCCCCTTCTCATTGACTCTCGCACATGTGCAGAGAGATTAACTGTGTTTTCCATTCAATGATAACTGCAAAGAATACTTTGACCGTTTATTTTTCTTAAAATCCTTTTCCTTCACAAACAGGTGCCTTCAGCTGCGGAGAAAGAATGGGAAAAATAAACAAACCGATTAGCATTCGCTTGCTTACAACTTTATTTTGGAGCAGTTAGATCCATTCATGCATTCAAATGTTGACATTTTTTTCCGCATTATAAAATTCATAGCACTGAATAAAATATCAGTGGAAAGGATTTGAAAATGAGGATGCTCAGAGATTGGTGTGCCATCCATAAATTGCGAAGTGCATGGTAGACCATAGGGTGTCTCCTCCTGGACATTTTCTCGAAGAAAAGAGTTGACGCTTACCTCCGAGTTCCTGTGGATCTTGGGTAAGGCAGAGAACGCTTTGCATGGCATTGGCGCACAATAGTTACGATATTTTGGCGTGAATTTAGCCTTTAGGCTGAATCTATCGCACGATGCTGGGTATTCTGGCGAATAATCCTGGTTAACAGGATCCGAAAACTGTGTTTTAGACGTGGGTCTTTCCAACCGATGAAACAAATGAAACGAAAACAAAAATTTGACACAGAACAACATTTGTGAAGAGGCACTAAGTAGTTGTATGAAGAGGTCTAAGTATTTGTGAAGGCGCAGCAGTTTTTGTGCTTCTGATTGTGCACGAACGGGCGAGTTTTGATTCGGCTCCTTCTTTGTGCACGCCGGATTTTATACGCTCTCTTCGTTCAGCAGTCGAACAGACTTCGTCCGAATGGAATCTACACATTTGGCATAATCACGGTATACCAAATTTTATCCGTCTAGTTCAAAGCGTTTTGGAGTTTTCGCATCAGACAGACATAATGCCATAAATGATGGTTTTTTTAAAAAACTCGGAGTGGCCTGAAACCGTGAAGATTCGTCAAAATCTAGAGTTGTTAGGATTCTCTGCACTTCGTTTATGAGAAAATAACAAAACTTGTTACGCAATCTTGTGTTCAGAATAGCATATCTGCGTCAACTGAAGGGGACGCAGCTCATAATACTAAGCACCTATACGTGGACGATTTTAGCTGCCCTTCGCACAAAAGGCGCTTTTATTTAAGCGCATAATTTTAGCGCATACATTTGTTAACATTGTAATTCCTTTAGAAAAAGAACCAGTGCTCTGAAGCAAGTGCGGTTTCACCCGTGGCTTGGTTCAAAAACGGTCTTTTGGTTGATCTATGGAAAAAGGGCGGAGTCTTTTGTCGGCGAGTGTCGTTTTCACTTCACTTCAACCGTGACGTCAGAAGCCCCCATTTCGAATGGCGTTAATCCTCGACTGCAGGCGGCCGTTTCAGCATCACTTAATTGTGTCGAAGAAAGCTTTTTATGGGGCGATTGAGCCAGATATTAAAGAAAACCCGAGCTACTAAAAGGCACTTAATGCCTTCCTTTTATGGAAGGCATTGACTGGAGCTCACTGGATCACTTCTCCTGTGAAAACTATACATAGAAGAATTATTTTAATTTTTTTAAAAAATCCATCTTAAGATTTCGTTTCAGATTTCCCTGAATCTTCAAAATCCGTTTTCACTCTCTCGTACACGAAAATATTGCAATCGTCAGAAAAATTCAAACTCGACATTGTGAAGAATTTCCATGTTCCAAACTTCCCCCGAGTTCGCAAAACGCATTAAAAAAATCTCTGTCTGTAAGTCTGTTTGGGATAAAGATAATTTAAATACTTTGAGCCAGGCGGATGAAATGTGGTATATAGGTTTTACACCAAATTTGTAGATTTCCATTAAATTTTGTGTAAGATCCGCTCAGTGGAAGTCTTGCTATTTGAATCTAAGTAGCACGATAACCACAAAACAAAGAGATACATAATAAAGGAATGAAATTCAGATTTAACGTGTATGTTTAAATACTTATCAGATTTTCAGCCAAAACCTACAAGGGATTGAACATTTGTTGGCATGTACTTTCTAAAACATACAAACGATATAACCGAAAAAGCAGTGACTTAAATGTAACAAATTTGGTTTGCGGTTTTGTTGCAAAAGAATTTTGTATTCAATTTTTATTTCAGATTGTTGATTGAGAAAAATGAATCTGAAGCACCCATTCGATTTTCGGATACTATTAACCGCAAATCAGATATTAAAAAAATACTCTGCTAGGTTTAAAAATGATATATTCTGTAAAAATGCTAAATTCAAGCCAAAGGTGAATATTTCATAACCCAGTGCCATGCAATGCGTCCTCTGCCTTACTCGAGGTTCATCTTTTTTTGCGCGGTGCACCGGATATCAGAGAGTATGCGAGAAAGTTTTGGGGGGACTACTCCCACTGGCTGAAATGACGCCTGGCTGTTGATGTATGATCATGATTACTGAAAAGTAGAACAAGCTCCATGTATGAAATTTTGTTTGTTTACACCAAATTTACGATTTCTATACAAGTCTGGAGAGGATCCATCTATGAAAAATGTGTATGCTCATGTGAAACGGTAACTCAAAAATACATGTAGCATATAAACAAAATTATGCAAGGATATTTACGATTCGATTTCTGTTCCAAATTTCATTTAAAGATTTATTGTCTGTCTATATATTTGAGAATTTGTGAACGCAAAAATAACTCGTCCCTTCTTCGAGTAAAATGGGCCGAGTTTGAAAATCATTCATTTAGACAAATTTATAACATACCTTATGTAAGATCCGCCAATCAGCGGGCCAGATTTTGATTGTTTAAAAATAATGAGCGGCTTTTTAATTCGGATTTCCAAGAAATGCAGCTTTTTTTTTTTAGAATATTTCATTAAGAGGGACAAATAGGAGACCGCATAAAAAACAGAAATATCTCAGCAGTCCATGTATTGACTGAAAAAATAATATTCTCCACTGCTCTTTCGTGTAAAAATTCTGACGGTTTAAAAATTAGCTGCAAATATACGATTAGGACCCAGTCTATAGCATAATTGTGTGTACGACAAATATAACGAGTTTTTAATTTAAATGTCTCCTAAAACGAACCTTCACTAATCCGGTGCTTTCGTTAATCCGCAGATCTCGGAGATTTCTAATCCGGATTACTGAGACACTTATTCGAAACAACTCTGCGATAACTTATTGCCCATTTGACGAAATCGGAATCACTCCAATGCTTTCGGCAAGAAGTCGAGCGATGACGTTGATCGATTGCGTCACCAATCGTATATCATTAGCGATTCTCGTCTGTCACGCCCTTTCAATCTCGGATCGGAGAGAGAGAGCAATAAGCCGTTTGCGCAATCATATATTCTCTTTTCACCTGTCCGAAATGATGCAACGAACTAGGGTGAATGTCTTGATGTGGACGCATTCCCATATTTCTGACTCAAAAGCACTTCCTTGGAATTTCCTTCAATCTGAGATCCCGGACACTGAAAAGCAAAATAGCCAGATTAATGACTTCTTCATACATGTTGCGATTATTTTGAAAAGACCCAAAAATCGTCTGGATGGAAGAAATTTGTACGCTAGTTTTATTCTGCATTGTAGATCGATTTCAAGTTTTGGAAGAAATCCGTCCAACGGTTCTACTTCACAGCACGGATCAGTTGAAAACGCAACGACATGGAGAAATGAAATTTGGCGCCTTCCCTTCAAAGTTGTGGTTTTGAAACTGTATTTATCCGTCGATGATCGTGAATGCAAACCAGCTCAAAGAAACTGTGATAAGCTGGCAGTAGACACAGTCTTTATGTCATAATAATAGACTACCTTATATACTATGATATTACAGAAATGTTTGACCGATTCGGCGTAAGTCTCAGTCTCCCAGAGTAATAGAATTCATCAAGTAACTAGAGGTAGTAGTCGCCTCAAAACTTGCTCGCTTACTCTCTAATAAAGGTGTTATCTCAGAGAATGCTTTCCATGGCATTGGAGTGCAACAGTTACGAAATATCAACTTTTGGCAGGGATTTAGAATTTTTACTGAAACTATCGTGTCATCCTTGGCGAATTTTGCCCTCAATGCGGCAAATAGTATGCGGAAATCAAATGTATGTTAAGCATGATTTTCCAAAAGTGGAATAAAAATTCATCTCAAAACTACACTTGTCACAGAATTACGCCCCAAATTTGATCCATTTACGATGTTTTTGAATGAGTTACGTTTACATGTTTCCGAAAGTACAAGTCGGCAGTTATTCAACCCCTTGTCGAATATTTGACACTCTATTGAATCTACGCATTGAATGCGTCGCTCCTTTTGTAGTTAACACGATAACTGAGATTCGAATGGATTTTGCTCAAAATTCGGTGCAAAGCCCGCATACCAAATTTCATCAGCCTAGCTCAAAGCGTGTTTGAGTTATCTTTGTCACAAACAGACATAATGCCGAAAATGGGTTTTTCGGGCTCAGGGAGGTCTAAAATGGGGAGATTCGTCAAAATCTCGAATTCGAATTTTTACTTTTACCACATTCTTTCTCTATGCTTCGTATGCGAGAAAGTAAAAAAAACGCAGTTCTGGATCAATAAAAATTTGGCACACAATTTTGTCATTCAATTTGAATTTGTATTTGAATAATTAAATACGCGTCAAATTTTGAACCCGCTATCATCAATATCACTTTGGAAGCAAAGATTTGCTATCGACGGCGATTTGCCTTTTCGTGTGCATTAGAACGACAAAATATTTTTAAAAATGTTCTGGGGATGGTACGATGTGTTACCAAACGATAAATTAAAAGAAGGAAAATATAAAAGAAATCAAGAAACGGGCTTCAAACAGAAAGTTTAATAGATAGTAAAAATAGACTTAAATGGTGTCAAGTGGATAATTGTTGTGACTCTATACTTTTGGAAACTGTCTGTATTTTCGGAACAATTCTCTCTCAAAAAATGGTGCTTTTTTTTTAAATCTTAAAACTCAAAAATGACCCTTTTAGTTATATGAATTTTACCATCAAATAATCCCCCCCCCTCAAATTCGAATAATATTCCTAATATTATTTTTATGCACTGTATAAGCAACATTTTTAAATTTGCGTCATCGCGTGTTTCTGCCAATCGTTGACTCGAAATGCGTTGCGGTGAATGCCATAAACTGGCGACTGCGTGTTGCGTGTGCACAAAACGTGCTCGACGCTAATACGAATAACCGTCGCCGATCGATATCGGATGATCCACGGCATGTACATTTTTTCAATGAATGGCAAACTGAATCAGTTGAATTCGTGTTTTTAAATGGTTTCAAATAACGTGATAAAATGTTTTAAATGTATTCCATATTAATAATTGAGCAAATTAATTCAATAAACTGAGTGAAGGAGTTGGTCGCGAAAGGGGACTAGTCTGTTGAAAAGATGTTGTGTTAAAAGAGAGAAATTCGAAGGGAGGAAACTTCCGTTGGTTAATTTTGAGAATGGAAGTCGTTTGAAGCATCTTCCCCACGCTCTCTTTCCAGCATTAAAAAGCGTCAGGAAAAGGCAACTCTATTTTCTTTTACTTCTTCACTTCCTTCACCTTGAAATATTTCGCCAATGTCCCCGCAGGCCTTCAACTTCATCTTATAATTTGAAGTTGAAGGGTTTCATTGTGAAGAGGAAACCACTCGAGCACTGTAAAAAGGCTGATGTCTAGGATCAAGGTTCTTCAATGTCGGTGCTTGCAGTCTGCTAACACTTCAATCTTTTTTCTTCAAGGTTTGGTTGCAGATTTATGCATACTTGTTGTGGAGAGAATTCAGCAAAAACTAATTTTTACTTTCCCATACACGAAATACAAAATCAAACTGATATTTTATGGTTAAAATATTGATATAGTCAAATGATATTGTTGCAGTCAAGAAATACAATCCTGAAGAAATTATTCCGCCTCTAGATTTCTCTCAATAAACGCCAGACACAGGACTGATCAGTTGAAGGTCAGATAGATGGAGGGTTGAGAAATGTCTTCCGATGTCTTTTCTACATCAAATCCGCTACATTGTTCGAATAAAGGAAAGGCAACAGTCGCAAGGCATGGAGTGATGTTCTGTCTGTAAAAACAATAGTTCAGAAACGAAACTAGCTGAAAAAAAGAATTTTTTCCTTGTTCATTACGTATCTTACCTACTTTGTATGTCTATATTAAATTTCAGGCAGAGTCTGTCAAAGAGAATAAAGTCTTTCCGTGTGTATACGTATGAACATAACTCAAAAGTGCAGAAATGGAGAGATGCAGCTCTCGGAAGGAATCAAATTTTGGACCGTCAAAGAATGAATCATGTTTTGGACTGTATATTTGAGAGCATGGAAATGAAATATTTGAGAAGCGCAACGACTTTAAAAAATGAAATTCAGAATATGGTCTTGTTAGCAATACTGTAGATAATAAGTATTATTCACCATATACTGTGAAGCAATGATGCATCATTTTGTATTAGAGAGTTCAGGAAAGGATTCTAGGCTGGGGGTTTTTCCGCCAAAAAATTACAAATTATTTTAAGTGTATTCAGATCAAATTTTTCTTATTTGCGGCGTCTTAAGGGAAGGGTAGACTTCATTATTAGAAAAGAAAAAAGACGGGGGAAAAAATTCATTGTGCCATCCCAAAATTTAGCTTATATCCAATGAAATGAATATTCGAAAGTCTTTGAGGAATATATATATATATATATATATATATATATATATATATA
>JAPMOR010065296.1:445889-462037 GCA_026543865.1 Argiope aurantia
GTGAAGAGGAGGTTCCAAAAAAATTCTGGAAAGGGGATAAATTGAATTTATGGCATGTGCATATACGGATTTTTCAAAAGTGGAGAGAGAGCGAACGTGTAAATTTGGATGCAACTTTCAAGGTCAAATTTTCAGACAAAAAATATTTTTCTGCAGATAAACATCTCATCGGTACTAATATTTTTGTTACCATGCGTGTTGCGCTTCGCGTTTATTTATCAGTGGCTGCGTTTCAACTGATAACTTCGTTTCTGTCTCGATTCCGAATGCCGTTTGCTGACGTCACAGCGAATCTCCTCCGAAAGCTGTTGTTTACTAACCGTCACGTGTTTTCGACGCTCAATTCGAAACATGTGGAATGGCGACCGCCAAATAACAGTACTTTTTTCACATACGAAATATATATGAAGAAAAAACATCCTTCATAAATTCCGAGTCGAAATGTTGATGAATCTTCATGTTTGAACCCTGCCTGGGTCCAAAAAGTTCTTTTTTTGAAATGATGGCTGTCTGTGAATATGATGAATCAAAAACGTAATAATGGTCCTCCACATGCTTGAAATCAGGTTATACGTTTTCACATCTCATACCACTTGAATGCTACAAGGATTAGATTAATAAAAGGAAGTATATAAATTGATCAGTTAAATTAAAAATCCAATTAAGTTTAATAACCAAAGACTTGACGGTCTATATGTCTGAACATGTATGAAAGCAAACACTCAACAGCATCAGGGCAGGAAATTTTGTCTCGTCGCCGACATTTATCGTGACACAGAAGTTCTTGCCACTCAAATTTTGTTTGATGGTGTTGCTTCATCCAGCGATGACACAAAACAGAAATGGTAGAGAGACGTTCCCTTCAAATCCTTACTTGAATCGCCTTACTGCGAAACATAAAACGCGTCAATATACAAGAAAAGTTGAGAGAAGAACACTCCCGTCGGTTGAAAAAGGATTTGACTCTGGTAAAAAAAAAATGTTGGGGATTTTCTTTTGCCAATAGAATCAAATCACTTACTGTAAAATCAGAGAGCCATCACGATTGCCGAATCGTCTTATATTAAACTGCTTTTTATCTTGTATCGTGCTCAGACACCTTTTTACTTTCTCACATACGAAGTGTAAAGAAAATGTTAGTTATAAAAAAATTCGCACATCCTGTTTCAAATACATTTTTTTCAATCGTTGGGATGGTATAAATTCGATTTTTGGACACTATTAACCGCATGCTCGAGAGTAATCGATAAAAACACTCGCAAAGGAACTGAATAAATAGAACTGAATCGCAATAGAACTGAATAAAAATGATAAATGCAGGCCAACGGTCAATATTTTGTAACAATTGCTAATTTAAGATGTTCTCTGCCTTAGTCGATGTCCAGAATTTTTTGGACAGGCGTGGAGGATCATTAGAAAGTATAAGAGAAAGTTTTAGGGAACACTTCCATTGGTTTTCCTCTTGTATTGCAACTTCGACGCGACTCTTGACATGGCCCCGAATGCGCGCAATCGCATACGTCACAATTACACTGAGCGATAGTAGTTGTCTTTGAATGGCGTGATACCCATATCTTACGAAACTGGCCGTCGGACTATTTATTCCGAGGCGAATCGATAGCAAATCAGAAAGGCATTTCCAAATGTTAATGATGTTTTTAACTCATTCAAAACGAATCGAATTCTGGCGCTTTCCTTTAATAGTTCAGAGAATTAATAAGAGCTTAAAGCTCATTTAGCCATCAATACATATAAGTTTGTCATAAGTTAGCACAATTTATAACCGTTTAAAATTTTTTTTAAAAAAATTAACTTTATAATAGTAGTAATTCTATTTCTTTGCAATTTTTTTGTCCAAGTTTTATTAAATGACAACCGACGCCTCAAATGCTTAACAGTGGAGCCATCCACTCTGGAGTCAAATTTCACATATGATTTTTAATTGACAAAACAAATAAATTTACATTTAAAAATGATTTGATTTCCAAGACATGCTTGCTACTTTTGTTTCAATGGCATTTTATTTTTGCCATTCATTATGTATAGAAAACAATTATTAGTCTGTTGAATGGAGGAGTCAAACTTCACAGCTGGCATCTTTCTGTCTCAAATCACAATCGCTTTGCATTATTTTTATGTAATATTGCAAATTTGTAAACTTGATTTAAAAACAAAGTAGTATAATAAAAACGCGATCGATAAAATAGTTTCGAGTGATAATATTTCCTAGCCTAACTTTATGTCTGTGAACAGTGGGATGCAACAAGGACAGAATGCAACTGCTCTTGCAATCGAATGAAGTAAAAAATATTGTGCTGCAATGTTCGGAATGGAAATTCTTTTATTTCGAACAGGATGAAATGCTTCCTAATGTGCACGCATCTGACTTTTGGCTGGAATAATGCGTTAATAACTTTTTCTGCAGCAATTTTGAGCAAAAACCATCTTCGGGAAGTTTGTCTTTCCATCCACCCATTACTAAGTGAAACTGATGTCTTACATGTAGCTGCAACGGTTAGACCGATGAATTAGTTTTATCGCTGCAGTTACAGATCCGTCAAAGGATTCACAATCTGTTCATTTGCCGGCACATGAACGCGGCGATTTATTGACTCATGCAAATGAAATTTGGCGACAATGGATAGGAAAAAATGCTCACTCAGCTTTGTTCACAGAAAACGACATTTTGTAACAGTGCAAGATGAGATCTAGAAGAGAAATCCCCTAGTGTTTTGAGTTACATCAGTAAGCCAAAGCCAGTGGTAGAAGTTTCCCCTAAACTTTCTCGCATAATCTCTGATCCCGGAGAACGTTTTACATGTCATTGGTATACAACAGCTGGGAAATATTAACCTTTGACGTGAATATAGCATTTTTACTGAATCTATTCTGTGATCTTTCGAGAGATTTTTGGCGATTAATCCTTGGCATGTAGTTAATATGATCCGGAAATCGAATTGGTGTTCTAGCCCCTTTTTTCCAAAAGGATTGAAACCAAAATCAGACGCAGAACTACGCTTGTAGTCACATAATCACATACCAAATTTCGTATATTTAAGTCATTGCGTTTCTGAATGCACAGGCCGCCGACAGACGTCCATCCTTCGGTTGGCTCAGCATTTCTACAATATTATTGTTAAATCTATGTACCGGATTTTATTTATCCAGCTCTCTTCGTGATCACGCTCATTTTTATTTCAACAGCCAGGAATGCTACTTTTGAACTGATTTTGTTCGGAGTTTGATAGAAATCTGCAAATTTGGGGCAAAGACCCGATTTCATCTTTATGCAACTCGAAGCGTTTTTAGTTCACAAATAGACGCAAAAAAAAAAAAAAGTTTTTTGAACTCGGGGAAGTCTGAAACGTCGGCAGCCATCAAAAGCCTCCTTTTCTGACGAATTCGATACTTTCTCTTTTCTTGACTTACGAGAAAGTAAAAACATATTTTCACAACGTATTATTATTGAAAAATATATTGTTTTTATAGACCAATGTGATTTCGTAAAACGATAAATTCTCTTAAAATTGTTCTGAAAAATACGAAAGGGGAAAATTTCCACGTTACTTTAATGATGGTAAAAAAAACGGAAATCTTTAAAAAGGATTTGCTTTGAATATATATCGAAAATTATGTAATCAAAGTAAGAAATAAAGTATTCGATAACGAAGAAAGCTTTCTAACAATACACCAGTATAGAGAAAATATGCACCAAAAGTCATTAGCACAGAAATATCGTCAAACATCTAGAAGACAAATTTAAATCGTGCAGATTGGTCTTCCTGAGTATATGTACCGATTTTGTTGTTCTTCTTTATTTAAATCCCTTATCTAGTCCTTTGGAAGAATCCTTTAATTATTCCAAGCAACGTAATTCTTGGAATTCGGAAAAGAGAAAAACTTTCATGTACTCCTTAATGATGGAAGAATACAAAATTGCTTTCCGATTATATCTGGTTAGCGAGGCAGTCGGAGGAATAGAACAAGGCATTCGCTGTCTTTCCACGCGAGATGAAACGGGACACTGTTTAAAATCTATTATTTTCGCTTTCACTGTGCTTTTCAATAATACTCTAATAACGGAGTATACAGGTTAGTCCACTGGCTAATTTCTAAACTGTTAATGCTTCCAGTCGAAAATATGCTCTAAAGAAATGGGACATAAAGAATTTAATTTTATTGTTTGTGGCAATAAATGAACTGCAGAAAAATTTCGATATTTACATATTTGTGCTGACCCAGTTAATGCCTATAAATTGAGGCAAATGATACATGAACACAACATCCTATTTAAGAAGAAACATGCCTCCAAACACATTATGTTAGATTAATAAAGTAAAAAAACGCGAGCGATTCGAATTTCTTAGCAGAAACGCACGCATTAATACTAATATTCACAATCTTCTTATTTTGTAGGAATTATGAAGCCATATGCATTTTTACAAATCTTTTATTGTAACTAACAGTTTGCAGTATAACAAATGTGGTTAGTATTTTGAGACTATTTGTGTCAAACCTGGGCTTCAGTTGGTTGGGAAAAAAAGATTCAACATTTGACTTTCGTATGCCAGGGATTACTGGACAAAAATCTCGTTAAGGATCACTCAATATAAATTCCCACCAAATGATAATTTTTTAACTACTGTAAGCCAATGTCATGTAAGGCGTTCTCTGTGCACCCAAAATTCATTATGTTTCTGCGGAAGACAAGGAATGACTCCTTTATTTGAGAGAAGGTTCTGTTTTCTAGGTAATGCTACTACTTATATTTTCTTTCTTTTTTCTACCCTTCGAATACGAATTGTGAGAAATGCATTGTTTTCGAGGCTTCAACTTAATTCAACACATTTATTACTTCATAGAGTTTTGTAATAATGAATTTTCGGACGATAGTCCAGTAAAACACGGACGAGGAAAAAAACTACCCTATCATCTTAATCATCAAACAAACAAAAGTAATCCTTAAAATAGAAGCGTTTTGAATACCTAAGACACTTTATGTTGTAAAAGAAAAAAAATAAAGCTTTCAATATCTTATTTCGCGAGCTAAAGATTGGAAAATGAAAACAAAGCCCTGTGTCAAATGCATTCTTTTCTTGTTTCGTAAATTTCCAACAAAACAGTCGTGTAGGAAAAATATGAAATAAATATTTAGTATTGTAGTCTAAAATAATCATGAAATGATTATTTTATTTACGTTCAATAGAGTGTAAGAATTGGCGTTAAAAATTCATGAAAATGTCTCTTTTACCTGTGAAAGGCGTGAAATATCCAAGAGTTAAAATAAAGCAACTCTCCCTCAAAAGTGCTTCCAAAACGGGTTCTCTCGTCCTGGCTTCTCATTTGGATAGCATTCGATACTCGCTGAATTTTTGCTCAATTTATTCCCTTCTTTGAAGTAAAAAATGCATTCTTTGAGGAAGGACATGATAATGTCAAGATGCGCGAATTCGGTACGGGAATCCAATGGAGCAAACATGTCACATTTCATTCGCCCACGCTGTTGTATTTTTCAGTTCACATAAATAACTACATGCTAAAATTCATCAGTCTACCTCAAAATACTTTTGAATTATCGTGTTCACTCATTTATATAACGCTAAAGTACGTGGCACGGAAGTCGCTCGTTTTGCTTACGGTCGAATGGTAACTGTCAAATGTAAACAGACCGCACGATTGCTTCATTGAAGATGTTTACAGCTTGAATTCACCACTTCACTCAGCTGATTAATGGAACTCATTTAAAATATTAGAAGTGTTCTCGAAATGATTCATCGTGTCACCAAAAAATATGTTCAATCAAAAGACAGAAGATAAAACAAATCAAAAAACAGGTTACAGACACAAAATTGAATCAAACGAATCGAATATCTAGGAATTCACTACGGAAATGGATGTTCATATCTTCCAAAGCAATTATTTTACAAAAATAGTCTTTCTATTATCTTAAACCTCAAAAATTACCTTTGTAATGATATCCGTTTCATTTTCGTAGAATTTCGGCCTTCATTTTAATATCTTTAATTCAATTTCATACACTATATGTAACGATACATTTAAATGCTGTAATGAGATTCAAATTCATCTAACAGAACATTCAATCGCGAGTGTTTGCCAATCGTTAACTCCGTAGAGAAAGTATGGCAAAAAAAAAAAAAAAAAAAAATAACGGAATTCTACGTTTTAGACCCCGCTGCGTTCGAAAAACATATTGTTGGAATATTTCCGTTTGTCTGTCCTTTTGTGACGAAAATATCTTAAAGACGCTCTGGGATGGTTGAAATTTTGCATTCGTTCTTTACAGCAAATCTGCAGATTTCTATCCAATTCTGAGCCCAATGTTTTGAGAGGAAGTTCGTCTGCCCGGCTGTTCGAATATAAATTAACAGAACAACAACTTGAAGAGAACTAGAGAGATGAGTTTCGGTACACAAATTTAACATCTGCAGTGTAGACACCTGCCAAATTTTGCGCCAAATCCAACTATGGGTTGACTGACGGTCTGTATTTTCAGGAACATGTAAACGCTATAACTCAAACACACAATACATCGCATTTGGTACGGGATTTTGTGACTACAAGTGCAGTTTTGTGTCAATCCATTGAAAATAAAAATGTGTCTAAAGCACTCATTCGATTTCCGGATACTTTTAACGGTATGCTAGTTATTAATTGACAAAACTCTCGCCACGGACAAGACAACAGATTCAATAAAAAGTCGAATTCACGTCAAAAGTTAATAATTCGTAACTATTGTACGCCATTGCCACGAGAGGCCTGCAAAGTTTACGAGAGAGTATGCGAGAAAGTTTTGGGGAGACCACTCCCGCTGGTTAATTTAGAGTCAATTGGTTAAATGTAATCCGTTTTTCAGTCGTATCGAATAAAATGCTCTTTTTTTAAAAGCATATTCAGTAAATCTTGAATGGTGTCAAGAGTTAATAATCTAGACGAACAAACTGATCGACAACGGCGACTCGTCCTTCCAAATATAAATTTCTTGGACTCGAGAAAGTCTGAAACTCAAAAATCTGACTCGCCAAAAATCTCGATTGTGAATTTTTGAAGATTGAAATACTTCCTTTTTATATAACTTCGTACATCAGAAAACAATATATATATATATATATATATATATATATATATATAAATTACTTTTCTGATTGGATAAAACTCACATCAGTAAAATATCTGAAAGATGTGAGGGTTTGAAAAATATCCGTTTACTTTTGCTGTCGATACAAGTTACGGAAGTATTTAAAAGAAAACATTTTTTTTTTATCTTTAGTTTTGACTTCAAATTTCATTTGAATAGACGATAGTTCGACATATTGTAAAAGGGAAATTTAAAGCACCTGGGAAAATTTGAATTAAAAAATGTTCATTGTAAAAGCAATTAATCTATTACAAAAACTTAAATAAAAATCATTTTTATCTAAAATTATCGTGTCTTTTATAAATTATTTTTGCAACTTTAATTAATTCTCAGAATGACTTTTTTTTCCTTTTTAATTACGCATGCATCCGATTGTAATCTGCCGGCTCTTTAATTGATTCGATTTTTGCCGCTGTATAAAGACAGCGTGACAAACTAGTTTTGAATAACCAAGTCTCGGCGAGGAGACAAACCAGTTGGATTTCATCAGATGCCCCACAAATTTTGATAGCGGTCCTTATGACAGATCATCTTTATCTGCTTTTATGTCATTTTCACACATGAAAAAAATAAACGTATTTTTAAGGCTGAATAAGCAGATTTCATAAATCTAGGAAGCCCAACCCATGGACAACTATGATAAAAACTGAAATCTCCGTTACTTTACCACATTTTTCTCGTTTCCTCTCTAATAAACTTGTCATGCCAGAGAAAGTCTTGCATGGCATTGGCGTGCAATGGCTACGAAATATCAACCTTTGTCGTGAATTTAGTATTTTTACGGAATCAGTCGTGTGATCTGGGTGAGGGTGTGTGTGCGCGCGCGATTTACTCCAGACATTCGGTTCATACTATCCAAAAACGAATTTGTATTTAAAACGTCCTTTTCCAAACCACTCGAAACAAAAATTGGGCGCAGAACTCCACTTGAAGTCGCATAAAAAAATGTAACCTATTGAAGCCATCGCGTTTTTGAGTTATTGCGAGTCAATGCTTCTGAAAGTACAGACCGGAGATTCGTCAAAATCTCGAGTATATGCATATATTGATGATTACAGCACTTTCTGTATACTTCATGCACCACAAATATATTAATCCTGTGATAAAAATGAAACGAATTTAAAGTTTGCTCCATTTTATTTGACTTGGCATCGTGAATACGAGGATTCATATCTCCGAACATTACTATCTCTCTGGGGGAAAAAAGAGAGCCCTGCAAATTCTGTTACTTGATAAATCCGAAGTACCATATAATTTTTTATTATTATAAAATGTAATAATCAGTAAAAAAAGGAAAAAAGAGTGAAGTATTCTGAAATAAATGTGTTCATTTTAACACTTCGAGTATACATCGGCAGTTCGGTTCCACTTAAAAGTCATGTTGGTGTGGTAGGGCATCGGGTGTTTATTAGCCAATTAGAAATTCTGTCATGCTTTGAATATTTGCCGTCATATGTTCTAATTTCCTTAAAGGCTTCTTTGTCGTTCTTTTCAGTTTTTCAAAGAATATTTTTGAAAGTTTGTTTAAAATCTACTTTAGTGCGCCCTTAACATCGCTAAGAAGGCTGAGAGTGCCAAGCCATCAAAGTACAACTGAACATGGTGAAGCATTCGTAAACAAATCAACAGTAGGGGGTGATCGAACTACTATTCCACTTGTTTGTTTGGTTTACCAATATTGACGATAAACTTAAGAAGCATCAGCAGCTTGTGAAAATCGCAAACGCAAGTGCGTCAATAGATGCGGGATTTTGTGAATAGAAGTGAAGTTCTGTGTCGAATTTTTATGTCAATCGGTGGAGAAAAACCAAAATGGATTTTCTGATGTGAACAGCATGTCAAGCCTTCATCTCACACGATACATTCAGTAAAAATTCACGACACATTCGTCATAGTATATCAGTACCATGCAAGGCGTTCTCTGGGACAGCACCATTATTTCAGAGAGTGAGAAGAATATTTTACTAAGTAACAGGAATATGATCTATCTATGTCTATATATATACATCGTAATTTTTCAGTACTGCAGTTACTAATGCAAATAATATAAATGTTTGTCATTTCGAAAATGTTTCGAATTTAAAATGTATGCATTTCTGCGACTATTCAGAAACTCCTTGTTTGGCGACGGCATCTCGCGCGTCCACTTATATTTATTTATGACAGTAATATGTACAGCTTAAAAACTTGCACGCTACATCAAGGGTGAAGAAAAGAGAAAGGAAGGAAGGATTGTGTGTCCTTGGTTTCAGCGTGACACGAGGAAATTTGCAATTAATTTGGATTCCTGTTGGATTTTAATTCTTTTGAGCCGTTAAACCATGACCTGGTTCAACTGCACCCGTTAACGTCTAGAAATTTGAATCGCTCTCTTCACCTTCAGAGGAATGGATGCATGGTTTTTTTTAAAAAATCTCCATGAGTTTTTCGGCAAAAGCAGACATGTATCAACAAGATTGGACTGAAATAAATAATAATTCCAATTTTGGAAAATTGGACGGAATTTGGATAAATGCCTATTCCATCCGATGTCTATCCGATAATTCTAATTTCTCGATGGAATCCTAAACAATCCGGTATTAATTCAGAATATTTCGTCATGTTTAATTTTATTATTAAAATAATTATCTTATAATTTTTTTTAATCTCGGAATCTTTTACTAAAAACAAAAGTTTATCAACAAGAATAGATTGAACACTCACAGCCTCTGTTCCGATTTCTCTCGAAAAACTTTCAAGAGAAAATAAAATTTAAGAAAGTCCCTATCTCCAACCACTATGCCAGTTTCTCATATTTTTATTTCATGTGAAACTTCATGATTCCTTATCGATGGTAGCTTATCATGTACGTTTCATGTTTGAACTTCCAACTGGATCGACGTGGTCAATTAGATAGATTCCTAATGGGAAGATTACTTAGATAGGAAGATCTTCACTTACCATGCTCCCGAAACCCAAATATATACAGAGTGTTGCCAAATTCGACCGACAAATTCAGAGGACAAATTCAAGAGGATAAAGAATCAACATACAACATGGGGTTCCAAACGTCGTTTAGGGAGTAAAAATCGCAAAAGTATAAGGAGTCGGAGAACTTTTGGAAACTGTAAAAAATTAATAAAAAAAATAACAAAAGATGTTTCAACTATGAATTTATTTTAAGTGAAAGCACATTCTTAAAGGCTATTTTTCATATAAGTAACATGTCGATTGGATGAACCAGAGGGTCGTAAATTATTAAAAACGAAAAAGTAGTTTAGAATCCTTATCTGCAAAAATATTAAAACATTAAGACAATTAAAAGCTTGAAAATATAAGGAATTTTATACTCTTTAATTTGATATAAGGCTGTAGTGTGAAAACTGAGGAGGTTTTAAGATATTTAAGAAAAACTAAAATGTTTGCCGGAAAACATAGTTGCAACATCGGCACCAATGTTTACAGAAGGTATTGCAAAATTCTATCGAAAACTTCTGAGAGTAATAGTAGGCATCAAGGCGATAAGAATTTTCAAAGAAATATAAAGTCGCAAACGACGGTGAAAATTTATTTTCTGGAATACAGATACAGCATACATTTACAGCACAGACATTTTAACATAAGAAAGGAGACGTTGAGGAACTTTTATAAAAATTGCTCAATGTTGTTGCCGCGAAGGTCACTACACAACTGACAACGACGTTTAAAGGACCACCGGACGCGCTCAAACATACCAGGTGCACTTGCGATTTCTCCAGCAGTGACAACGATCCATGCTACGAGATCTTTCAATTTATCCAAAGGTGTCTGATAAACACATAAGAAAGGAGATTTCATACGGCCCCTGAAAAAGAAATCCAAGGGATTGATATCCGGAGAACTAGGAGGCCAATCAACAGGTCCGCCACGTCCAATTCACGTCCCATGATAAGTATCATCTAGGTAGTTAAGCTCATAATTCAAAAAAATGAGCTGGTACACCATCATGCATTAACCACATGTTCTGGCGCGCAATGGCCGGTATTTCCTGCAGTAAATCCGGAAGGACGTGATGCAAGAAAACGAGGCACTTTGCTCCTTTCGGGCCCTGCCTTTGACCTCGTTATTTTGAAGGATCCTGTCTCCCTCAACAACCGTCTATTAAAATTTGTAAAGGTGCTGTGGTGTGGACAACGCCTACTTGGATATTGCTATCGGTATATTCTTTGTGCTAGGCATCCATTACCATCCGCTCGGCCGTAAATTAAATGCATATCCGCATATTCATCATTCGTGAAATCTGACAAGTTGTTTGCGAATGAAACTTATCGACTATCAATTCTGCACTGCTCTCTAATGAAGACAAGCTGCTTTTATATTCGTTGAACCATCGATTATGCAATGCTCGTTGCTTTTATATTCCTCGAACGCATGGAAAATTTAGATACGAGAAAGCTTCTTCCTTTCGACTACCTTGTTCCAAATCCTCGCATTCGTAGGGCCATTCTCTTCGCCAGGCTAATTGTCTCTTCGATGTCTGTTTTTGCAATTTTCATCTCCTTAATGCCTGCTATCACTTCTCTAAATTTACCTTTCGAATTTGGCAACACCCTCTGCAAACATCGGTGCCGATGTTGCAGCGATGTCTCCCGGCAAACATTTTAGTTTTTCTTAATATCTTAAAACCTCCTCAGTTTTCACACCACAGACTTATATTAAATTAAAGAGTATAAAATTCTTCATATTTTCAAGCTTTTATTTTTCATAAAGATTTAATATTTTTGCAGATAAGGGTTCTAAGCTACTTTTTCATTTTCAATAATTTACGACCCCCTGGTTCATCATCGGCATGTTACTTACATGAAAAATAGCCTTTAAGAATGTGCTTTCACTTAAAATAAATTCATAGTTGAAACACCTTTTGTTATTTTTTTATTCATTTTTTACAGTCTCGAAAAGTTTACCGGCTCCCTATATTTTTGCGATTTTTACCCCCTAAACGACGTTTGGGACCCCATGTTGTATGGTGATTCTTTATTCTCTTGATGCCTACTATCACCCCTCTGAGTTTGTCTGTCGAATTCGGCAACACCCTGTGTATATATATGTAAACACACATTTTTAAGCACATAAGATGTCGTCGATTGACTATAAGGTAAAAAAGCACATATTTTTAAGCAGTTTCGTGGCCGAAGAGACAATGAACTTTTGAATTTTTCAATTTCGCTTTTACTCTGTCCCGAGAGTGTAATTTATGTACAAACAAGAAGCGTCGAGATAAGTCACAACGAACCAGCGAAAAAGATAGAAATATTTTTCCCGCTGAATTTAGGCTATGAGATTTCTCCCGGTGGTTTTATGTTATGAGATTCTGATAGAGATTTATTTAACATGTCGATTTAGGTAAGGGAAATATAAGTAACTTTTAAACGAATTTCTTTAGCTAGACAGATTTTTATCCCTTCACTCGGGGTGTGGGAACTTGCTGATTTCAGCAGTTTTACAGAGCTCGTGCAGCAATAATTAAATTTTAAAAAAAGGTGGAATTGGGTCAGGAAATATGAGAACATTTAAGAATTAGTTAATTAAAATAAGATAAAAATTAGGGAATTAGTTAAAATTTAATTTAGATTTAGAGATATTATTACATATATATAGCATATCTTTAGCAGATACGTGGCGAAAAGATGACACTTTTGGAATAAACTTCAATTTATTTTTGAACGGGAAGTCATGGTTTGGGAAGCTATGAGACACGTCTGTTTACATCACGACACAAGAGCAAAGTGACTCGATGATTTTACTAAAAGATTCTGTCGATTTAGGCAAGGGAATCGTAGGTATCTTTGAAGTTAGTTATGCATTCATCCCCTTCTTTCAGAGTGTAGGAAATAATCGGAATCAATCATTTTTTAGAGCTCGTGTTGGGAATAATTAAATTAAAAAGTTGAGCAAGGGATTCTGGAATAAAGTACTCTAAGCTAAGTTAAGATAAAAACGAGGAAATGAGTTCAATGGAATGAAATGAATAAAGACATTTTTAGAAATATGTCTAGTATTTGAATCACGATTTGGATTCTCATTGTGCTTGGAATAGAGGAAACGGGAAAACCTCGGATGAGATCATAGATAGAGGGCCGGTGACATTTTCATTTCCCTATAACTTTCTAAATAGAAAAATAAATCAAATGATCCGAATGGACACCTCTTGAAGGCAAACAATATTTGTATTAAAAGTTTCTCTGTATCTGAAATGACTTACAAGTGAGGGGTAAAAAAATTATCTTTAGCCCCTCATTTTGAATGTTCCTATGATCGACAATTTATATTGTACGGTTTGAAAAAAAATGAAATGAAACTTCCATCTTTATTTCATTTTATTTTCAATTATATTCAACACTTGAAAGAGTAAACATTGGATAAAATCTTGAGTGAGATCCCCTGTCGCAGTCATTAAATAAAATGGTACCGATTTCGTCCATTTTTATTTCATAAAGAGAATACTAGATATGCAATCTAGTATCTTCTATAGATGATCAATAGATATGCAATGAAAGGTCTTCATTCTCAAGAGACACTGCAAAATAAATCCTTCAATAAATCTTTTCTGCTTTTACCAATTCATCCCTCCACTTTGCAAGCGTAGCTAACTAATCAAAATATTCTTTGTTCACTGTATGAGTTTAATTGCAAATCGTTATAATTTAAAATATACGTTAAAATGCTGATTGACATGATTAAATTATTACTCTAAATATAAAACATAAAATTCCTTTTAAGTTATTAATAAGTTTAAAAAAATGGTACAAATTTTAATGAAACATTGCGATCGAAACCTAATAGAAAAATGAAAGAAATGATTTCAAAATATTTCATTCTACAGAAGTGAAGATAAATAAAATTTTTATACAAGGAAACGTAATTTTTAATATTTATCGATTTCGTTTGGATAAAAACTTCACTCACACTTTCCGTATTCGTGAAATTTGAAATATATATTAATCGGGGAAGTATTTCTATAATGCATAAACAATTTGTGAAATATATTTTAAGAAAATTAATATACAAAAATAAAATGTATTTCAAGGATTATTTTATTAAGAAATGCATTTTTTTAAAGAAAAACCGCAAGCTGAAACTGACATCTTAACAACGCTTTACTTCTTTCAATAAGAAATAAAAACAGGAAAGCGAGAGCATGAAAGGACTCCGGCGTCTGTTAATAATGAGCTCAGCGGATGACGTCACTTCATCTCTAAATTTAATCCTCTTTCGTTCATTCAGGATTAAAACTGATTCCCTTCGGTTCTTTCTCATTCCTGAATAATGTTATTTTAGCTCTAAATATTTTTTTATTACTTTTATTTAAAAATTTCTTTTACATTTACAAAAACAGCATTTTAAAATCGATTTTTCAATCCCTGAAAAATTCTGCTCCATTTGATGACCATGACTGTAATAAAATATCTTCATATTTTCATAATGACCACTGACCACTTCATATTTTCATAATGACCTTCGCTGATAAATTTCAATTAAATTTTGATTCCATGTGTGTGGCTCCATCTGATAGCGAAGTGGACAGAACGTTAATCCCAAAAATTCATACCATTTACGATTACGAATTGGAAAATGAGACTAAAAAAGAAGAAACAGGTAAAAAATAATTTAAATGATAGTGAAAAAATATAATTATAATTAAATTTAAAACATTTTAGTACACAGATTAAAGTGCCTTTTAAATATTGATTCTTTAAATTCATTTGTATGCATTTGTTCAATGAGTCGCAGTGGTTTAAAGCTTTCTAATGCAATGTAACAAAACACTGCAAGTGGCCATTTGGATGCGAGCAAATAAAAGGGTTTCAAATTTTTGTAATGTTTTCATTCGACAGGAATGGCAACGATGAAGGTAAACTTTTCTATACATGGAAATGTATTTCCAATAACAGAAACATAAGAACTAATTGTGAAGAAAATTGATTCATCTGCTTGGACTTTTCGATCCGTTTGCCCACGGACTTTCTCGCATACTCTCTCATAAAGTTTTAAATACTTTTTTCCCAACCGATCGACGAAACTTTGCGCGCCAAATTCTACCGCATTTCCTGTTGACATGCTTCCGAAGGTAAAGACCAACCTTTTGGTATTTGGCTCAACATCTGATAGTGTCTATACAATAGACGTTCACAATTTTATCCATCCAGCTCTCTTCGTTCTGCAGTTCATTTTCATTCGAATTTTGCTCAAAATTTGATAGAAGTCGATGCACCCCGTTTCATCCGTCGAGTCCTCTTTGTTACAGACCAAAAAAGGATTTTTCGTTATCTAACACGCGAAACGTTGCCTTCAATGGACTTTAAAAATGGTTCATTGAAGCAGTTTGAAATTCGTATGATGACTGTTGCGAGTCGACAATAAGTAATAAGAGCTAACTATATGTGCCAGCGTTTTATATGTAGGGACTCTACATCAATGGGATGAATTTCGAACAAAATCCGTTCATCGTCTATCGTATGTATGTTAAAACGATAGCTCAAAAACACATTTGGAAAAGCAGGCGTCCCTTTGCCAGGAAGCGAAGCACTCGGCGAAGTTGAATCCCGTATCATTCTTCAATATTAAAATCAATCGATTCTCGGCGGTTCGCTTCTCATGACGCAAGCGGTATTCGGAAAATAGGCGACGGTTATCTCGCCCTTAATTCTTTTTCCCGTCGAGAGATTGGAAATAATCCCTTTTCCATATATTAAAATAACAGATTTGGGATTAAAGTATCATTCATCTTTAAATTAGAGAGACGTCCATGCACTTTTGAAATTCTCGCCAAATGACCCTCGTTTGACTTTCCTTTTGTAAAGTTGCTAATTGAAATTTTGTGGATTGCCCAATTTGGCAAGTGCGCATTAAAAAAAAAAATCATAATTTTGTGACATATATTTATTAAATATCAATACAGTGTGATTGGTTTGTTACTCAAAGTCCTCAGGCATGTGTCAGAGTAGCAAGAAATTGACTTACTGGAATGGTCAAA
>JAPMOR010065296.1:462047-474371 GCA_026543865.1 Argiope aurantia
GCATACTCTCTAGAAAAAGTGAATTGATATTTTAGAAGCATTTTTCTCAACCGATTTGGCACGGAAGTACCGTTGCAGTCACAAAATCTTACATCAAATTTTATACATTTAAGTCACTGGTTTTCCGAATGGTCGACATCTGATGATAGTACAGACCGACAAACGGGCCATCCCTTGTTGTCATTGGCTTACAGGTGTCTGCACTGCAGATGGCAGCTTTCTGTATCGAATTTTATCCATTTTCTAATGCTAACTTACATTCGAACAACTGGACAGATAGACTTCCTCTGAATAGATTTTGCACAAAATTGGATAAAAACCTACACATTTATTGTAACAGTGTACCAAATTTCATACGTCTGGCCAGAAGTGTTTTTAAATTGTCACAGACAGCCAGACATAATGCTAAAAATGTGTTTTCAAATCCAGAGAACTCTAAAAAGTGCAGAATCGTCAAATCTCAAGTTCGAATTTCTTGATGACTACACTATTTTGTCTATACTTCGTACACGAGAAAGTAAAAAGCGAGTATAAAATTTCGAGACCCTCCTTTCAACTGGCGAGTCTATAATTTTATGTCAACCCGTAATGTCACTTATAAGAGCACGTACTAAATCCCATTCGTCTGGCATTTTTAACTGATCGCGTTCACATAAGCACAAACAGATAATCAGTCTTCTCTTTGGTATATATTATCAAAAAATGAGCAGATATCTTCACATTTCAAAATAAGAACAAAGATCGAATTTCGTCCCCCTATATCGTCATGTTTTTAAAATCGATTTAATTCCTTATTTTGAATATTTTATCTTTTCTCTCCTTTTTTCTTATTTATAATCTACTAAGTAAACTGCACCAAACTGCTTACAAAAAAATGTTTTTTCTTCTCTTTCGCTCGCTTAAATATTATCATGTTCGAACATTTGTGTTATGCAATAATTAAAGAAAGAAAACTATAGGCTGCATTGTCCTTGCACATTTTTGATCGACTCGTACTTTTTAAAAATGCATACACATGAACGGAAGGACAGACAGACTTCGCGCATATTCATCTAAAGTTTTCCAGATATCTGCCACTTTATACACATTTAAATATGCTTCCATCTTTTCAAGTGACCGAAACACAAGTCCCGCCCCATCCCAGCCACTATCCGCTTTCTCATTTCACTAAAAGGTTCGTTCAACGGTCACCACTCATTTTCGAAAGATATCGCAAACTAAAATCCTTACAAAAAAAACCCAATTTCAATAAAACTGGAACAAATGGATCGATTTCTACTTTCTCGTATACGAAGTAGAGAAAAAGGATTCTTTTCGAAATTCGGATGAAGGGTTTTTGACGAATCTCCATGTTTCATACTTCGAAGAGCACATTTTTGGAAAATGTCTGTCTGTCGATAACTCAAAAGTGCTTTGAGCTAGATAGATGAAATTTGACACACCAAATTTGTATCAAAAATATGTCTGTCATATAAGATAACAAAGAGAGCTCGATAAATGAAATTCGAAATTTAGATTGAACATCCAAAGTATCAAATTTTGAACCAAATTCAACAAGGGGTGGAACGTCAGAAGCTTGTAAACGCGATAGTAGTGACTTAAATATATCTCATTTGTATGCGATTTTGCAGTTGAAACTGGTTAGGAAAAAATACGTATAAAACACAAATTCCCTATGCAAGAAAGTGTTTGGGAGACCATTCCCGCTGATTTTAAATTGAGTTTCCCATTCTGAGAGCATGGCTAATGAATCGTAAGGCTCCAATTTGTAATAATCATGAAAAGTTACAATTCTTTAAAGTTGATTCCCATGTCTAAATGATTACAACACACAGGGTGAGGGAACACCTGGTTTGTAAAGTATCTTTATTATTATTACTTCTTAGAATGCTCCAACCATGTATTGATAGCTGACAGGGTGCAACTCTTAAACAAAATAAAATAATGAATGATTACGATGAATGCCTTCTATTTAGTTTCTCTAAGGGAGGAGGTTTCTATCCACCCTTTCGGCGTTCTTCCAGGACGATTTCGAGCTTTTACTCTTCCTTCTATTCCATTGATAGAATTCTGATGGAGAGTTCCGAACAGGAGACGGAGCTTTTAGTGACCCTCTGTCTTCCCTGTAAGCAAACAAAAGTACTTTTCGAATGGAGCAAAAAGAAGCCGCATCGTTTGCAAATAGGGCAACAAAATCGATTTTTGTAGTCAATCGATTCTTGTGTCCTGCATCGAAATTTAAATGGGAATCCTTATTTATTGCACGATGAAAGGATTTCGAAAATCATAAAATGAAGTGTAATCATTGACTGAATGAAGTGCAATCAATGAATAAAATGAAAGTTAATCAATGAAATCGACGAATGAATGAAATGAAACGTGAACACTCAATGAATGAAATGAAACGTGAACACTCAATGAATAATATGGAATGTAATCCATGAATCACAAATAAAACAATGGAAAGGTTCCTACTACTCATTTTCTCGAACAGGGTGAACTCGGTGGTGAATTTTGTGTTTATGTTCGAGGAGAATCGGAACTGGATGGGATCCACAGCTCGAGTTTGTATGTCATGTCTGTGGTCTGGGACGTCTTCATCCGCCGTATGTGCTGCCCATGTGCGTATTAAATCTGACGTCTCACTGGTGTGGAAATTTGGAAAGAGAACTCCAACTCAATTCAAAATTATGTCCCCAAATAACCCTAATGTTGCTTTCAAACGGGACGTTAATGTAGCGAAATTAAATTTCATATCATTAGCTTGTTGCGTTTTGAGTTATCGTGTCCGCATGTGCTAAACAGACAGACGATCAATCAAAGGACGCTCCAAATTTAATATACATCTACAATTCTTGTGATAAAATCTTATGACAAATTCCATCCAACTAGATCGTTTTGTTCCTCTTATTATTTATCTTCTCTACTTATTTTTTTTTTCCTTCTTATGAATTGTAGCTTTTTCTTGGCTAATTTATTTTAAAGAACGTCTTGTATGAATATACTAGGTAAGAACCGATCTAAGAAGCGTGATTTTATTAATGTACTCAAATGCAGAATATTTTAAATTCTTTTATTTTTAATTTATAACTCATCTGTGTAAATGTCAAATTTTTGAAATTTTTTTGGAATTCACTACCAGGTGGTGCCAGTTGTATGAAATTAGAATTGAATTAAAACGATTGATTAACAGATAATGATGTTCTGAAAATATAAAAATAGCGTAAAGTCATTTAGTACACGTACACGAAATTTCAGAAAAATCAAGAAGTGGGTAAAAAAAAAATCCATTATTAAGTCCCTTATTTTCAAACATAAAAAAAAGTCGAATTACACAAAAGTATGCAAAAAGGGAGGTTATTTTAATTCCCATGTGAAGAAGAGTAAGTTTTATTAATAAAATTTATTAATACTCCAAGAAACCTTTCTAATTTCATCCGCACAAAAACAAGCGCCTTTTTTCAATTCCTCTAATGAACCAGGTATTTCTTTAATTTGTTATCGTCCATCACAACCCCTCTGCCACATCCTCTGAAACTATTCTTAAAAGAAATCTTTGAAATAAATATAAATTCCCAAAACTGTTTTGCAGCAATGCTGGAATGCAATAACTGTTGCCGGAGAAAAGGGAGGAACTTTCCATCCGCGACGAGTATTCAATCAGATTAAAAGACTGCATATTCGAGGAACGATTCCGTTACCTTGGAGACCCCAAAATGGAAGCATTCTTTTCATCATTTGCAAGAGAGCAGTTTAATGACGTCGGCACTACCGAAGATTTCCCTTAAGTTTATGCATCGAGTATCTTCTTTAAAAAGAAATCCTTTCTTGATTTCCAAATGCCGAATAAGTGATTTTATTCTGTCTATTGCTTCTTCTTTCCTATTTTTGGGTTTTCTTGATACCCTCCGATTATAATGAATAATATTCAGATCCAATTTAGAGTCATCAAATCTAATTATAACAGCGCTGTTCATAATGAACGTACGTCTGCAAGACAGACAACAGCACGAAGCAATTGGACATTTTCAGCTGACCAGTTATTTTACTTAGTATTACCATTCAGATTCAAAAAACATGAAAGTTTCCTCTTTAAACTTATCATAGCCTTTTCGAATCATTTTATTTAGCTCGGTTTTCCTTTTATTTGTGTGTGTGTATACACATACACACACACATAAAGCAGAAAATAAAAGTGCCTGTCTGTCAGAAACTCCTCCATACCGACATGAAATTTGCAACTTCATTCCTGTTTGTTTTGTACTTTTCCAGCTTTCAAAATTATTTCATTCTTAAAATATTAAATAAATGATAAAAAAGTGAAAACATACTCCTCAATTTTTTACTAAGTATTTAGCCAATATTTTTTGAAATAATTCACAAAAAGTATTTACATATGACCTTGAACAAAGAACAATGATCACCTTAGAGGCACTCATTTATAGGTCGCTTCATTTCGTTTTCAATTTTTTTCATCCTTTAAAATGCATTTTAAATGAATTTGTGAAAATGCTTTTACTGTTGCCATTCCATTGAAACCCATTTTATTGTTCCATCCGATCTTTTATTCTCCATTGTTAATGATATCACAAAAAAGAGGTGATTCCTTTCAATTCGACTCCAAAACAGTATTCTTATTTCTGCTTTCATTTCTTAGCGCTTCATGCGTTTTAATATGAATACATAACCATCCAATGGCATGAGTGTCATTACTATGTAATGTTTCACTATATTTGGACCCGTTTTCAATTTGCCTCAATGAATGTGAAAGGTTAATGAAATTCGCTCCTGCAGAAGATAAAAATATGATGAGGGCAGGCAAACAGGCATTGAGTCACGACAGTAAAAGAAACCACAATTTGAAGGAACATTCAGTGTCAATGACAGGAGGAGAAAAGGGAATCCTAGGAGTTGCTAAACTCCTGCCAAGGGATTCAAAGTACCTAAATGGGGGGGGAGCTCATTTCCTCATGTCTTTACAGTTAGCGAGTTAAAATGACTTTATTAATTTTATAACTTAAAATATGCAGGTGGCCTTGCATAGGGACAGCGCATCTTTCCCGTGATCTGGGCGTCCCGGGTTCGAATCCCAGCACGGGGATGGTTGTTCTTCATCTGTGAGGTATGTGAATGTGCCCCCCTGTAAAAAGGGGTTGTGCAAGCGAGTTTCATCTTCATATGAGCGAGATAGACTTCTGCCCTCGGGTGCTCAGGGTTCTTTACCCTCAGAAGCTACTGCATCCCCTTTTCGTGGTAACGCGGACACGACACCATCATCAGCATAATGTATACATAGACTTGAAAATATTCTTATGCCTAGCAAATCGGTATAAAACCAGCAATAGTGGCCTCCCGACGACTCTCTAATAATGGTGTCATCCCAGAAACTACTTTGTCATTGGAATACAATAGTTACGAACTAGGAATCTTTGGCGCGAATGTAGCATTTTTATTGAATGTGGTACCAGGAAATTGAATGTATCTTTTAAGCGCGTTTTTCTCCAATCGATTGAGTTTACAAAAAACACAGAACTACATTTGTGTCCAAATCACATACTAAATGTGTTATATTTAAGTCATTGCGTTTTTCAATGATCGCGTTGACATGTTTCTAAAAGTACAGACGGTGAACTCCTTGTTGGATTTGAATCAAAATGTGGTACGTATCTACTCTATCGATGTCGAATCAATCTAGCGAATTTTATGTACGTGACTCTCTTTGCTTTGTGGTTATCGTGTTCACTTGTATGACAGATAGGCAGACTTCCTCTGAACCTGTTTTCATCAAAATTTGATGCACAAAGACCGTGTGCCGAATTTCATCTGTCTTGCTCAAAACTTTCTTTTTTTGGGGGGGGGGGAGGAGTATTTTTGTCACAGACAGACATATAGCCAAAATATATATATATTTCTCCTCGAATCGGAGGAAGAGTGAAAGGACGGATATTCGCCAAAATGAAAGTAGAGGAGTAATAAAATAAGAGAGAGAGTAAGTAATCTGCACATATATTTTCTAGAACCAAATTATTTAACTAAATTTTTGTTTCGTACGTTGAGTGTCATGAAAATAATTTCATCAAATAAAGATTCTTTAACACTATATTTACAATAATTTGAAAAATAGACGGTAATTCATTCATTTATCTTTCCTTTGCTTTGCTTCCAGAGGTCGTGAACGACGCCATCTTCGAGGAGGATCACGACGAGATGGTGATCGTCAAAGACATCGAGATGTTCTCCATGTGCGAGCACCACCTGGTGCCGTTCATCGGAAAAGTAAGGTCCCTGTATGTCTCTCCTCGGTTTTCTCATGTACTTCCGCGTTTTTTACTTTTTAATACAAATTTATAGAATAAAACCTCGTTTGGAAGTCTTTCTTTTGTTCGACTCAGCTCAAAATTCTATACTGGTCTTCCATTTCGGAGACAAGATGATATACCAAATTTCATTTATACTGCTCGTTGCTTTTATGAGTTCGCGTACATTCGAAATTAAGAAGGGGTGATCATTTACAGCCAAATATTCTCTTATTTAGCCCCTCGCATAACGAGCAAAATAAAATAGAAAAAAAGTGACCCACTCAACGAACAGTGTTTTTCAGAACGAGTGGTGAGGAGCACACACTATATTGGTCTATATCAATCTGTGTTTAGCACTTGTTTTATATCTTCATAGAAGAAATTTTGGCTGGATAGCGTTGTCGAACGTGACTCCGAGGGCTTTGAGCAAGTGTTTGTGGAGTGTTAATCGACGAGATTCTGTCTCTAGTCAAGATTTTAGGGCTAGAGGAGGATAGCAACAACACTGATGATCTGGTGGAAAAACATAGTCTGCAGTCTGTAACGTAGCAAAAACGCTGCGGAGGAGAGACAGAAATAAGAGAGCAAAAAAAAACCCTGGGCAGGGTACGGACTACTTCGAATTTTTTCAAGGTGTTGCGTTCACTCAGTGGCATAAGTCCTATAATATTTATTATAACTTAATAATAAATGGGAATACGTACTTACCTACATAACATAATAATAATTGCCACAAATATAATAATATAAAATGATGCATTTATCATCAAAAAAATTCAAAATGCATTAGAAAATAAGTCATTTTTACCTAAAGTTAGTCCTCTCAGTTATAGTTGCTAGAAGACTTCCGCTGTATACTGTCAGCCAATATCTCGGTATATGATTACTAAGTGCAAATCTTGCTCTGGATTCTAATGGGTCGTCTGTGTGACGGGAACGATATGCTGTCTGAATTATATTCATCGTTTAAAATGCAGATTCACACAGGTAAGTAGAGCCAGAGAACGACGTTAAATGATGTGCACCTTTTTTTTAAAAAATTAGGATACTTCACTTAGTCTATTAGATTCCAAAAGTTACTCTTAGGTTCTGAACCACGTGCTTTTAAAATGATGTCATTTTGAAAGAGAAAAACTTGGTATTCCTCAAGAGATAAAGAGAATACAATGTTCCATAAATGTGTTTTTTAGTCTGCGCCTCTTAGGTTATCCCAAAATGTCCTCATGTCGATCGCGCCTCTGGTTTCGACATATCAGAACATCAATTTTCCAAATACAAAAGAGAGACGCTGAAATGATGTTGAGAAGCCTCAGACTGATGATATGTGCGTTTTACAAATTCATTTAACTGTGATGCCGTGTCTCATTTATCGATAACGCTGTTTCTCGTTTTTGCTAAATTTTAAAGCACAGCCAAAGAGAAATGCCTTTAGACAATTTTCTTGAAAAAGCAAAAGCTGAACGCAGCAGTATCGACAGGATAAAAAAAAAGGGGCTGATGGAAGAAGTCAACATGTTCTATTCTTTAAAGTATTTTTGACAAACTAAAATTTGAAACAAACCAGAGGAAGTAGTCACCGAGAAACTTTCTCGTCGATTCCCTAACAGAAGGTATTATCCTCCCTGAATAAAAATTCTTTTTCATGATATCGATTTAATAGTCGTGATCATTTTTGCTGAATTTTCGCGTGGGCAGAACACCACGTGTGCTCCGATTTTTATTTCCAGAGTCCCACGCATCAGCATTCTGGACTACGTAGTATAGAAGAGCAAACGTGCACTACCGATCTGGTGCGGATGCACCATTTCAGTAGCAACAAGATCACGCACCCGATGTAATGCATTCGAGTCATTGCATACGATCCGACAGATCAGGTGAGGCTCATTTGACACGTTAATGCTTGTCGGATTTAGAACTTTGCTGTCACATTTTCTTGGGGTCGATTTTGTTTGAACAGGAGCACATCATCTGCCAAGCTGAAGGCGTCATTTTTTAAAAAAAAAGTATGTTTAATTCGAGGGGATCTGAAATGTGAAAATCTCGAATTCCAATTTTTGGACGATTACAATTTTTTCTCTCCGTGTGCTTTGCATGCTAGATATTAAAAACTCCATTCTTTAGTTCAATCTCGCAAAAAAAAAAAAAAAAAAAAAAAAATCCCGTTTACTGTCAAAAAGTGCCATTCTTGTTGAACGTTAAAGCGTGTTTTTAAAAATGATTTGTCTACCTTGAACTGTATTTATAACATTCGTCTTTCGCTCTTTTCAGGTATCCATTGGCTACCTACCAAATAAAAAAGTACTGGGACTTAGTAAACTAGCCAGGTAACTAAATGTTTCATGCCCTCACTTCTACTCTAATGAAGAAAATTTCTAATCAAATATTTTACCTGACATTTTAATAAAACATTTTAAGAAAATTTTCAATCAAATATTTCTAAAGTCTCGGATAATATTTTAAAAGAATTTCTAAACATGTATTTTAAAAGATTTTTCTAATCAAATGTTTTAAGAGATTTCTTAATCAAATATTCTGTTTCAGGATTGTAGAAGTTTTCAGCAGACGTTTACAAGGTAAGTCCCGTTTTAACTCTTTCAATGCTGAAGCACCCGAAACGTCTGTTCAAACAAAGAGCATCCATTTCCTTATATAAATACTCTAATATCCTCCATTTAAGTATTTTGAGTTCATTGGGATCTAAAATTTTCAAGCCTGGAAGATGAAATAGGATTGATTATGATTTAGAATAAATACATTTAGGAGACGAGTTATATAATAGACGAGTCGTCCCCCCCCCCTTCATATGAAATGAAAACATTTTTTGATAAACATGTTTCATTACCAAAAAAATGAGTATTAAAAAGGATATTTTAATGACTCACACATTTATAGCGCCATAAATAATAAAATGAATAGCATAATGCATTAAAAAGTTATCTTCTAGATTTAATGATTATTAAATACCTTTAATGAATTATAATATTTTAATGTAAATAAACGTCTTTCTTATTTAACAAACCTGTGACAATTACCACAAAATATGTACATTATTTTTAATGAAAACGAGTTGCCTTTGGCCACCAGCTCGTTCGTCCAGGAGATTGGTTTACCTCTCATTTCACTTAAATCATTTCAGTGTAACTTCATATCCATGATACATTGAAAAATGAGAGATGCATTTCTTAAACTGCTAATGGAGACTAGTTCCATGACATCATGGCGCTATTAGAAAGGCCCTTCAAATGTCTCGATAGGGTAGCTTCACTTTGTCTTGTCAAATCCGCTTTCAACAATGGAATAAAATCATTTGATGAAACTATGAAAACGGTTTGATCTTCAGAGCAACGCTATAATCTACTGTTGCAAAGCGGGCTAAAAACATTTTTTTTTAATTCACCGAAAATTTGCACGACTCTTAAATTGATATAAAAAAAAGAATTTTTTTTTTTTAAATTTTGTTAAATTTACTCTTTAGCGATATCATGTTTGGAAGCTATTGTGGAAAGATGCTAAAATTTCTTATAATTTTTAATGAATCAAAATTTTTAGAAACAGTTCTTAGTGACATGCGCCCAATTTCGCACCTCTCGGCCAAACGGTCTCGGCATCAACACACACGCACGCATTCATCTGGATTATTAATGTTGACAGAGGAAAGCGAATGCGTTGGCTTTCCACAGCTCTCAGTTGCAACGGAACCACCCAATTAGGCACAAATATATTTTAAAAGGGGAGAATAGAAGAAAAAAATTTGAATTTGAATTAAATAAAAATTAAGACAGATTTTGACATTTTCTACGAAAACGTCGGAAAACTTATTGACCCTTTTAAAACTATTTTAGTATTTCAAAAATTGTTTATTTGTTAAGAACACGTATTTAACTGAGCAATTTTTTTCTGAATTTTGTGATAATATTTGCAAAAATATTTGTTAGTTTAATTTTCAAAAATAAATTTCACTACTGCCTTGAAATTTAAAACGTTTTCACTGCATGGTTTCATTTTCCATTCACTGGAGAAGTCGGAAAAGGAAGTCATTCGGAAGTTTCGTGCAGACAAACATTAAAATAGCCGCGATTTGCGATGCTTTAAACTATTTTTTTTTTTGATAATTTCTCGAGTATTTAATGATCCTTAAGGAAAAATGAATTCCTTTTTGTTAAAAGCTAACTTTCAAAATCAATGCTTCCAATTATTTTCCCTTCTTTTCTCTTCCTTGTAAAGATTTACCGATTCGTGCCAAAGTAATAAGAAAACCGTATTAAAATGCGTAAACATGCAGCGATGTCGTATTAATTGATGAAAAAAATATAATGTATATTTTCCATAAATTTTTTATGAATAATTAATTTTTTATTCTTATTTAAATATCAAACTCGCGAAGAAAAGGGAATAGCAGAAAAACCTTTTAAAACATCCCTTCTACCGGAAGTGGAAGCTCAGATGGTGTTGTTTTTTCAGGGTAGTGCTCTCTGTTGTTGCTGCTGTTGTTTATGGCACTTGTCAAAGACAAGCCCACTGACAAAGTCAGCGATTTTAAGCCGAGTTTTAGCGTTCTTTGTTTCAGTAGTGCCATCTAGTGCCAAGTACCTCCAGTGGTATTGTCTCGACTTGGAGGACTTTGTGGCTGCGACAGATTTATACGTGCACCAGTCACCTTGTACATGGACAGTCTTCGCCCGGCGGGGTTCGAACTCGCAAATCAAGGGATGCGAATCCAACGTCCTACCAAGGCTATCCCGGCCAGTGCTTTTCTTTCAACACAAATCAAGAGCATAAAGAATGTTCTTGCTCAGAGGCGTTACTCTCCCAACACATTTCTTTTCATGCAGTAGAGAGGAACGAATACATTCTCATGTAAACCATGAGTTATAGATGAGTGCAAAGTTCTTTCTCAGCTAAATACAGTACTGCGTTCCTGCAAAAATATCTTTAAAAAAATCCTTAAAATGCTACCCAAGCATTTCGCAGAACCTGTGTATGAATCCCTCCAACTACAACCATTCGTAAAATTTACAGTTTTTGTTAGATATTATTTAATTTTAGAGTCAAAACATTCTGTATGTGAATTCAGTCTCGAGCCCGTCTTCTTGTTGCTTGAACATTATTGTGCATGCGTAAGAAAACGGTTTTTAATAAGTAGCCAATTTAATATTTAATGAAGCGTTATAAAGCATTCCTCGTGCTCATATTTGGAAGCAAACATTGAAGAATATCTTCAAATTTCTACGGGAAAACAGAATGAGCGTTTCAGTTTTATTCAAATAGTGAAAGACGCACAAACGAAGCATCTGTACCGTGCGAAAATAGTGTCAGAACTGTTGCGATATATTTAATTTCGTGAAATTTTCTTTCGAGTATATGTTTACATTTTATGAACAGATATTCGAACTGTCTGCAGCAGTATTTCTCCCCCCCCCCCTGATCTCTATAATAAACAGATTTGACTGTTTTTTGTCATCACCATACACAGTTATAATTTTCTCAGATGGCAATCCATTTCTTTTTCCACTTTCAGTTCAAGAGCGCCTCACTAAACAAATCGCCGTGGCCATCACAGAGGCTATCGGACCCACAGGCGTTGGAGTCGTCATAGAGGCAACGTAAGTTTACTTCTGCTGGCCGCCTTTGGTGATCCTTCCAAATGATTGACTTTTAGGCTGTTCAATATTAATATGGAATGAGTATCTTTTTTTTTTAATTTCTTCTTGATATTTGACAAGACTGAAAAACGAAAAGCATGAACTGAAATGAATAAATGAACGAATACAAATTGTGCCACTTAAAAGTGTGTATTCTACAAAATGAAAGAGGAAGTGAAAATCCGAACTTAATGTCCAAAGAAAGCATTTTTTTTTTTTAATCTTAAATTTGGCATCGGCAAAAAGCACGCGATTGAATGTTTTGATAGAGAGTTTGAATATCATAACATTAGAAATGAATTGTGACAAATGAATGACACGTTAAAAAATGAATAAAAGTAAAGGAAAATGTGTTTAGAAATAAAATGGATATCACTAAATAG
>JAPMOR010065296.1:488711-518866 GCA_026543865.1 Argiope aurantia
AAAAAAAATCATTGAAAATGAGAAATGCATTGGCATTAAATACACTTTTTACACCTCATAAAAAATTGTAGCAAAGACAGACTTCAAAACTTTAATTAGATTTTGAATTGAAAAAATTTAAATTCTTAAACAATATGTAAAAAAATATTAAAGATTTTGAAAGAATCAGTGAAAGATTTTCCCTCATAACTTAATAATGTTATAGTTTAAGAACCGTTTTTACCTCACTTTAAGCTAAAAAATACCAAAATTATTTCCATTCATTTTTTTTCTCTAGTGTTAATAATTTCTTTAATTACAAGATTTATAAATGGGCGAGTTGTAAATACATTAAATACATTTTTTTGTGTGCAATTAAAATTAAGAATCAATTTTAAAAATAAAATAAGGATAGATAAATCAGTTGTAAAACATTTTCATAGTGAGACATTACAAACTAGAGATTCAAATCCCATGACAAATACTACAAAGAAGAGCGCCTCTATTATTCTTAGAGAGAGACAAAGAATAAAACAAATGAATACGAGGGCTGACACATCCTTCTTCATCTTTTCGATCAATGGAACTCCGAGGCAATGGTCTTTCAAAATAAACCACCATCGCACTCCAGAATATCAGCTGGTGATATACAAGTCGATGCAAAATCGAGACTGGATGTCCGAGCTGAAAGGAAAGGCAAAAGATAAAACCAACATCACAAACGAAAGTTTTCGTAAAACCATTTTTATGAAACAAATATTGTAGAGCCCCGAATAGCAGAGCCTTTATCGAGATTTCTGTAAGCTAGAGGGAACCAGATCACACATCCAATCTCTCTTTTCCTTGACCACGAGGACTAGCCGATACACTACGAGGCAATGATCTTTTAAAACCACCATCGCACTCTAGTATAACAGCTAGTGACATATAAATAGATGCAAAGCTGCCGCTGGGCATCCAATCTGAAATAAAAGACATTAACAAAATGACATAGAATAAAAACAATTTTATGACGCAAACACAGCAGAATTTTAATTACCCGACCTTCTGAAAGTCCAGGGTGCGAAGGTAACAAAAAATCGAGCTGCTTTCTACCCCTCCACTTTAAATGAAGTCGACGAATTTTCCAGAAAATATCAAATGAGCACTGGAACCGAATCTCTGGATACCAAGTCACGTAAAGATCATTATCAGATACTGGTGTTATTTCTAATAACACAAGAAGTTATTTTAAAAAAAACAGCACAGTTCTCGAGCCTCTCGCTACGAATTTGGCCATTCATGTTCTATATTCAAGTGCCAGTTTCTTTTTCAAATGAGGAATTTAAGATATCAAGCTAGGGCATCTTTAGTGATAACTTGCCTAAATTCTGCACTCCACATTTAATACAGACACCGGCCCATCAATATAGAAATTTTACGGCGGTGCTGACTGGCTGGCTTAGTAATGAAATATTACAATAGTAGTGACGCTAGCGAATTTCGTGTATTTTCATGAAAAGGTGATAGTGCTGAAATGCTTAACATATTTTTTAGGAAACACATAGGAGAAGACCTTAGGAAAAGTTTCTAAGGAAACCGCGAAAATCAGTCACGAATCTACTTGTTAGCGATTCATTCTTTTGGCCTTTCTTTTAACTATGTATTTTCTCTTCAACTAATTACAAAAAACTGCAGGGACAATACATTGGCTAATATTTCTTAGCAGTTATTTTTATAATTTCAAATACAATTCCGGAAAAGTTCGTCTAAAGATAAGGAGTCGTTATTCGAATGTATTAATGGAGGTTTCGATTATCAGGAAACAACGATCCCTATCACATCGATGAAGCAAGGTTCTACTATACATAAATCTTAAATAATGGATGGTTAAAGTTAAATTAAAAGAGAGAAAGGTGGCGGCTACGCTGATGGTTGTTCTCAGTTGAAACCAATCAGGATTCCTACTCAACAATGTTGATTATGAATTGCCATCCCATTCAAGAGCAGATGACTTCGCATCGAATTTCTTCCAGCTTTTACTACCGCGTTAGTCATTCTCTGCATACGAAACATGGAGAAAATACACATTGGAATTACTAATAAAAAAAAATTACATTTGGGGGAATATTATCTCCCACAGTTCTGCAAAATCATATTCGGAATGACGTCTGTTTGCGAAAACCATTACTCAAAACGCATCGAGCAAGGAAGATTTCATCTTACTCAACTATTTCTGCTCCCTTTCAATCCTTATATTTATAGTTTTATTGAACTTGTGTTTTAATTTTTAAATACTATTGTTGCTGGATATGATTTATTTTTAACCATATGTTTGGCGCAGTTTAGCCAAGATTGGCTCTTGTGCCATTAAACCTCATAAACCATAACCCTTTCAATCCGTCCAATTACTTAAACAATAACTCAAACGACTAGAGGACAAGATTTAGCGTCACAATCGTAGAAGTGAATCCAACTCAATTCCCAATACACCAAAGAGTTGACCCGACTGTCGAAGACAAAATGGCATTTGGCATGCGATTTTGCGATCAACACTGTAGAACTACATGAAATAATTCTCGGCCCAATCAATTGACTCCATTCTGCTGCGATAAGTATCTGCGCCCAATTTTTTATAATCCATCGCAGCCATTCAATATTTACAATGGTATCCGATTTCTGAAACAGTCTTAGTAAGAAATCGGAGGGAGCAGTCTCTCCAAAACTCTCTTCTCTTCAAACCGAAATTTGACAATCGGAGTCTCAAAATCGCATAGCGAATTTGATATATTTAAGTCAGGGGTGGACATTAAGTCGATCGCGAAAGACATTTTAGGGTGACGCCTTTACTAAGACCCAAGACGCGCATACTAAAAGAAACATCGGCGACTATTATCATTATTTTGTATCTTGTTATTATGTTTGCAATTCATGTAGATAAGTACATTTTCCGCATTTATTACTAAGTCATAATAAAAACGGTACTTTTTTTTAGCTCACAACACCTACGCCACTGGGTAGAATGTAACAACTTGAAAAAATTAGAAGTAGCCCGCACCCTGTAAAAGTCTGACCACCCCTGATTTAAGTCACTGCGTTTTGGATTATCGCGTTTACATGTTTCTTAAAGAACAAACTGTCAATCCTGGTTGGATTCGGCTTAAAATTTCAAAAGTGTCTTTACATCAAAATACTAAGGATGTTAAATTTTTACCGAATTTTATCCATCAAGCTCTCTTCGTTTTGTAGTTATCGTGCCAATTTATATTAAAACAGACGGACACACTCATTCCGTTTCAAAAAATTTTGTTCAAATTTGATAGAAATTCACAAATTCGGTGTAAAACCCATGTGCCAAATTTATTAATCTAGCTCAAAGCGTTTTAGAATAACTTTGGCCAAAGACAGACAGAATAATGCCAAAAATATGATTTTAGAACATATGACGATTATACTTCGTAGAAGAGAAGGTGAAATAAGTTTTCGGCAGAGCAGAATGCAATCACCTGTTGATTGGAAACAAATCGAAGCATTTATTTATTTTATAACGATCGTACGATGACAAAAAAAAAAAAAAAAGTGTTTCGTTTTTAAATAGATTTAACAAATGGAAACTAAAGGGGGGGGGGGGGGTGATTCAGCGCAAACTTCAGGTTCCGATGAAAACGTATGGATACATGCGAATAACGCCTTTACGACAATCGACCTCGATATCAATACTTCAACTCGTTTCAAAGCATATCACTATAATGTTCACTGCTGACATCTTTTCGAAGTTCCCTCTTGTGAGTAAGCGGGTTTCTGAAAGTAGAGATCGACAGACGGTTGCATCTGGCTCGAAATGTGACCGATCTGTGTACCGAACCGAATTTTATCCGCACTTTGTAGAAGTCGTATTAACAGATATTCGAATAGCCGGACAGACAGATTTCCCGCGAATAGACTTCGCTCAGAATTCGACAGAAAACAGATTCCTCCAATTTGTTTGTAATTTCATCCATTTAGCTTAAAGCATTTTTGAGTTATCTTTGTTAGAGATGGACATTTTTTCAAAACTATGCTTTTCTAACTCGTGGGGGGGGGGGGGGCGAAACGCGGAGACTCGAGTTCGAATGTTTTCACGATTGCAATATTTTCTCTGTATTTCGTACAAGAGAAAGTAAAAAAGTTATTCTGTTAAACATAATTTTGCAATCACTCGCAATGACATTCAACGCATGTATCCTGTCATGTTTCTAGTTATGTCAATGAATTAAATACAGAGTAGTTAGCTGACTACCATAAACCCAATCGGACATACGACAGGCCTACTTACACTTGGCTACCCCCCCCCCCCAAAAATTATATAAAACTATTCGGTCACTGGTGTGAATTTAGAGTATTAATTTAAAACATGAATTTGAGAAAATTTATCTTAAAATTTTGTAGAATAAAGAGTTTTGTAAAATAAAATTCGAAAAAAAAAAGTGTTTCTATTTTGTTTGTTTATTTACAGGAATTATTGTATAATCGATTCAAATTCATTAAAAAAATTTATAGATATATATTCAAAGATTTTTGCAGAAAAAAATAAAATATCAAAATATACCACATAAATAGGGGGAATCAAAATGGCACATTGATTTTCATATTTGGTAAATTTTTAGTAGATGATGGTTGAAAATTGTTAAAGATATTGGAAATACTAATTGACCTGATAGAAAAAAACAAAGCTGAAAGAAAGGATTATATTCAGTTTAAAAACAGTCGCAAAAGTGAACTATAATAAAACCGTTGGGCGTTAAAGGAATAATTATTGCAATAGAGGAGCAGCAAAATGTGCTGCAATTGATTCGATTGGGGGAAAAGTTTATATCGAGAACGTAAAATTGGGATAATACCGTGTTTTACGATTGCCAATTTGAGGAAAAGAAAAGAGGGATAAGTCCCAGCTACCTTCGACGAGGAAAATTTTTTCAATTTCTATTCATCTGTTTAAGGTGCAGTTCACAATTTGAGTTCAAAAATGTTATATGCAATATACAAATATATAAGCTGTTTTAAAAATTCGCAGAAGCTTTAGAAATCAGTAGATTGCAAACGAATGAAGATATGTCGTCCCATCTTTTATAATGCAAAACCATAGTGAATTACTAACACAGTTTCAATCAAAACAAGCCGATGGCATTACGCGAGACAAGTCGATAAATGAAAAAAAAAAAAATAAGAAAGAAAGGCTTCCGAATGTTCTCTTCTATTCAGGAATACGCTGCCAAACAAAGTACGTTTCTCTTTTTTCAGCAGTATTACGCATTTGTTCCTGATGCTTTGCAATGCCATCAGAAATTATTGATCACTCTACTCCACACCAAACTTGATAAGAAATGTGAAAAATAGAATGACTGTTTAGAAAACTAAATCGTCCGAATTTCAGTCGCGTCATTTGAAACAGGCATTCAACGAATGCGAATGAAGGGGTTAAGGCTCTTACCTGGGTATTGAAGTATGAAGAGGGTGTGGAATGAACAATCGAAATGGAATGGCGTGACGTGATCATGAATAACCGGCTCAATGCTGTGATACATATTTTCTCGCTCTCATTCCTGAATACCGTATTTGTAAGTCGCCACACAACGCTTCAACTTGCAGAGTTATCTGGGCGGTATCCATTGAAATCTGTGTTAAGTGTAGATCAGCGAATTAAGATATTTTGTGATTTTTCGCCTGTGCAAACTAATAAACTAATGAATTGTTCCATATTTCAACAAATTTAAGGAACTCCATATGCATTTGCTTATTAATTAATAGCCGATTTTTGATATAAGGCGACAGGCTGGAATTCCCCCCCCCTCCCCCTTTTTTGTAACTTTCATTTTTATGACTTTCTGGGGAAAATATTTTTAAATTTTGATGGGAAATACATCCGTACTATTTTAAACGCCTTACAATGTTCTTTTCGCTGAACAAAGCGTTTCCCTTATTAACTGTCTATAGCTTTATGGAAAAAGCAACAGTGTTTAAAAATTGATGCTCTTAATTTTTTTATTAAGGCTTGAACCTGAATTAATAACTTAATTGCAAGTACAATGAATTTTCAAAGCGTACCTTATACTGAAGCTTATTTAATATGGAAAAATGAGCCGAATCTTTGTATTTTGATCACTTGAATAATGAGGGCGGGGGGGGGGGGGGGGAAATTCTGTTGTAATATTTTTTTTTATTATTGCGGAAAAGACGCCAGAATTTCTCTTATTTTTAATTAATTTAAAAAATGCTCACATCTCCACTCTCCAAAAAACACAGACGTCATCGTTTGGTAGTTGTAGGTCAAGTAAAGAATCGACACACACACACACGCTCATCTTTATCATAACACATGACTATGCACCCACGTTTATGCGCAGATGTCTGATGCTTATGCAATAATTAGATGAACCTAATAAAACAGATAACAATCTGCACATTAGACAAACGTTTCTTTTATACCCGTGTTTTAAAATTTAATAGGCTAATGACATTTTTTAAACAGACCTGGGCAGATGTCTCTTCCCAGGCCAACAACCCTACTTTGTTGTTTAATCACCAATCATGGCAGGTGCAACGGATCTTCTGCGGATCCTCAACTGTCTAGTCTGTCGACTCCACCAACAGATCACCAAATCTTTGCGCACAACATTTCAACCTTCATTGCAATGTTTTATCTATAAATAAAATATTCGACTCTTAATTTCTAAATTATACTAATTATTAAAGGTCTTTTAATACAAAAACTTTCATTTTAAGGAACTCATTTAATTTGATCAATCTTTCTGTCTTCAAAGAAACGTAGAGAAATAAATAATTTTTCCTTTCATCATTCCTTCAACCCAGTTTGAGCTGGATGAGATACCACATACACAACTAAGTTTCCCACATTCCTTGTCAGTTTGAATCCAATTAAAATTATAACAATTATTCTGCTCATAAGTATGAACAAAGTGGTTTAATATTCTAATGGTGAAGATCTGCTGAAATTTTGCCCACGCCATGTCAAGAGAACCACCGCATTTCTCGAGAAATTATAAACATATTTGAAAAACACCGTGAAAATTGAAAGAGCATTCTCATAAGGCGTTATCAAACATTACTCATTATGTAAATTATTTTTAAGACAGAGCAGGAACAAATAAAAAGTCAGAAACGGGAAATATGAGGCCAAGAAGGGTCATCCTTTGGTCGATGAGGATAACAGTTTAATGACAATAACTAAATTCTGAATTTTTTATCTGTCATTATTTACAATTGATTTTCATCAATAACATTTTGACCAGTTAACTGTGGAAAAGTCCCTCTTTCCGAAGTCAAACAATGGCGCATACATCACATGTCCAACGCAATACAAATTATAATAAAGAGAATAAAATTTCATTTTTATTAACATCGACAGCGCCAAACTGAAAATTTGGATTCATGTGTCTATACGTCAAATGCACCTCATTATTTAATGCTCTTTTACCATCTCAAGAAATAATTAATTGGATACTTGTCGTATTAGCTATTAAAATTCCTTAAAGACAATGTAATCTCTTCGTGCGGCTATTAAAATTAGTAGTTATCATTCCAATAAAGACCTGTCTATATTGTATAAATAAAAAAAATAATTTAAAAAAAAAAACTTTTTTTCAGCATGCATGCAATCAATTTAATAATCCAGTAGTGGTACTAGTGAATTGCTAAATGCTCAAACGAAGCATAAAAAAAGTGGGCACCAATCTGAACATCTATTTAAGATTGTGTAAAAACTGTACCTCCCAAAACAATATATAATATTCTATAAGTATATGGGATATGTACCATATATAATTATTTTTCATTTATGATTGATAAAAGCAGGATAGTTTTATAGTTATTGCTATTAGAGACAATGTATTTAGTAGAATGGCACAACTAGATCTCTTGGAATCAAATCAATAATACTGAAGAACACTGCTTCATAATTGGCACTGGTACAAAATGTTCTCGATTTTTTTTTTTTTTTAAGCACTCAATGTAATAGAAATGCTTTGTCACTAAGACTCAAACCAATACCCAACAACACTGTGGAATGCAAGTTATGATGTGTGCATTAAGTTACAAGTACGTTTTTCAAATATTAAATGTTTAGTTTTGTCCTTTTTTTTAAAGGGAAACACCTAATGAATAATTAAATAGTTAAGTATATGAGAAGTTTACAGAAATCAGATATTTTTGAAACCTTCATTAAAAACTACACTGACTTTTTCAAATAAACAAGATATGTTACATTAATTGTTTAATGTAATTTATTTATTGAATGATTCAAGATTTTACAGGTTAATGTATGCCTCCCCCACCAAAAAAAATCCGATTATTTTTCAAAAATTTAAAAACTAATACCAAAATTCAATGAAATAAAAGAAAAATCTGAAAATATATTTTCATTTATATCATTAAGGAAAATGATCTCAGGAAGTTTAGTTGATTTGAGTGGGCAGGTTTTGAAATTGGTTATTCCACGTCAAATCATCCAATCGTACTAGAGAAAAGAACATAAGTGTTTAAAAATTGCCAACTAATTTTTTCATTGTTGCTTGTTTTTCAGTTACATCTAATCTAGACATATCCCAAAACTAAACCCAAAAAATTAAAACTTTGTTTTAAAAGAAACTTTTATATGGTTCACAGTTAAATCTATATTATTTTGATCCAAAACAAGACATTTGTAGTAACAATGGAAAAAATCTGGACTTTCTTACCAAGTATTGTATTTTGTATTATCATTTACTTTTGAGAACACATTATTATTATTAGCAGTTTAACAATTAAATTGGCAATAATTTTTAGAATTTTCAAGATATTAAGAAATCATGTTTGTTCATAATATTTATTAAAAATATAAAGAAATGCAAAATTTCAATTATTTTTAAATAAAATTATAAAAATTTACATGCATTTACATTTAAGTGGATATTTTCAGCATCCAAAAGAAATATGTGCATAAATAAATATTTCTTAGTCAAGCAAAATGTAGTTTGCAATGTTGAAGTGATCACTATTATTAAAAAAAAAAGTGCTAAAATCAAATTTTATGAAATATATTTTTAAAAGGAACTGCTGGATCTGGCTAATGAAAAAAAAGTTCTTTCATAAGCCAATAAAAATAAATAGATTTTCACATACTGTCTCCAAAATATTAAACAGCCACTTCAGAGATGTGGCATCATAATCTATTTCAGGAATGAATCCATTAGGAATGTTATTTATGTGAACCAGGAAAAGAAAGGTACTACAATTTCATTAATGCATGAATTTAATTATTTAATAATTCATCTAATTTTAATAACTTATTTAATAATAGATAAAATTCTGTAGTCACTATCTTTCAATAAATATTATAGCAAGATGATTCAAAATGAATTTATTCCAAGGAAGCATTCATAATCTTGAGCTGACTAACTGATTTACCCAACAATATACTGGATAAAAAAAGTCTCATTACTAATATTTCACACTCACAAAACAGTGCTTTAATTTTTCACCTTTTATTGATTTGGATTTTTAATCACTATTGGGGATTATCAAGATTACATTTAAAAATTCTCGAAATCTAATAAAGTATAAAAATCTGACGAATTCCGAAATACGTATTTTGTATATTAATGTGATATACATATAAATTCTATAACAATTTCATTGGCAGATATAAAAAAAGCGATTTTGAAAAATTTCCAGAACAGCCAATATTTTACTAACAATACAAGTGTGTTATACACACACACACACACAAAAAAATCATTATGCAAGCCATATTGTCTTGGAAACGAGTAGATGAGGAATCCTCTTTAAATCAAACTTATCTGTTTCTCAACAATTAGGCAGAACTTTTAAAAGTTACTTATGTTTACAGAAAGAATGACACTATATTTGCAACATTATATATATATTCAAATGAAAAAGAAAAGAACGCTGCAATACAGTGGGCATAATGTAATATTTCAAGAAATCCATTAGGTTGAGTGTTCATTCGAAATCAATTACACACCTTTTCTCATTAATTTGTTAAAACTCTGTCGACTACTGGCCATTGTTCTAAATAAATATAATAGAATAAACAAACAAAGAATATATTTTTCAAGGATTAAAATCATCCCCAAAGAGCCAGATGTTCAACACAGCTTGCTAAAGATCAGAAAAGAGATCATGTGAAAACATTCAAAGCTTATATACTTCTTAGAAGCAGATTGAGCAAGCATTTAATTTTCATACATGATTTTCAAATGATACAATAGGTTCAAGCTAGTGACTTAAACTACAAAAGTAGATCCTGAAAAGTGCAGAAGAGACAGAAAATATCAACTCGGATCAGAAATGAAATTTTAATTTAATCACTCAATTTGAATTTAAATTGTTAGAAAGTAATTAATTTTGAGGGTGCAGATAAATTAAATTTTTTAACACAGATGCATATTTTCAAATGATTTCATTTAGCAAACAATAAATATAATTTCAAAAATCATTCATATCATCACAGAGAATTGATTCTTTTGAAAATTCCTTGAAATTTTCTAAAAACAATAGTTTAGTTTTAAATAGATAAACTATAGAATAAATTTTAAAAATTGCTAAAAAAATATAAGATTAGTTTGATTAGAAAAACAAGTTGCTATAGGTAAGAGGTTTTTACTTAAACTTTTAAATAACAGTTAACTCATATTAACAGTCGATGGAAAGGAATTGCTTCTATGAAGAAGAATCAAGAATTTTGACAAGCTGTCCAAAAATTCAATACATTTTCCCTAAAATCTTTATCAATAAATTCAGAGTAATTTTATCACTAATAAATTTCATGAGCAATTATGACTGAAGAAAATAAACTGTATTTTATTTTGTGCAGCATTTGGCTACTGATAATCAAAAATGTTTCACAATTCATCAAAATATGTCTCATAATTGACTGCATAGAAAACAAATTAAAACTTTAGCTTTATTAATACTCGGTATTTTTATTTTTGGCATAAATATTTTACATCAAAAATCATTTTCTGTTTTGCATAAGATAAATAATTGTTAGTAATATTTAGCAAATTATCAAGTTTCTTCAAAATGCTTGTTTCCCCTCCTAGAAAAAGATCCGACACACTTAATTTGATAAGACAGATTTTTAAGTTAATTTCACTACTAATAATCAGGACATTCTCATATGCATTTGATACATTCAAATTCTTTTTTTTTTTTTGAGTTGTGTCTAATAAGGGATAATATGAATCAAACCTACATAACAGCATATTATGTATTTGTTGGAACTTGGTAATCCAGTCATTCTGAATGCTAAAACAGGAGAGAGATAATTTAAAAAAAAAAGACCTTTTCTCCAAAAAAAAAAAAAGAAGCAATAACCAGATATTATCCTGATTAGCATAATTTAAAAATTAGTCAAAATTAAACAAAACATTAGAAGCTAATTAAAATTACATCATTGGAAAGTTATATTTGCTCTAAGGCAGTTCATTAATTAAAAAATCATGTAGAACAGCAAAAAAAAAAATCTTTCAAATGCTTACACAATCCAACATATTGTATATTTAATATCTTATAGGGTAAAAATAACTAAGCACATATAATATGCCTCTCAACATTTTATTGGGTGGATTTATAATCACATAAAATCATTTATCATGATTATTCTATTCGGAAATAATGTTCACATACACATGAACAGATAGTCTAATTGACGGATTTGTAAATTAAGAGATAGATCTATAGCTATGGAATAAAAATTATCCACTACAATTTACAACTACCATATATGAACAAACACTCATTGATAAAAAGTTATATCTTCAAAAGATTTAGATTTCTATCAATAAAAGAATACACTGAATCTAACCTGTTTAGTTCCATGAATTTTTTATTTACCATGCTCACTAACAAAGAGATACTTCCTTTTAGAAAATTTCAATCAATATTTCCAGTAAATGTATAAGTTTAATTCAAAAACCTGACAATTGCTGACAGTGTTTGATGTGCAGCTTTTCAAGTCATGCTGACTGCAGTGGAAAAAGTCACATCAGATAATAATTAAAGGAATGACACATTATATATATCTGTAACGAAAACCAAAATTCAATTATTGGATTTTTTTCAACATTTTGTTACAATTGCCATGTTTTAAGTTTTTTTACACAAAAGATATTAACATTTTTAGTATGTTTATCCATAAAAAAAATATTTTCTTCCTATTTGTTTATTTATTTTTATATTCCCCTTAATTTATTTTTATTCAAATATCTTTTCTAAATCTTTTTAATTCTATCTTCTTTTCCCATACCTTATTCAATTACAAATCAATCTTTCTAAATTTATTGCTTTACCAAAACAAATTACATTAAATTAAGAATTTTGAAAAATACCTTTTCATCCCACAACTTTTACAATTAGTGCATTTTAGAAAAATATGATGACTATTAATTAAAATCAACTGCTGTATAAAATTTAGAAATAAAGTAAAATTTGATGCATTCAGTTGCAATTTTGATGAAACTTGTGTAAAAATAATTGAAAAATTATGAATTGATTAAAAAATGCCTACATGTTTGGTAAAAGTACAGATAATCTTATATTATTTATCTGCAAATTTTTGCAACAAAATTTTTTATGAGAATGAACAAAATAATTATTTAAGCAACAAGTTTTTTCTTCTGTTAAATATCACCAGATTATCCCACCCACCTGTCATGTATTATAACTGCTAACATGAAAATAGTTTTATTATTATTTTATTTTTGAAGGAGCAAAAGACTAAAATTTCATTACGATACTCTCAAGGCTCATCTTTGCTGAATTTATTTTTTAGGAAATTAAATATGAAAGCAAAATGGAAGCGATTTTTACTAATTGCAATCTATATTATTGCTGATATTTGGAAGTTACGAGATATGTTTAAAATTTTATATTGGCAAAATAATTTTGTATCACTTTGGAAAAATAAAATTTTTAATGGTACATTTTTTAAAAATCTTTTCACTGGATTCCTTAAGTTTTTCCTCCCACAAACACCATATTTACACTATATCTACAAAGTTTGTAAAAATATTATTCATGAGTTTCAGAATTGGCAACTTTAAAATACAAACAAAAAAAATGTATCTAAAATAGTTGAAACACACGCAAGTGTAAATTCAACAACAAATTAAGCAAATCCTTCCCTCAAACCACAACTACATGGGATTAAAAATTGAACATGCATTCCAATTACAGCTCAGTAGGTGTCCCCTTCTCTGAATAAAAAGACGATCCCTTCTGTTTTCGTCCACAAGAAACAGCTCAGGACATTGAGGCACTTGAATTTTCGCACTTATCCAGCTCATAAGAGTTAGAGAATTTTTTCAATCTTCACCTTCTACATATAGACCACTCTTTCTTACAGATGTTTATCATATTGCCAAATAATTAAATGGACTTTTTTAAATTTGAATAATCCAACCCTTCAGTTACAGCATCATGTTCCTTCTGCTTAAACCAATTGAACAATTATTTATTTCCGATTTCTTAGTCTGACAATTTCATTGATTATTATATTCAACAAATTATCGATTTCATCAAAATAATGAAAATTGTTGCTTCACAAAGTAGAGTAGGATCCAAATTGTTCAACTTGAAGGTATTTATTTTAAAAATTACTTTTTTCAACAAGCAACAGGTCATTTAATGCACATCTCTTAGAGAATGCATATCATTTCTGAATGTTTCATGTTGAATTGATTTTGCAAAGATTCCAAGTAAATTTAATATATTCATCCCAATTTTCAATAGAAATAAACTGTCAGGAAGATGATCCTGAAAATTCAGAACATGATACATTGTTTGGTATATTACCCTAAGCCTTTGTCAGAAAGTTCGCTAAACAGTTCAAAATATTTCACAGAAGCTTTCAGCTTGTTTTTTACGGTTGCAATTAAAAATGCATCTGGTAAATCATGATTTAAAAAAAAAAAAACTTAGTTGATTATCATAATGAAATTACAAATCTCACCAGACAAAATTCAAGAAAGTAAGCTAGTTAAAAAATAGGTTCAGAATTCCAGAACACTATCACCCATGATATAAATGATTACTTATATTAGAATACTTTCCCCCCTCTTATAACCCTTGTTTTTGAAATATTAAATAAAGAAAAGTAAAATTAAGAATAATCACTAAATGCTGCTACAAATTAAATTTATATTTTAACAAAATGAATTGTTTAAAAATTATTAATTATTGAAGTGTGCTCTTCCCCAAATATGTAAAACACAGCTTTTGGAAAATATAAAAAGGTTAGGTACCAGGAACTAGTTGATTTTTAATTATTTGACATGCTGCTTTTAAACATTATAATTTTCTTTATCAGCTATATATTTTGATATTAAGTATGGATAAATTACAGAAACTTTTATAACACAATTCATTAGGTAGTGGTTAATTTTCTTTTTAAATGGACTTATTATTCAGTCTTTTACCTTCCATTGTTATAAACTTAGTGAAGCCATATTTATTGACATGACCAAGTCACATAACCTGTAAATTTTACTAACATCACTAAGTAACTTATGAAGACAATTCAATTCTTACTCTGATATGTAAAAGGCTATAAGAATATGCTTGCTTCTTATTAGAAGAAACACTATTCACAAACTCTTAGCAGAAGTTTATCCTCGTTCATAGGAGAATTTTTTGCCTGACCTTTAAGTCCAGATGGTAATCCAAATCTAGAAATAACAGCCAGACTGGTAGCAAGTCTAATAAAAGTTTGTAAAAGCTCATAATGAAGAGTGCAGATTGTATACTTATAGAATAAAAAATGACCTCAGTTAATTAAGAATAAAGTTTTTAATGGTAGTCAACATCTAATTATACAGCTCTTAAAGATCTCAATTTCTTGCTTTCACTGAAGGAGACAATGTAAAGAACATATTAGGATCTTTGTATCTTCTTGTCTAGAACTTCCTGAACCACAAATTTAAATGCTTCTAAGAAATTCGTTGTAATGCGATCATAAAGATTGATTATTAACATGGTCATTTTCATTGTGTCTCAGAAAAACTTTGCAATGCTACTAAAGAAGAAATTCACCAGGACATTAGAAAAAATGAAGCAGTGGCAGGTTTTGGATGAGACAGCTGTCTGATTGTTAGTCTGAAGAGAAGTAAATTCTATGAATTATAAAACATTTTAGATTTTAGACTACAATGTGTCGACTAAAAAAAAAGCATCCAATTAGCCAATTATATTATATTTCACCTGACAAGTGCTACAAAATATTTCTTTTTTTATTATTATTTCCTGATGTTTTATTTCTAAGTAAATCATTCAATAATTTATGTTTTATTTGGGATTTCATTACTATAATACATATCATTTTTTCTATAATAAAAATAGCTTTGTGCTTAGTCAGAAAAAAAAAGTGCTGAAATGCAAAACTAAAATAGATCAATTATTGAAATGGTCTCAAAGCACTGTCTGGGTCATAAAATGTCTAAATCTAAAATTGAATGTTGGACAAATAAAAGGGTAGATAGGGTATTCAGATGGCAGATTATTTGAATCTGCAGATGCTAAAATCAGGTTCATTCCAGGATATAAATGAAAATTTTCTAAAAAGAACAGCACTTTCCCTTTTGTTTTAATTTGATTTCTTACATTTCTAATCAAAATTTAATAGAATTATAACTATTTTTCCTAATTAAAATGCTTTACAATACATTTAATTTACTGCTGTAATACTGATAAGTTAATAAAAAAATATTTTAGTAACTAGATGAGATAGGAAAAAATTATCTGCTTTCATATGAAGTATATATATTTGTATCAATAGTTTATTATTAAAATTGATTTTATGTTTTTGAAGTCTTTATAAAAGAACTGAATCTATATAACACTCGAGATTTAAGGGTTTTTTTTTACAATTCTTTTCTCTTTTATTCTCGATTCTAATCCTTTTGTCATAACCCCATGAAGTAAAGTATTTCACATTTCAGTCAAATGCTCGACTTCAAAATAACTCAATATAAGCAATTACCTCTTCCAAGAAAAGTATTTCACCCAAGAAGTTTCCAAGTAACTAATTTATAGATCACAACATATTTCCGATGTTTTCACCTTTTATTTAATTCAAACATTAGAAAACAGCTAAATTAACCAAATAGAAGTGGGATGAAATGTACTGCATTTAACCTCTTCAGTCCTGAGGTACACATGTGTACCTGCAACTTTTTTTCCTTTTTCTTATCCGGTAAAGTAAAATTTTGTCAAAATAATGCACGCATTTCAACATTTATGAATGTAGCTTCCATTTTGCATCTATAACCATCGCTATTAATTCGAAGATATAACAAAAATGGCATTGAACAGAAAACACAGCAAATATAAGTACATTTTTTAACATTCTTGTTATCTTGTACCTAGGGCATTTTCGCTCCCATTTTCTGACTGCTTATATTTTGAGTGATTGTTTTCAAATTGTCATTTCTTGCCCTTGATTATATTGTATATCTTTTTTATTATAAATAATTCTTATGCTCTGTTATGTAATAAGATATAAATTTAAAAATATTTATTTTTTAATTGAGTAAGAAATTTAATTTTATAGCTGTCTTGCAGTGAGTAATTGATATTTCAATCTGGCATTATGCATAGAATATATGGAATTTTATAAGCTAATGATAATTTTTTTTCACATCAAGTGGCTTTAACTCAAAAGGGGATTACTGAACTTTTAGAAAAAAGTGATTTTAGGGAAAGCCATTGAATTTATCATGCATCAAAAATTATGAAACCTGGCAAATGGGATGAATAGGTCACAGATGATAGTCAATGTGTCTTGTCAAGTAGCAAGATAATAAATCCGCGACTATTATCTACATGTATAGGTAACGAGCCAATTGGAATAGGCAGAAGACAATCAAAATAATGGAAACAAAAAGCTGATATAAAATAATCTGCTATTGTAAAAGCACATAATATGGGAGGCATCGATCATTATTTTGCATATTACCGGTATGCAGTAATTACAAAAAATGATCGACGCAAGCATTCACGCATTTTGCATATTTAGTAGTTGTCAATTTCTTGATATACTATAAAATGGTGGCAAAGCGACAAGCAGAGCTATTAGGAATGAAGCCAAAAATGTTATGAACTTAATGTAATTTCGAATGCATATAATTCGGTCCCTGTTGAAATATGAGGGAATTCTCATCATCAGAAGGAAAAGAAATCAAAAAGTAAAAAAATCTTTGAATGAAAACAAATAGAAGGGTCATCAAATGATAGAAAGGCAACTAAAAGATCATTGGGGATTTCATTATCACCATCTGGTGAAAATACCTCTAAAAGAACAAGAAAAATTGTCCCTTCCTAATTAAAAACAAATAAGACTAGATATGTCAAGCCATCTACAGCATTACACAGACGATAAGTATGAATCAAAATGCAGGTATCCTGGATGTAAATCTAGAATAGTCAAGTGCTCAACATGCAGTATATACTTATGTAATATTTTTAAAAAATGAAATTTCATTCAAAATAAGATTTAATCGATCATAAATATAATAAATTTTTATTTATAAGGCCTTAGAATAGGAAAAATATAGCTATTAAATAACCAGGAAAATTAAATATTTTTTCTTTCATCGAGGATGCTATAACTTGCTTAAGACCTGAGATACACACATGTGTACCTTCAAATTATGGGACTTAAAACTGTTTGATCAGCAAATATTTTTTTCCACAAACTATTGAGATATAAAAAAGGCAAAAGATCTAGAAAATCAAATCTTTAAACCAGTTTAAAAAAAGTCAGGACTGAAGAGGTTAAGGTTTAATTTACAATATTGAGAATTGCAAAATATTATTAATGCCTCTAAATAAGAATTTCTGCAATTCAGAAGCAACAATTTTTGCAATTATAATAGAGCTTGTAGTGTATGACATGAAAATAAATCATCCAGTAACTTTTTAATTTAAAATTGCATATGACGAAACATTTCACTATAATTTTAAGAGAAACCACATTGCATCAAAAATACCAGATAAAATTTTGAGTCTTCAAAATTTATGTCAGACAAGGCAAAATCTCAAATCAATGAAAAAAAATTTCCCTCAATTATCTCGATATTGAATCAATATCTAGTCATATTCAAATAAGAGATAACCATGATCCAATTGCTGTTTAAATTTGAAGTCAAAATTCAATGATGTCAGACATATTTAGAAATACCTTTTTGTATGACAAATGGCTCTCTTTCACAGGAATAAATATCTCGTCAGATCCACGATTAATGGTATTTATCTTATATTAGTTTTATATGTGACAAACTCTTATATTTCCTTGAAAAGAAAACAAATACTACATGAATACAAAGTACTAGAATGAAAAGATTTTTATAGTTGTTATCAAGTCCTTTATTACAGCATGCTTTTAACTATACCTATGTTTGCCTAATGTTTTTTATAATCAATATTTGTTTAAACTTCATTTGACCCATACTATGTTTCAAGTTTCTTTATCCTTTCTCTATCAGATTTTAATGCAAAAATAAAGTTGATAAATTAAGCTAAAATTTGTATCTTCACCAAAGCCTGGTAGAATTTAATTTGGAAAATTACCCTGGAGCTTTGCTAGTTTTCAGTCAGTTGCCAGAACTTCGAAAATAGACTATATACAAGCCAAGTATTACAATACAGATACACTTTGATCCTAAATACACAGTATGATTATAAAAAAAGAAATATTTTTTTTAAAAGAATTTCCTGTTACATTTACAGCTTTTGCTTAGAGTTGGAAATTGAACCAAAATACCAAAGCTAATTATAATGGGGACCAACCAACAAACAATAAGCATTCCTTTCATTATTCTGATTTTTATTTCAAAATTGTTTTAATTTATTTTTTAACTTGAAATGCAAGTATATCTCATGAGATCAAAGGAATTCTTAGGATGACAATTTTTCCTGGCAACTGACCCACGATTCCATAAATTAAATATATAAACTAAATTCAATCTATACTTAAATAAAGCTCAATGTTTGTGTGTGTGTTGGCACTCTACAGGGCAAACCATTTGACCTACAGTTACCAGATTTGGTACATATATACCTTGGATCTTTTTTAAAAATTTTTAATTACAATTTTAATTATTAATTAAAAAATCTTTTCATTTCTCCCACCGCTAAATGAGTAAGGCTTCAGTTTTTTTCCCACATGCTAATGAGGCTAGGCTTAAAATTTTTCTGTCGATTATTTCAAACGATTCTGTTTATTTTCTTAATGTTTGATGCATTTAAAATTAAACATTGTTAATTATTTGACCTTTCAGATTCATTCTAAAGTACTTTTGAATTAAAATAAAACAGAGTAAAGGAAATTAAAAATTTTAATCTGCGTAGCATTACCCCAACTGGCGCATAAAAATTCACGCATTTGCGTTACCAACTGGCGTTGAAAATTCACGCATGCGCATTGTGTTCCAATTGTTGACAACTATCATCAACAGATGCGAACTTGATTGAAATTATTTTTAGGTTAGTTGTATGCTTTTGCAATTCAGTTGCATTTATGTTATTTATATATATTTTTTGTATATGCTTATAGTTTTAAATACATCGTTTTTAAAGTAGTTTTTTTAACCTGTTTTCGACTGATTATTTTAAACGATTCTATTTATTTTCATAGTGTTTGATGCATTTAAAATTAAACATTGTTAATTAATCAATCTGCTAATGATGAATCTGAGAAAATTTTGTTGACAAATTCTTGATATTGCATAAATTAAGACATTCTTTAGTGCCCATAAGGTTTTAAACAGTCAGTGACTGTTTTCAGTTATCATATTAAATAAATGTTTGTTTCAGTAAAAAATATTATTGCAGATTAATCCTTTCCATTTTAATTTGAAACAAATTCTATGGGAGCTAATAGAAAATTAGAGAGATGCATATTATGTTATGACTGAAGGCCTTTATAGTATTATGAGTATATGACTATCGAAATTTGAAGTTTTAAAATATTTTGATGCATAAGCTATTAAAATAGGAATTGCATAAAATATTTAATTATTAAAATTTTAATGAACATTAAGATTGGCAAACCGGCTGGTCGCCAAATGCGGCTAGGACTTAATAAGACAAAATGGCTATCCAAAATTGAGATTCATGCCAATTAAAATTAGACTAATGAGTTTCAATAAATATGCTACAAGGTGTTTTTTTTTCCATAGTTTGTAATAATTTAATTGGATGCAACAGGCAAATAAAAACTCAATATGGTTAAATTGTATACTAGGTCGATTAATAATAATTAAGATAATGAGTACTAACTGAAATAAATATTTCCTAATATTTTAAATGATGTTGAAATATTACATTTCTTTAATAGACAGGTTTCCAATTTATGTGTCAAATGAGTTTTTATTTCTGCAGTTCCTACATAATTGAAGTTATAGCAGGTATAAATAAAATCACTCTGCATTGTCAATAAGAAATAGGTAGAGCAATAGGATAATCAATACCATTTGAAGTATCATAAGTTATATTCCAAGCCATGCTAGCACATTTGAAGGTAAATTTAACAAATAGTGGTGCAGGCTAATTCATGGCCAATTTCCAATGAACTTTAAGGAGAAAATGTGTGAATGAAATAGGGCAGAAAAGCTGCCATAATAATGAAGAATTTTAAAATTGGCGAATTTAGCACCCTTATAAAAAACATTTAGGATTTTTCTCAAAATGTTACTTGAAGTAACAAAAAATTTTGAAGGATGAATTATATAACAAACTGATAAGCAAGTAGTCCATTTTTTAGTACTTTCCCAGCATATACGTTTCATAAAATGTATGTGCTAATATGGAAATGAAGACAGTATCCTACTACTTAGAATAATCTGTGTTAAGAATTCAGTTAACCACGTGATCTTCCTGGGCGGAGCTAACTGCCAGTCATTTATCACGTGGCCTCCCTGTTGATGTTAGTATATTTTTTTTCCAGTAGAAACAAACTTGACTCCTGTACTAGGGGAAGTGTGATCTCGGCTCTCTCCCCGAGAAATTTTTATGTGCAGTTCTCTAGGACTACTACACTATGGCGTCATGTGCCTTTTGTTGTTGATATTACCAATAAACCACAACATGTGTCTTCAAGTCATTTCATCCAGACCACAATCTTCACTATCAAATAAATTATTGTGTAAACAAGAAAAGCAATTGTAATTTATTTATAATCTGTTCTGCCCACCCCAATATTCCCTTATTATAAAATTAACTCAATTTCTTTCAATACTGATTTGCTTGTTTTAACAGGATGCTGAAGATGCTGGCCAATTTCTGCAGTATGACGATGAGTGCTGAGAAATGATACTTACAAATTGCAGATGATCTTTTATCTGTAAATGTTAAAGAAAAGCGAAATACTGGATGCTGGTTCAATGTGCCATTTTCTACAGTGCAGATTCACTAAATGTTTGTATTTTCAATATCTAAATTTAAAAGCCAAAAGTGAGAACTTAAGCTTAACATAATCAGAAATGATAAGTTACTGCACTGTAGAAAAAAAACGTTGCTTCGAAGTTAAGTTGTTGCTGTGATTTACTTATAATGATCAGTTGTGATACAACTTTTCAAATTTACTGAAATAAATTCACATTATACCACCTACAATCTTTTAGAAGTAGTTATTGATATGCAACATTTAACCACTTCTCCAATTTTATTTTTAGGTGGTTATAAGTATGCAACAGTTAAGGTGGCTAGTTTGATCATCCAGCATTTTATGTACGAAGTAGCACGAAGACGATTGGCAGTATTGACATTTTTATTGTGATCATGAAATACAACACAGACGAATATGAAGTCTTAACTGATGAAAAAATTCTTAAGGTTAAAAACTGAAATTGGACATGTAGTTTGGAGACTATTAACAGCAAAAACTGGCAACAGATGATTTGCTCCCACGCGAGCAGTTGAGGTTCGGCAATGGCATGTGATGATCAGAGCGCATTTCCTTACCAGCCTCCGCCATTTCTGTTTGAATAAAAAGGTTTGTTATGTGTTAAGACGTACAAATGTAGATATATATAGCAGTAGAATGCGTAGATGAAATAACAAGTGCAATGAATGGTAAGTAGTGAAGTTTTGAATCATTATTATTCACTGAAGAAACAGAAAATTCAGATGCTGCAAAATTTGTTATTGTTTAAAAATAGGATGGACAGCTAAGACTTTCTCTAACTATAAAATATATAGGCAATGAATTTAATATAGTGAGCAATTCTTGTTTCCAGAACACATTAAAATGTAAATGCAGATATTGCTTAATTCTTCACAGTTCTATAGATTGGCAAATGTTCTGTAGCATGCAGAACTTTAAACTTAAAAAACCTAGAAATTTAAGTACAGAATGAAACATCAAACTGAAAACAGATGGCAATACACTATTTCAGGAAGTTGTTTAAAGGGAGAAAAATGCAGATTACTTGGAAGGAATCTAAAACAGCAGTTTGTCACCAACTAAGATCTACATGCATCAATAGGATTCGTTATTAACAGAATAGCTTAACAGATTAAAAATATGATGCAACTTTTCAGAAGAGAAAAATTATAAAAATAAACAATTGAAAACTGAAAGTAACAAGAGTAAGTCTTTACATAAATAATAAAAAAAACACATACACACAAAGATTGTTTTCCAACACAAGCACATTATCAAGAATTATGCAATGGCCTGAAGCATATATCCCATATAATGGAAAAGGGCATATTGGATGCAATGGATAAAAAAATACAGCAAATAATAAAGAAAACATTTCCAGTCTAAAACCACAATTAAAATCCCTAAAAATGTTACCTTTGACCCATGGGTGATCGGCTCCTGTAATTGGAGCTCCTGTAGTCTCCACCACCTCCATAAGATGGGCGATCATAGCCACCACTTCCTCTATCTCCTCCGTAGCGAGAGCCTCCTCCACGGCCACCACGGTATCCTCCACCACTTCGGAATCCACCATCATAACCTCCTCGTCCACCACCTCTGTTATAACCTCCATCTCTTCCCCCTCTAAATCCACCACGGCCACCTCGTCTCCCACCTCGGCCACGGGAAAGGTCAACTCTGATTTCTGATCCATTGATAGTTGCCCCATTCATTTCCTTGATAGCTTCATTAGCATCCTGATCATCTTCAAATTCAATGAAAGCAAAACCTGGGGGATTTCTAGCAACCCAAACTTTATTGAGGGTTCCAAATTTACTAAATTCTCTTTCTAAGTCTTCTTTTTGGATATCTTCACTTAAACCTCCTACGTAAACAGATGCAGGCCTCATTTTTCTGTAAATTAACAAACAAAATCATTCATTACTCACAAATCTTAAAATATGATCTTAGATAAGCACTAAAAATTATTTCATTAAGGGAAAAAAATCATGTGAACATTCAACTATGAAAGACCAGCACTTTTAATTAGAGATGGTTATGTTTCATTTCCATAATTAAACTGAATAAATTCCTTCATTTCTTTTACATAAATTTTCTGTGCACTTAATTTGATTCAGAAGAGTCCCGTATTGAATTTTTTCAAATTAAAATCAAGTATTTAAATTTTATATCACTCGAATGATTTTCCTTTCATGCTATCTGGTTTATTAATAGTTCAATATAATTATTTTCCAACTTAACATCACAATATGGCCCCATACCCGAAACCACATGATTTTACATCAGAAATATGTGAAAAGACAATTTTAAAATAAAATTTAATGCATAATATTTTAAAATAAATATATATATATATAAATATTAATATAATATATTAAAAGCCTTATCTTTTTTGTATATCTATACAAAAATAAGCAGGAACAAACTTAGTTCTCAAATTCTTTTTAAAATTTCTATTGCAAGAATTTGAAATCTTAAGTTATTTCTGAAAATTACAACCATTGATATATATATTATACATATATATTCCCTTGACTTGCTAAGATACAAGGTTTTGGTAAAAAAGCTCGATGGGATCCAGTAGAACTGTTAATGTATTATCTGAAAAAACAACCGTTAATAAATTAGACATGCTAAATAGCTATAGAGCATTAAAAATCTAGTAATCGTTATTTTTCTTTGATTCATAATGCAATCATTTCATAATTTACTAACCTTTATTAAAATTTTCATGCTTTATTTAAATTTAGGCCTAAATATCTTAAAGGTCAGATAATATTTAAAGTACACAAAGAAAGTAATTTAAATTGATAAGCATTATTATCTGAATATAGCTTAGTTATATTGATATTTCAGATGAATCTACTTCATTATCTCATCTGTTTAAAAGTACATTATGATAAAATTTAATATTCTTCCTTATTTACAAAAATCAAGGTTAATGAAATTTCAACTTTTAAGTGCAAAAATGTTTTAATAATTTTTTTTCTTTATACACAAAGAAGAAATAAACTTTAATTATAGTAATTTGATTTTTAAATTTAACTTTATTTCTTCCATTAGGTTTTGAATTAACTCTTCAAACCTTGTGCCTCATTTTATATGAGGTATGTTTGCATTTATGCATTTTCAATGGAAATACACAAAATAATTTTATTAAGAAAAACCATTAGTACTTTATAAATAAAGCAGACCTTGAAAATTTTCAGATAATAACTGAAGCTTCCCAGATGAAGAAACTGAACATAACAGACATACAAGTTTTTAATAAAAAATTTACCAAAGTTCAAACTATCTTAAATGTCAAAAAGATACATTACATGCAAAGCATTATTACAAAATATTAATATACATGCAAAATATAAAATATCAGAAATATTTCAATTCTAAAACAGAATTAAAAAATATATACATATTACTTTAAAAGTTAAGTTGGTCATGTCAAAATATAAAAACACGTTATTAAAAAAAGACATTGGGCTGCTTATGAGCTATATCTGCCCTTGCCATATTACTTGCTACATATAAATTAACGACAATGAAAAACTACTAGATCTTATCAAACCGATAAACTAAACGAAAAACAGAAAAGTGCTTAAACAGAAGGAAAAACGATAAAATTACAAAAATTTAATTCTAAAAATTATGCAATAATATTCTTTAAGAATCCATATTAATAAAACTACAATTTAAACGATTTATTAAAAAAAGAATATATATATATTTAATAAGTCGTTTCAATTGTAGTTCCATTAATATGGATTCATAAAGAATATTATCGCATAATTATTAAATTAAATATTAGAAATACATTTTAAATATTAGATATATGCATACACATAAAATCCAAGTAATCAAATTTTTAAAATATTACTAATGTCAAAACAAATCCGAAAGAAAAAGGTGCAGTACGATAATTTTGAACGATTAATACACGAAACGACAGAGCAGTAAATATTTCTTTACTATTTTTATCAGTTTTCTAGCAAACCCCAAATTTATGAAGGGTCATTCACATAAACCGGCAAAACAAAAATAATATTTCTTACATATAAAAAGAATTCTATATAAAACAAATACAGCAGCTAATACTTTTTAAATTTAGCTAACTAAAAAATCAAAAATGTAATTATTTAATAACCTAACTAAATTTACATTAACAAAGCAAAATCGATGATTCAAAGCCTTGATCTTCACAAAAGAAATGGCGATGGACGCCATCAGTCAGCCTATCATTAAAATATACAACTGTAAAATATAATTAAATTAGATTCATCAGCATTTACAAAAAAGAACCTGACAAAGACTAATTCAACCAAACTACAAAACAAAACGTTAAACAAATACGAATCATCAGTATGGATTATCAATTTTAAACCAACTGGGCGTTTTATAATGGAGAGCTCAGATACAACTCTTTAAATTTTTAATCAAGTGCATAATAGGTCAACTTACAAACCAAAATTTCATTAACTAAAATGAATTATTCATTTCACAATATTCTAAATGAAAAACTTACGATTTTAAGAACTTTTTTTCCTATTTTAAGGTTAGTTTTTTAGGGAGTAGAATTTCTCACGTCTTTAACCAGTTACGGAAAATGGCGCAGTGAAAGATGTTGAGAAGAGTCACAGTGAATATATTCTACCCGCCAGTTTAAGTTTAGATTTATTTATTTTTTGTTTCATTAATATAAATGAATTTCTGGCTATCAATATCATTCGTAAAATCTCATAAAATAAAAATTTGATTGGTCATTATATTTAAATAAATAGAAACATTTAACATAACCCATATTTGGGCAACAAATCTTCAAGAGCGTAATGGGCATTCTAGTACAAAGGAGCAATATATACATCTGTGTAAACCAACATTATTTTTTACAGAAATTCTCTAAAAGATTGAAGGCATATAGTGTCGTTATAATCGCGATACTCAATGAAATATTATTGATTTATTAATATCAGTCGAAAAATTTAAAAACCAAAAAACAACAATCAAATTATTTAAGTCTAGTCCCACAATAACATGGCAAAATGTCTATACTATTCGGATGACGAATATTTTATGAATGGTTATTATGTCCGCAATATCAAAAAGTCACAAATGCTAATGATCAATACTTTCAAAAGGAGGTATGATTCAAATCATTTATATGATTTTACTGGTGATATTTCGATTATAATTCGTGGATCATGTTATAAAGTAATAATCGATAGGATTTGTCTAATGGGGTCAATTCACAGTCACGTGTCAGGTACCCAACAAACCGCTTCTATTCAATTTTCAACCGTTCTGCGCATGTCATGATGTCTGCCGATAACATTGACGAAACCATTTTTTAGTAAATATTACTCTAGCCGATCAATTATTAAAAACTTCTGATTTTTTTTAAAGATATTATGTTGAATTATTTTCTCCAAATTTTCTCAGTTATATAATTTTATTTCTTATATTAAAATTTTTAATTAGTATTTTTAATGGAATTATTGTTTTTGCATAATTAATTAACATCGCTTTTTAATTCGTTTGGTGCCGCTTTATTCTTTCCTTTCTCATATCCTTTCCTCCCCCCTTTTTTAATTCAAAGGATACATTTTGACAAATTGACTATGGCAGCGTTTTTGAAAAATTACATATGTTCTTTTTTATATATCACTTAAATATTATTGAATGTTGAATCTTATGAATATAGTTCCCCCAGTTAGTTCTTTTTAAAAATAATTATTACTCTTAGATAAGTTAATATTTTAAAGCTTACTAATGAAACTATTATATTTTTTTATGTAATTACTTTTATAAATATTGAGACTTTGATATTTTCAGTTTGCTCAGAGGAAAGAACATGAAACTGAAATTAGTATATATTGAATAAATTATGTTTACAACTTCAAATTAAGAAATATAAAAAGTGTGTAGAAATCATTAAAGGAAAACAAACAAAATCACGCTTTCATAATTTTTATTTACATATAACAAATTAATATACATATATATAGAGAGAGATAAAATATATGTGATAATTATTTGAAAAAATATGATCAAATGTATGTTTTAATGTACTCACTAATTCAAAAAAAAAACTATTTACTATTTATCAACATTTATTTTTCTAGACACTTAGAAATTATATAAACACCGTATGACAAGAATGTCAATGTAAATGATGAAATCAATTTTATTCAACAGAAACATCCTAGATAGTAAAGAATTGTTTTTTTTATCAATAATAAAAACATAACGTTGAACAATATACTTTTAAAGCAGAACATTTATGCATTTTTTTTAATGCTAAAGTCACTGAGGTAAAGAAATCACTGAGGTGCACAGTGTTATAACAGGATATTATGATAACAGTCAATTTCAGTTTAAATACAATAAACTATTGACATTTCATTTTTAATAATAGAAAAGTTGTTTGATATAAATTCACTTTGAATCCATCACAAATCTGCAAATGTAATTAGAAAATTAGTAATATTCACTTCCACCTAAGTTTAGCATTATAGCAGTTGTTATTTTTGCAACAGGAGTTTGTTTACTTACATTAATTAAATTTAGATAAGATTTTGTAAAAAAAAATGCTATGTAATGTTCAGGTAAACATTTTAATTATCAGAACATAATTATCAAAAATTTCATCAAATGTGAATAAAGTAAATTAGAAATGCACTCACGATTTTGTTTGATTGTTTTTGACGGCAAATCGCTTACCGATTTCTTTTTCTTCGAAGAGTTTTTCTAACAAATTACTGGAACAGCTATATTTAATAAATGGATACACACTGAATGAATTATTCAAAATGATCGGAGCATATCATCGACTTCGACGGCTTGAAAAAATCTATTCCAAAGATGACAACGCAAGTCAGGATTGTTGAAAGGAAAATAAAAAAACATTTTATCATGGCAGTCACTCTTGTGTTTCGCATTAAAGCATGCACCCATCAGTACACCAGTATTTCCTCTGTTAACACATAATAAGAGGAAAGAAAATGACTTAAAAATTATAACTTCAAATGTAAACAAAAAATCCGCTTCATACTCGGCGGAGAACGTTAATGGCAGACTGATCGACGAAAGCAGTGCGAATGAAAAATGCCATGCGCAATAAGTACATTACATGTGACTTTTACGTCACATGACCCCATCAAAGCTTAAAAACAAGAGTTCAGTCATGCATAGGGAAAATCCTTTACACACTGACGCATGTTCCATCAAAAAACACCTCCATCCCGATTGTTGCTGCGCGACTTACTGATCAAAAGCAGAGAGTTGCTCATTTCACAAAGAGTCCAGTGCGCGCCTTCAGTCTGGCGCATTTTGCCCTCTTTCCCCTCACGTTGTTTTTCAGTGTTATTTTATGTCTGTTCGTTTTACCAAAAATTTGCAGAAGGCTCCCTGTCGACGTCCACAGGCGAGAGTGCTCCTACAATGGGTCAGATGGCATAATTACGACCATATCAGTAAAGGGAATGGGGCTTTAGACCGAAGTCTTCTGAAACCCACCCTGATAATGATTATCTCTGGAAGCAATAAAGTGCTTATCTCTTTGCGTATAAAGTAGATTTCTTTCGCACTGACGCTTCTAGAGTAAAATATTTATTTATTTATTTATTTTTATAGAGGTTTCTGCAGATATTCAGTGCTACAAATAAATTCAATATGTGATATCCCTAGAATGGATATAAAGCCATAATTTCTGTCATATATTTAATATTTTTCCATATCTACTTGATATACACATAATTAAATTGTCTGTGTTCAGTTAGAGTGAGAATTCTGCTGCCGCCAAAGAGTGCCTAGTTTATTTAAACAGATATATGAGTTATTTTTTATTCCTTTTAAAAATAAAAGTGACATTTTAAATAAATTGCCACTAATAAATTTCCTATCATAGATTTTTAAATACATCTTGGATGATGCATAGAAATTCATCCAAATGTGAATACTTTTTTTTAATATGTAACAGAAAAATTTAAATGTTGACCTAAGACATATATCAGTAATTTTTATGCATCATCAGTAATATGGTTCGCAGTGTGGTAAAGAAAAAGTTTTCATTTATTGAAATTGCTAAGTTTTTATTACAATATTAATTTCATTTTCAGTGTAACGTGGCTTTCTCTTTAGCGGAAATGTTCGCATTAAAATTATTTATTTTAGCTAATTCTCGATTAAAGAGTCGACAGGGTTTTTCTTTAATATGTAAGCATTATTTTATTATGAAATTATTTATTGTGAAGCATTAATTTTAATTTATTAATTTATCGTGAAGCAAAATGCAGTTTGAAGACAGTGAAGAGACTTTTGATATCGCGACGTCGTTTTATTTCATCTTGAAGAAGCAGGCATTATTGACAAGCAGGAGCGACGAGCAACGCACACACCACAGAAAGAAATGAGGGGAAAGCACTCGAACGTTCTATTCCTGGTCTTATATAACCTGAGAAATTGATAGGGAAAATATTTCTTCATAGTGCTAATATATGATGAGAGTTCGACAGGGATTTTCGCTATACGCGCCGACAAGGCAGGGGAAACACAGGGAGGTTTTAAAAAGGATGTGCTTATTGGACATTTTTCTAGCCCTTCACGCGGTGTGTGGGAAAGTTAGGCTTTTAGCTGATTCAGCAATTTTACAAAGCTTCTCTTGAATTAATTAAGTAGGGGAAGTGGAATTGGAGAATATTTTAGAATGAAGTTACTATGGGCCAAATTAAGATAAAACCTTGGAAATTAATTAAATTGAAATTAA
>JAPMOR010065296.1:519529-540748 GCA_026543865.1 Argiope aurantia
ATATATATATATATATATATATATAAGTAACAAAAAATATAAACATTATAAAATTAAAACCTATTATTGAAACAATCTAAAATTAAAATTATTTCGGAAACAAAACGAAATTTTGGAATCGAAATTAAAAATTTATTTTGGAATCAAACTAAAAAGTAAAAGAACAGAAAAATTACCATTGTATTTAGCAGCTACTACTAATGCAGCTACTACTAAAACACAGATGAATCTAGACAATCAGTAATAAAAACCAAGTTAAAAGGAAAAATAGAATAGAAATTAAACCAAATAAAATAAGAATCCGGCCTGAAAACTTTCTCAAGGGTCACCCTCAGGCAGGGATTCAAAATAAGGGATTTTTTTCTGTGAGGAATCGGACTTTTGTCCAACAGTATTGATTTCTCGTGATACGAAAATCCCCTGAAATTAAGGCCTAAGAACACCATTTTTATAGAACAAAACAATAAATTAATAGAATACGACCAACAGTAAACAAAAATACAATAAACTATATAATAACTCACATAACCAGTTATGAAAACAAAAAGGAAAGAACATACCAGCAGCAGATAAAAATATTATATATATATATAATTGTTTATATTTTTTTTTTTTTTTTTTTTTTTTTTTTTTTTGTCTATGTAACTTTTTATTCGAATTGTACACATTTTAAAAGAAATAATTACCTTAAAACTGCAAAAGTTAGCCTCAAATCACGTAATTCTGTTTCCTTTGTAACGGCAAATAATAATTATTAATTTGTACATCATATAAGTTTTTAAAGCATTGTTGTAAATTTTAAATATTTTCCGTTAACTCATTGCAATAATATTTTTGGCTGTTAATTGTAAATATAACCTGATTTGTTGTGAAAAACGTGCTGGCGCGCGGATTGATTCTGGCTTTGCTGTGGTAACCTGTCAGACATCGGAGTCAGCAATTTACCAAATAAACAACTTGGAATTTAGCTAAGAGATAGTGGTGGAAATTATTTTTATTCTATTTTATATTGATTGATTCTTTCAATTAAGTTATGGAATCTCTAATTCAACGTCTCTTAACACCTGAAATAGAGTTATTTTAAATTTTACTCTGATTCAAGTAAAATGCTCCGGATGCATCTTTGCCGTTCCAGCTGTGGGCGTCATAGATGAGCGCTTTTCTAGAACTTTTAGAGACAGTTGTTTTTTGTGCCTATTTAGAAATCTTGTGATATCTAATTATAGATATGATTGTGAATGTTGCTGTGTGCCTTTTGAGTAAGTGATTAAATACAATTCTGTATTGAATAATAGAATTCATTATTGAGAATTAGAACATTTTCTAATTAAATCAAGAAGAATCACAAGTAAATTTAGAATGGAGCTATTGAATTGAAATCAGTTTAGAAAGTTTTCGTTCCACAGAGGTCATACTGGTGAATCCGAGCCCGTAAAGCATATTTCACACATACACATTCATCATGCAACAAGGAGCAGTGTCATAATTTCAAACTAAACAGAGCTCTGTTTTCGTGACGCAAAAGTAGGAATTTAAACAAATGCTGCATTTCAAAATCTTTGCGATATCTATTGAGGTGCAAATGAAACGGGTTGGCTTCATTCATTTTATGGTTTATTTGATTGCGTAATAATTAATAAGTATTTACTTTTTTCCTTCATACTGATTTGTTTATCTTGATATTGTCTCAAACTCTATTCGTTTTATTATGTTCATAATGCCAGAAATAATTTGTTGCAGAAATCAAAATAATGACATATGAAATACGTCACAGATATATTCAATAAACTTGTTCAAGATATATTCATATAAGATATAAACATATATTCAATAAAATTGTTTTCAGAGAGGCCTTTTTTTTTTTTTTTTTTTTTTTTTTTCTTCTTGCTTGTACGGAAAATGAGTTAGTATAACTGATTACCTTAAAATTATCGGAAATGCTTTCCCTTTTCGGCAAAAACATTAAACAATTCAAATCTTTAGAGATTTTTTGTATTTATCAAAATGCATAAAAACAAAAGTCAGTATTTCCTTTGAAAAGACATTTTAAAAGATGTGAATTATAAATAGAGTTTGGAGACTAAAGTACGGTTAGTTTTTCTGTTCAATCTTTATAATTTACCATAGGCGATAGAAATTTCTAACAACTATTTGTTAATAAAGACTTAATCAATCTTGAATCATCTTGTCGTAGTTTACAAATATTTGTTACGCAATTTATCTATCCCGCATGAGTAATCTTTCCCATACATTATAAAATGCTTGTAGTTGGAATAATAAGCAAAGTTAGTCTCACAACTTTGTGTTAAAATCAAAAAATTGTTTATCGTGATTTAAAAAGTTTGATTGTTCAGCGAACGATTTATTTTATATATTACTAGCCGCTTTTGGTGACCAGCCGGTTCGCCAATATTACCGCTCACTACAATTTTCAATTAAATATTTTAAATAACTGGTCTCTTAATAGATTCTCAAACACAACATTTTTAATCTTCAAATTTTTATAGTCATACCAAACTTATACTGTTGTTTAGAACGTTTCTTTCAATTTACTATATATATTTTGCTAATTTGTTGTCATTTCCGGTAAAACTTAAACTTTAATTTAAAGTGGAAATGATGAAATTGCAATTAATATAAAGATATTTTTTAATAAAACCAAGCCTTTTAATTTATTTATCATCTTTATTGTTATTTATTTATTATTATTATTATTACTGAATATGAGTATTGCAAACCGAATCGCTCGGTATTTAAGTCTTATGTGAACTACAAAATATTTTTCATAATTTATGTAATATCTCAAACAATAATTCAACAAAAATTTCTCAGATTTAGCATAAAATTCAGTTTTTAGTTTTGCTTTCAAAAGGATTGAAATGAAATCAATAATAATATTTCGTTCAGGCCTATAAATATACTTCAAAAATTATGAAGTCTAAATTTAATGCAGGAAGGTATCATATTCTGAGAAATATTCCGGACACACCAAATTTTAAATAAATGAATGAATGGTTATATTTTCCACGATCAACTAAGACTTATTTATGAAGCTTTGAATGTTAAAAATCTATAAAAACTCAACATTTTCATAATCTTAGGCCAATTAATCTTGAGAAACCTGCGCGCTGATTGGTGTATTTTCTTTGAAACGATCGATGGAAAATCTAAAATTATCCCTTTTTTATTGAATAGTGATATTCAAATTTTCATAAATCAGTCAGTTTAAGTGATTGATTTAGTTGATTGGAAATTAACTCTTTTTATTTAAAATATTAGTGTTTCAAGAACATTTTGTTATTCGTGATTTCCACAGCAGAAGCTTTATGTAAAATCAAAAATTCGTTATTTATTAGAGCATTTATTGAATCAAGTTACATAAAATATAATCATTTTCCATTTAGACCATTTTAGCAGATCTGCGTCTTACTAAAGGTTTACAAATTAGCTGTGTGGCCCTGATTTGAATGGATATCCTATTCATATTAAACAAAATTTGCCTTAAAATAAAACTGATTTATTGGATTAATAATATAGAGAGTGTAAAAAATCATAAAATAATTTTTCTTGAATTAATTTTTTTGAAAAAAATATTTTATATTTGTTTCCTTTCCTACAGACACGTGCCGAAAATTATATTTTTGCAGATTTCATTTCCAAAATGATTTAATTTATTTTTAGTTGGAGCTTTAATCAATGTGATGGCAACACTTGGAAAAAAAGCTAATTTTTTCCCCATGAATGCGAAACGTGCTCGTGCAGCTTAAATTTTATTTTTATTTTGTACGAAAAAATTGTTGAAAAATATAGTTAAAATGTTTATTTAAAAATTCGTGAAAAATAGAAATTTAATTTTAAGGTTAAAACATTGGTATCATTTAAAAGATAATTTTTGATCTTTAACTTCATGTAAAAATCTTTTTTGTGCGGTAATATTTTCGGAAGTTATAGCAGATACGCGCTAAAATTTCGCTTAATTTTTAAATAAATAAAATTCCAAAAAAAAAAAATCTAAAAAATAACCCCCAGGTGCACATTCCCGGCCTCCAAGGTATACACGTGCCAAATTTGGTAACTGTAGGTTGAATGGTCTGGCCTGTAGAGCGCCAATGCACACACACACATTGAGCTTTATTCTAAGTATAAATATAGATAGAATGATTTTGATTTAAATCAAAATGAAACGCATTAGTATTGCACTATTGGATCGATCAAATAATGAAACTTGATGTCTCGAATGAAAGATGTAGCATTGATTATAAAATTTTAATTATATTAAGAATGGGTCTACACACAAAAATGCACGAAATAAATATTTCAATCAATGAAGGCAATAATTTGGCAGTATTTGTTTACATTTGCCCATTTCGGAATTTAAAACCCGTTCTTTGAACACTGGTTTGTAACGCGATCGGTTAAAATAAAGAAATACCGCTCTCGTTTGCAAAACAATGTGCATTTATGAAACATGAATGTAGAAATGAGGTAGGATGTTATATCAGGATTTAAGATACCGTTATTTTTTCTTTCTTTTCTTTGCTTTTACATATTCGCTGCTACGTGAAAGCAACAGTAAGCAATACTTTTATTATAAAATTTTGATGAAAATTCACATAATTGATTGGAAAATGTTATTGTTACATCTGCTTTCGTTTCAGAAGTGTTTCGATATTTCAGGATCTTTAAATCTACCCGATTTTTTCTTTAATTTGGGGAGTTACTCAAAAGATGATAAAATCAATCAGCAAATACAGTCACTTGCATTTTAAAACATTTATTTGATTTAGACGCAACATATTTTTATCAATTCACACTCAAAACACGGCTATGTACAATGATTATATACAATCAGTTACGAAACATATTTTTACACTGATGGAACAAGAGCACGCAGGCTCGTGAACAGTCCGTTCACTTCAGTTCGTTTTTAAACTTGGACGGTCTTCGTCACATCCTCCCCACTTTTTGAGTGATTACTACAACTCAAAAACATTTATTCAAACAAACATATAGTTTGGTTGAATAAATTAAGCTTATTGGGAGCTTTAATACATCTGACAGATCGTGTAAATTTACATTCGGTATTTTCAGGGGTGGAGGAAATATGAGAAAAATCACCCTTACATACAGTTTCATTTTGAATACTTTTATTCTCTCTCTTTGTGAGAGAATCTATTTCATTAATGTTTAATTCTAGAGGAAAAATTCGCTGAACAGGCCTCAGAGAAGCTCCAGAATGTGTTTTTACTTTAACGGTACGAATTTTTCCGTCGCGACCTGGCAACGCATCTACCACTATCGCCAAAGGCTAATTCAGTCGTTTTCACTGTCGTCTCCTATTAATACAACTTCCCCAATCTTGGGTTCATGAATGTCTTCTTTCTTATTTGGTTTTTAAATGAATGAACTCAAATATTCTTTTCGGAAACGAAGTTTTAAATCTTTCAGCAACTTAGTTTTATATCTTATCCTTTTTCTTAAACGTTGGGTCTCTACCATGTCTATGTCATTAGTACTAAAATTTCGATTCTCAATTAAAAACATAGAAGGAGTTAAAGGAATAAGATCATCTGAATTTTCAGAGATATAAGTCAGGGAACGCGAATTTATAACAGACTCGCAGTCACATAACAGAGTCTCGAGTTCCTGAAAAGACAAGATCGATTTTCCGAGAGAGCGTCTTAACAGTTCTTTGAGAACCCGAATCAAAAAGCCTCCCCACCAGGAAGCTGTGGGAGCATTAAATTTCCACAAAATTCTACGAATGTTTGCCTCCTTAGTGATTTTTTCCCAATCCAGTTCAGATAGTTCATTATTTGCACCTCTGAAATTTGTGCCATTATCTGAGTAGACGGTTCTTGGTCTACCCCTTCTAGCTATAAATCGACGGAATGCTATTAGAAAAGAATCGGTACTTATAGAAGCCACAAGTTCTAGATGAACAGCTCGGTATACAGCGCAAGTGAACAATACAATCCAAACCTTCGAACTGTTCTTCAAGAAAAGTGGTCCCGCTCCCATCGCTTCAAAGACCAGTGTGTCGGAAACTCGATCTTCAAGCAGCGGACAAGACTCAGTAGCCAATGGTTTTGCTTTATAACGTTTACATTTCAAACAACCATTAAGTACATTTCTAATAGTTTTACGTGATTTTACAATCCAAAATTTTTCTCTTAAAATAGACAGTATAATCTGAGTTCCAGCATGACAATTTTTTCTGCGAACAGATTCAATCAAACACTTAGTAAATATACACTCACTTGGCAACAGAATTGGACTCAAAAAGTCTGGTACATCTTTACGTTCAGTTATACGTGTCTTAATTCTTTAAATACCAACATCATTCTCATAACTGACGATATCGAACTTTTATCAGCAAAATATTGGTTTTGGATTAAACGTACCTAATTCTAAAGCTTTCAATTTCTGACAGAGAAAGTTTTGAAGATTTAGACACTGAATTTTTCTTACAGCTATTTATGAAACGTAAAGTCCATGCAACCACATTTATAATTTTATCATAATCAGAAAACCTAGAGGCATACCAGGGGGCTGTCTCTTCCGACAAATTTACATTACTCAATTTGGTTTTTCTTCTTTCTGTATCTATCTCGTTAAGGTCATAGCAAATATTATCTAATGGCCAGCATTTCGAGGGCTTTAAAAGCCAATTGGGGCCATTCCACCATTCAGACTTCAGCATATATTTAATAGAGCAACCTCTTGATAATATATCAGCCTGGTTAATACTTCCTGGCACATGGCGCCATAGCTGAGATCTAGATAACTTTTTGATTTCTTTCGCTCTATTCGTAATAAAAACTGACCAATCTCCTTGCTCCTTGATCCACCAAAGAGCAACTGAAGAATCAGTCGAGAAAGGGATTCTCATATCTGGTAAGTCAAGGGCATTACGAACAGAATTCGCCAACCTTGTCTCAATGCAACATGCCATCACTTCGAGGCGCGGTATGCTCAAAGTTTTCAAGGGAGCAACTCTAGATTTCGCCCGTATCAAAGTAACTTTTACTCCATCCGAATCAACAGATTGTAGAAAAATGCAGGCTGCATATGCTTTTATACTGGTATCTACAAAAACATGGAATTCAGAATTACCATATAAAGCGGAATTTTTACATTGTTCAATAAAGATATATCAGTTAGCCATTTATAAAACTCTTCAATAAAATAACTTGGGAGTATTTCGTCCCAAGAAATTTTACTCTTCCAAGTTTCCTGTAACAGAAGTTTGGGGAGAAAAGTGGCTGAGACTAAAATACCAATGGGATCAAATATTTGCCGTACAAGAGACAAAATTGATCTTATAGTAACTCTAGTTTCACAAGTTAAAGTTTTGAAATTAATGTTACACATTAGAGAATCATTATCAAGATCCCATAGCATACCTAAAACACAAGTTACACCAGATGATTTGCACATATATTCACATGGAAAATTACTTTCGCATCCTCGGAGATTGAATCAATCTCTCGATATCACCTTTTGCGCTGTTTCAATAAAATGTTTTTCTTCAGTAACGTTATTCACACTTATAAGACAGTTATCCACATAAAATGAATGTCTAAATTTCTGCACCACGTCAGCAAAGTCATGAGGAGAGTAATCAAGGAGATGTTCAATTGATGCACTTAAAATAAAAGGGCTGGAAGTAACCCTAGAGTGCCTATAAATTTCTCCTTCATTACTAGGCTAGAAAAAGCGAAGATAATCCCTATCATGTGGAGCAATTCCAATCTGAAGAAAGGCCTTTTCTATGTCTGCACTTAAACCTATAGGGAGCATTCTGAATCTATCAGGTAATAATCCGATTACATTGGGTCCAGTAAATAAACATTGGTTTAAAGACGGTTTTCCCTTTTCTCTTGCCGACGCATCGAAAACTGGCCTCATCTCAGTGCTCTGGCTGCTATTTTTAATAACAGGTCTATGCGGAAGATAATAGCATTTTTTGTTTCATTCTAATTCTGGGACTCTTTCAATAATTTTCAAATTTTCCCATTCATTGAATATTTTTTGATATTCGTAAAGATAACCATTATTTCGCGCTCTCGTTACAGCTTTCTCATGTCGTTTCGACGCTAATTCTTTATTATCTGGCAAGTTTGAAGAATCTAATTTCCATGATAATTCCACCTCGTACCTGCCTGGAAAAACAGTTAACTTTTCATGTAACTCTTTTAACTGCTCGTTAAATAATTTCCTTTTTGAAACATTTTCAATGAGATCACGAATGCCTAAAGAATCAATTTCCCACAATTCTTTGAAGAAAATAACATACAAAGACAGAACTGTTTGCACAGAAGAATCTACAACTATTTCATCATCACTTGAACCGAGTCCAGTTTCTTTGCCAACAACAGTTCATCCTAATTTTGTATGAATTGCAGCTAAACCAGAATTTAACTGAACACACTTTCCCGTTAATAATTTCCCAATTAGATCTGCTCTTAATAAAAGGTCAATTTCATCTTCGTTACAAAAAGCATCAATCTTATTTATTCCTAAATTCTCTAAAATAGGCTGATTTTCTATTTTAGGAACAAAACCACAAATCTTACGTTTAGAAAAAAAAATTCACTGCACAATTTGAATGAGCCATTTAAATCATTAATTTCTATCGCATATATACCATGCCCTAATGGAGCAGTTTGTTTCCCTCCGAATAGGCCATGAATTGTCTTTTCACGTCTGAGAGGTTTTAGTTTCAAGTACGTAATAATTCTATAACTAACGTATGAACGGGAAGACGCACCTGCCCCTTCTCGCCTCTCCGAAAGGAGAGTGATTCCGTCTCAAAAAGGCTGTCCTCACCCCGTGGCGCGAGACGTTATGGAGGAGGACACTCCGTCGACTTGTTTGGCGTAGCAGAGATCTCTTAACTCTAACTAAATTTCCACTGGATGCCAGTTGCGAGGGGCTAAACCATAGCAGTGGTGTTGTTCTTGCTAATCAGACCCGGCGCCCATGTTGGCACTTCTCCGATGAACCAATCCGGAGTAGGCTGTGAGGCTTGAATTTGCAACACCGTTGTGACTGGAAGCGCCTGCTTGCCAAAGCTCTGGATCCCTCGCTTCCCTTTCTCAGTTCTGGGCTGGGAGGAGACGTCAGTCTAGACTGTGTGTGCTGACGATCAACGAGGAGTACAGATCCCCCACGGACCAAACTCTTTGCTGTCGAATCTTAACCAGTCTAAGCAGTCTTCTCTGTAGTGAGGAACTTGGGGTGACTTTTCCTATCAAGTGACTACAGGGTCTAACTACTAAACTACATTAGGCAACCCTCTTCCACCAAAAATTGAAGCTTGCTTCATAGACTCATAACTTGCAACTTCCTAAAAGTTGTTCCCAAGCATATTAATAGCTCAATTTTCCCTAATTACAACCATACATTTGTTCCAATTCACACTCGTCTGGTTCATTATCATGCCTTCACGGGTAACCAAAATTAATCACCCATAATTTTCATTATCCCCACCTGACCTCGCAAAAGAACTTCCCTTTTGTTAAGCTAATCTATTTTAACTTGCCAAATGTTATTTCAAACTAGATTTTATTTAAACTAAATTTGGTTTTTATTTTAATTTTGCTTTTATTTAATTTTTCTATTTTGGGCGTATTAGCACCTCTAAACAACGGCGTTGTTCAAGTGACGCACTAAAACCCCAAAAAGAATTAAAAATTCTAAAGCTCAAAAACATTCATAAAATGCTAAAAACACAAAAATAGATTATAAAATTCCACCCTACGGTAGCTCATTTGCACGTAGTGTGGTGACTGGGATAGTTGTAAAAACCGAGAAAGAGGAAGTCTGGCTTGCCTGTCCTTCAATGGCACCCATCTCACGCCACTGTTGGGAATCACTGGGGTGACCCCAGGAACGGGGATGGCGGAGGGACAGACGGAGACTTTTAGAGTGGCACTTCTAACTCAATACTTGTTGTGCACCCTTGCTCTTAGAAGGGGTGACGTATGGTTCCACGGTCCTGGCTAGCTTTGATCTCATCGAGAAATCCTCTGGAGGAGAAACCCTCGTCACGTGTAAGGACGGTTAAGAAGTACTCCTGGATCGTGCAGGGAAGGCACGTTGAGCCGGGTTGGTCAGGTGAGGGCCCTGTTAGTTCGCCTCCGTAGACTCCAGGGACTTCATTTGGTCGGAAGAGTCACTTCCGGCTCTGTGGGGTTCAGATGAACGGGCGGTTCTGGTTTCATCTACCGTTAAAAGAAGAACAAATCCTGTTCCCTTTACTCAATATGGCTACAAACAAAGATAATTCGAATATGGCGCTGAGCGAGTCTTGTTCTAGTTCTATATTTTATACAGATGATAGCGATGCAAATGATATTGAGAATAAAAATAAAATTTTAGTGGCAAATTCACCACTACAAAATAAACCTCAAACTTCAACGGAAGTTAGAGAAAACACAAAGAATAGAAAACAAACTTTAAGTTCTCGTTTCTTTTCTGCAAAAGTTAGCAAAATTGCCGCAGCCGCAGAATCAACTAAACAAAAGAAACGCAAAAAGCGTATGGCTAAAACCACGAAAGTGGCGAAACACCAATTAACTGAAAAACACTTGAACATCTTTGCAGAGGGAAGTTTGACGAAACCTCTCCCTACAGATAATAACCCTGAAGATGCTAATATGGAAAGTGAGGGCATCATCCCGGGTACTCCTGAGTCTCAACAGGGTGTTATTAATAAAAACTTTAGCAAGTCCCACTCCTCCACCATAAATGACCTGCCAATTTTCATAGCTAAGTATAAGCTCAAAGCAAATGCTGCAGAAGGGCTTCTTGGCACCTTCTCCCAACTTGTCGAAAGCTTTGACGTAACAGCAGTCACGAAATGACTGGAAACCATTGAGAGCAAAGAGGGCATCACTCCAGCTCAACCCATCATAACCAAAACTTATGCCTCTACGGCACAACAGTGGTCGCAGGGTCTTCTGCCCACACCTAACATTCAGGCACAAAAGAAAAAGGCTCCAAACCCTCCTAGACCTGTGCCACCAAAACAAATGGCTCTTCCGCCCACAAAAGTGCAAAAACTGTTGTCGCCTTGCCTACAGTCCTTGTGGTTCCTGAAACTATGGAGGAAGACGGAGAAAAGTCAAACATTAGGGCTCTCTTGGAGTCAAATATCCGCCCCAAAGCACTGAGAGTTAAAATCATTTCTTGTAGGGATGCAAGCACAAAGAATTTACTAATTACAGTTCTCACATAAAAAATGGCCACTTAGCTCTTGACGGCCATCAATGAGCACAACAACTTAAAATCCATTTGCGAGGCACGTATTCCCCAAAAACGCGACTCACAGATCTTCATCTACGATGTAGATCATACTGGTCAAGACAAAATTGCCGAGGAAGAAGAATTGGTTTAGAGGCTCAGAACTGACAATAACCTACTACCTGGTAACATTAGGGTCCTTTTTAGGAAACCAGACAGGGAGGCCAAATCACACTGGGTCTTGTCTGTTTCCTCTAACATCTTCAAGTTCCTCAAAACCGAAAAGAGACTTCATTTTGGCTTCAGTTTCAAGAAATTCAAAGAACATCTAGAACCAATTAATTGTCAAAATTGCTTAAAATTTGGCCACTCAAAGGGCAACTGCAACTCTCCAACAATTTGTGGTAAGTGTTTTGATAATCAGACCACAAAAACTTGCCAGAAAACCAATAAAATTTGCCGTTTCTGTCGTGAGAGCAATCAAAAGCAAAAAACCTCTTACAGAACAGACCATGCAGCCACTTCCCTAAATCGTCCTTTTTATCACAGGAATATAGCTAGACTACGTGCCTGTACCAATTATGACTAGTGCACCCTTACAAATCTTTTTTGTTGGTCACTTTTCCAGGGCAATATCGGTGGTTCCTCTAAAGCTACCAGAGAGTTGCCAAACCTCTTTTCAAACAATATCCCAGATATCTACTGCATGCAAGAACCCTACATTCATGCTGGTTCCACATTCTTCCCCACAAATTGGCGCACAAATTTTCACCCTGAGGGCAGTGTCTTAGTCCCCATTCGAAACCCCAATATTGCTGTGGTAACTAGGCACATCTATAAATATATCATCTGTGATGATGTTAGTAAAGGACTTGACACCTTCACCATCATATCCTTTTACTTTCCTCCATCTTCAAACAAAAACAATATGTTCCAGACTCTGAATGGAATAATTGACTCCTTCCAACCAAATCAATGGTTCTTAGTGGGAGATGGCAACATTCAATCTGAGCTGTGGGGTCCAGATTGGGATGATAGTAAACGAAAGCGGGACTTTGGCGGCCCTATGATAGACTTTATTTTGCACCGAAACCTCCTCGTTTGGAATGACTCCAATACAGGATCCACTTTCCAAACCAATAATGGTAGTAGCTGGATTGACGTCATGCTTTCTACGTCATCACTTTATAATAGCAAAGAGGCGTAGCATTTAGAACGTAGCATGCTAAGTGATCCCTCCTACATTCTTTTTTCCCTTGCTGGTCAAATTCATTCGCCCCCTGCACACTCTCGCATCAACAAACGAAAACTCAAAGTCCTTGCAAAAACTCTAGAACGACAATATAAAACTCATCTTGAGGCAGTCCAAGGCTTAACATCAACTGATGAGGTAGAAAACTTCATCACTCACCTCACTTCCTTTATGCATAGGACATGCTTCATTTCTTCCTCAACAAACCCAAAACCTCACGCAGTCCCCTGGTGGGACTCTGCACTCGAGACCAAACTAACCAGAGCGCTCTGCTCTCGGTATCAGCGATGCCAACACCCTGAGGAAAGAACTAAACGTCGTATACTATTCAAAAAATAGGAAGCCAAGTATAAATGGCTGATTTGCACAAAAAGCCGACAAGCCCTTGAAACTCTTTGTGTTGATGTCACCAAACATAATCCTTTTGACCTTCCCTACAAAATCATCGCCGACAAAATCCGGCCACAGATGATTATTCAAAATGTTAAAAACTCCTCGGGAAATTTAACCTCCACTCTAAAGATAATCCTTAACACTCTCTTTCCAAATGATCATCTAAACAATCAATCAGGGACACTAACGGTCAGTACAATTCTCTTACCTCCGATCCTGCATTTACGCGCCAAGAGATCCGACAAGTTTTGCATACATTCAAGCTAAAAAAGGCTCCTGGTCTGAATCAGCTATAATTGGAGATGATTGTCTTATTTTCGCATAACCCAGGCATCATCGAATTGTTGTTCAACACTTGCCTTAGGCTGGGGCACTTTCCTACCTCCTGGAAGGCAGCTAGGGTTATTCTTCTTGCAAAACCAGGCAAAAACCCAAATCTAGCCAATTCATACACACAAATTTGCCTGTTTTCCATCTTTGGCAAAATTCTTGACAAACTGATAACGCAGAGAGTCACTTATCTCCTGCATCAAAAACATCTGTTGCACCACAATCAGCACGGATTTAGAATCGGCCGCTCATGTGAGACAGCCCACTTTCAATTATGGCAAACCATCCAAGGTGCCCTCCGACACAAAGGTAAGGTCTGCATTTTGTCAGTAGATGTTAGTGGCGCTTTTGACAATGTTTGGAGAGAAAGTATTTTGCACCAGATGACCCTTGCAGGTTGTCCACAGAATCTTTATCATCTCATCAGAGATTACTTTCGTCAACGTCACGGTATATTAGAAATGCAGGGAAATTCCTGGTCCTTTCAAATTGAAAGAGGCGTTCCACAGAGTTCTTGTTGTGGGCCGGTCTTTTGGAATGTAGTAGTTGACACCATCCTTAATCTTCCACTTCCTACTGGCTGTTTTATTCAAGCTTACGCCGATGACCTTGTGGTTGTCATTGGAGGAATCAATAAAACTGAAATTAAAACTAAAGGGGCAAATATTGTGTGCATTCTTACCAAATTGGGTAAGACACATAAGCTTACCTTTGGAATAGACAAAATGGTTTTAATGCCAATAACTTTTAGTAACAGATTGAACTTGGCTGACCCACCGCGCATCTCATTTCAAAATTTAATAATTAAAGTTACCTTCTCCTTCCGATATCTCGGTGTCATTTGGGATTGTAAATTGACTTTTACCTAGCACTTTCTGCAGGTCCGACGTAGAAGTGGTGTACGATTTAAATTCGGTCGCTAATAAATTCTTTTCAAGACACTGACATCTTCTGAGACGGATTTATTCCGGAGCCTTTGAACCCTATGTTCTTTTCGGGTATGGGGCTTGGGGTCACCGGCTAAAATTCAAACAAATTGAAAGAACCTTTGAAATTATTCAAAGGAGACCCCTTGTTAAAATCTTGAAAGCATTTCGTACAACCAGCACACATGCCCTTCAAGTTCTTGCAGGCATCTTACCTCTGCACTTAAGAGCCAAGGAACTTTACGCTAACTTTTTCCTCAAAGTTCAAAAGCTTCCGGTTAAATTCAATGACATTGTCTTTGACCCACACTTCTACGAACCAACTCAAAATCCTTTTGACCAACACCCTTGTGAGTGGGTTACATTTCCTTTCCGGCAATTTCCACCTTCAGGCGATAGAGTCGAAATTTTTTCCGACGGTTCCAAAATTGGTAACCGTGTGGGATCAGTAATTGCCTGTTACTTTTACGGTAAATTAATCCATGTCTATTCCCATCGACTGGAGGATCATGCAACAGTATTCCAAGCTGAGGCCTATGCTTTCGTCATGGCCCTAGAATATATTGATAATATGTACTCCTGGAGCAAGGCTTCAATCTATTCTGACTCACTTTCGCTTCTCTCAGCTCTTGCTTCACCAAACCACAAAAGTTGGATTCTGAAGCAACTTGTGGATAAAATTCAAACCGTTAATACCCACCGCCGACTCTCATTCTTTTGGGTGAAAGCTCACATCGGCGTGGAAGGTAATGAAAAAGCAGACAAACAAGCCACACTTGGCACAAACAAACAGATAATTGACTTACGTGTCCCCTAGATCTCACAACACTTTGAAAGCCGATGTCCGGAGAAACATCATCGCTAAATGACAACGTGAATGGGCATCTACCACTAAAGGTCCTCAGACCCATCAATACATCCCGACAGTCTCCACCAAGAGGAAATAATACCATCCATTCATTATTCAATTCCTCTCTGGCCATGGAAGATTTCCATCCTACTTTCAAAAATTTGGCATTACTGACAATCCATACTGTGATTGTGGCGAATTTGCACCACAGACCATTATGTATTTGAGTGCATTTATACGCAATCTTTCCGACTTAAATTAAAAAAATTTCCAACAAAAAATCAATTCATACTTGATCCGATGAACATTCATATTATCCATCAGACTATCTCATGGATTAATGACTTCATTCCTCGGCTCTAATTAGCATCCGCTGTTTGCTCTACCAAAAGGGTGAGTTAGGCGTTTCACTTGGTTAAGACCCATGTGGGTAGCTGTTAGTAAATAATTCTCGCGTTCCACCATATCACCAACGATGTGATTCGTGCACGGTATTGGGGTGGTAACTCCGTACCTTAATGTCTAAGAGTCCCCGAACTCGAATTTCATTTCCCTGACCTACAATTTCAACACAGATAGTCTGCAAATATTCTTTATCATTATAATTATTATTCGACAGATAATTTGCAACTTCACTACTTTCATTAGTTTTAAATGAATGAACTTCTTTTTTATCAGAACACATTAAAGTTACATGCTGCTTATTACATTTTAAACATTTCAGTTTAACTCCACATTTTCTACTTATATGGCCGTCATTCAAACATTTAAAACAAATTCCCTTTTTAAACAATATTTACTTCTTTTCATAATAAGACATTTTTTGAGCCAAAAGACAATCGGAACTCAAATGAGATTTCTCAAAAAATACACAATTTGGCTTACCTTTGGGTATCCCGTCATGAGAAGCATTTGTACATGACTGTCGTTGCTACATCCGGGACATCTGCAACTATAATTTTATTATTATTTCGTTTAACTACTCCATTATTTTTACCAAATCCCTCTGGAGCTAAACTTATCATCTCCTCAGATTCGACTTCATGACGCACAAAACACATTAACTTTTCGAGAGATCTTTGACTTGTAGAATCATCATTATCTTCCGAAACTCAGCTTCTTTCCCAGGCCCGTAGAACACTTTCAGGCAAACATGATTCGACAAGAAGATCCAGAAAGTCAGTAAATTTTTCTTTCGCACGTCCCATGCTTTCCAAAGCTCTTAGTTTCGTTTCCAACATGTCGTAGAGGCTCGCTAAATCATGAAAATTCCTTCCGTCAGTAGCATTCTTCAAAACAAGAGAAAGAAGATCTCGTACATAGATCTGTACTGAAAGATCGTCTCTGCCAAATCTTATTTTCAGCTGTTGAACCGCTTTAGAATAATTTTCAGATGTTATTGGAAAACTGGAAACCAATCTTGAAGCTTTGGATTCAGGCACCATCGCTTGATGTAAATATTGATATATAATATGATATACTGGAATTTATCGATTTCAGATAACTAATCCGATTCATGAATTTTAGAAAAAAAAATTACTCCAAAATGTGAGGAATTCTTTCGGATCACCAGAAAATTTCTTTAATTCAAATTTCGGTAGTTTCAATTTCACAGCATTGTTTTTTGAAGAACATTCTGAAACACATCTGGAATTTTTATTCAAGAATGTCGCCACTCTCGATTTCAGTTCGATATATCTATCTCGGTAATTTTCAGCCGCTTCAAAATCTGTTTCGTATTCGGCCGTATTCTCTTCTAAAAGTAATGAGGATATTTCGTTTTGAATCTCATCCAATCGAGAAAATTTATCCTCTAGTTGTGAATTTAATACGTGAAGTTTATCAATTTCCTTGGCATCAGTTTCAAGTATCGCCAAGAATTGTGACAAATTTCTCTCTGCATTGGTAAATGAAGTTCTTAACGACTTTCGCTTCATTTTAAGAGCATCCATGATTTCAAATGCAAATAATATTCTATGAATCACTCAAAAGATTAAAGTGCCGTGTCACGGACGCCACAAATGTTACATCTGCTTTCGTTTCAGAAGTGTTTCGATATATAAGGATCTTTAAATCTACCCGATTTCTTCTTTAATTTGGGGAGTTACTCAAAAGATGATAAAATCCATCAGCAAATACAGTCACTTGCATTTTAAAACATTTATTTGATTTAGACGCAACATATTTTTATAAATTCACACTCAAAACACGGCTATGTACAATGATTATATACAATCAGTTACGAAACATATTTTTACACTGATGGAACAAGAGCACGCAGGCTCGTGAACAGTCCGTGCACTTCAGTTCGTTTTTAAACGTGGACGGTCTTTTTCACAGTTATATTGATAGACTAGCCACCTTTGGCGACCAGCCGGTTCGCCAATCTTAATGTTCGTTAAAATTTTAATAATGAAATATTTTATGCAATTCCTACTTTAATAGCTTCTTCATCAAAATATTTTAAAACTTCAAATTTTGATAGTCATATAATTCAAGCATAATATTATAAACGCCTTCAGTCATAACGTAATATGTATATCTCTCATTTTCTGTTAGCTCCCGTAGAATTTATACTTTAAATTAAAGTGGAAGGGATTAATCTGCAATTAATATAATAATATTTTTTACTGAAACAAAGTTTTTTTATTGTAATATGATTATTGAAAACAGTCACTGAGCGTTTAAACTTTATGGGCACTAAAGAATATCTTATTTCAAGAATTTGTCAACAAAATTTTCTCAGATTCATCATGACCAGATCGATTAATTAACGATGTTTAATTTTAAATATATCAAACACTAAGAAAATAAAACGAATCGTTTAAAATAATCGTTTGAAAACAGGTTAAAAAAAACTACTTAAAAATGATGCACTTAAAACTATAAGCATATACAAAAATATATAACTAACATAAATACAATTTAATTACAAAGGCATGAATTTAATCTAAAAATAATTTAAATCATCCGTTGATAATGGTTGTCATGTCAACAATCAGAACACAATGCGCATGCGTGAATTTTCAACGGAGTAACGCTATGCAGATTAGAAATTTTCAATTTCCTTTATTCTGTGTTATTTTAATTCAAAAGTACTTCAGAATGAATCTGAAAGATTGATTCATAACAATGCTTAATTTTAAATGCATCAAACATTAAGAAAATGAACAGAATCGTTTGAAATAATCAGCCGAAAAATCTTAAGCCTAGCCTCCTTACTGTTGGGAAGAAAAAAAAAAAAAAAAAAAACTGAAGCCTTTTGAACTGGACACTTTTGAAAATCGTTATGTTTTCCAACTTTGTATGCTTATAGAAAATGTTACATTTCACAAAATGCAAACCCTTACAAATTATTTTAAAGAGAATTTAATGCTGATTTCAATACAAAAGCAAAATTCAAATATTTTCAATACAAAAAAGTTATTCTTACTTTAATCTGAATAACAAACGCAGTGATGAAGTGGATTGCACATTCTAACTTTCCTGACCAATCACTATTTTTCTTCTGGGAACCAATAAAATGTTAATAACTGTCAGAAGAAGATGACATCATGTTTAAATTTGGGACAGGTCATTATTGTGCTTTTTATCTATAGAATGAAGACTGTTTTTTTATGTAATCAAATCACAAGTAAGAAATTTTGTTAAGCTTTTTAATATTTAGTAGATATTGTTGTAAATATTTCTAATATTTAGTCACGAAGCAATGCATCAAATAAAAGAATAGATTGGACACTTAGAAAGAGAACTAAGATTATTGTGTGACATGAATGTGTTCTTTCCAGTGCTGAAATTGCGAAACAGGTTCAGTGACTGCATATGGGGTTCGAAAATTTTGTTTGCGATATCTGGAGACAAATGCAATGAAAAACAAAGCAGGAAGTGGCTGAAAAAGGCACGCAATATCTGTTCATGACAGAAAAGTAAAAAGACTGTGTCTCCATGATCGAAGAAGGCCACCAGAAGTGAATGGAATGCTGCTGCTATTCATGTCAATTCAAGAACAATTAGGAGAAGATTATTAGATGTTAGACTTCAACGAAAAAAATTCACCGCAGTGTATAAAAGGATGACAGTGAGCAAAAGAACACATTGATTGACCAGATGATCATTGGTTACAAGTTATACGGAGTGATGAAGCGAAGAAATTGTTATTTGGTAGCGATCGCGAAAATAGGTAAGACTTAGAATAGGCAAAGAGCTACATCCTGATTGCATTCAGGCAAGTATGAAGAACTCAGTTAGTGTAATGATTTGGTCATGCATGTCAGCAGACGGTATTGGTCTTTTTCATGTTATCGATAGGACATTAAATGCAAGAAAATACATTGACACTATTCTAGAGCCAAAACTTACACCTTCCATCAGTGATCCCTTTCCCAACCATGCATCATTTATTTTTCAACAGGATTCAGCTCCTTACCATACAGCAAAAATATCGAAAGTGCGATTTAGCACAAAGAACATTGAATTGTTATCATGGCCAGGAAACAGTCCTAAAATTCAAAATTATTGAGAACTTATGGGACCGTTTGAAAACTCTTATATATATGAAGCGTTCATTAAATAAAAGAGGATAATTGAGTCTTTAATTGTTTCCTGGTATCAAGCAATAACGAAGGAAGAGCTTAAAACTGTCGTCAGCTCAATGAAACAGTGTGAAGCTGTAATAAAAGTCAGTGTGAAGCTGTAATAAAAAATAAAGGCTACCTTACTAAGCACTGAAAACTCAGTGCAGTCATCAGCATCTAATATAACTCGATAATTATTGCCTTTCAACTTTTTTTGTATTGCAAATATTTGAATTTTGCTTTTGGTATTGAAATCAGCATTAAATTCCCTTTAAAATGATATGTAATAGTTTCCATTTTATGGAACTTTTTATTTTCTATAGGCATATAAAGTTAGAAAACATTAAAATTTTCAAAAGTGTCCACAATTCTGGCCATAATTGTGTATATATATATATTTTTACAAATATCTTTGTAAATTTTTATCTATTAAAGAAAGGGCTAGTATCTGAATAAAAAAAGCTAAACAATAGTAATTTTGTTTAATGGGCTCAATTCACGGTCACGTGTCAGGTACCCAACAAACCGTTTGTTCAATTTTCAACCGTTCTGCGCATGTCGGGATGTCTGCCGATAACGTTGATGAAACCATTGTTTAGTAAATGTTACGCTAGCCGATCAATTATTAAAAACATCTGATTTTTTTTAAAAAATATTATTTTGAATTATTTTCTCCAAATTTTCGTAGTTATATAATTTTATTTCTTATATTAAAATTTTAATTAGTATTTTCAATGGAATTTTTGTTTTTGCATAGTTAATTAACGTCGCTTTTTAATTCGTTTGGTGCAGCTTTATTCTTTCCTTTCCCATATCCTTCTGCCCCCCTTTTTTTATCCAAAGGATACATTTTGACAAATGACTATGGCAGTCTTTTTGAAAAATTACATATGTTCTTTTTTTATATATTATTTAAATATTATTGAATGTTGAATCTTATAAATATAGTTTTTTTTAAAAAAAATAAATTATTACTGTCAGATAAGTTAATATTTTAAAACTTACTATTAAAATTATTACATTTTTTTCTTATGTAATAATTTTTATTAATATTAAGACTTTGATGTTTTCAGTTTGCTCAGAGGAAAGAACATGAAATTCAGATTAGTATATATTGAATAAATTATGTTTACAATTTCAAATTATGAAATATAAAAGGTATAGATACCTTTTTTATATCTATGCAACTTATGAATCAGTTATTTCATTTTAATTTACAGATATCATTAAAGGGAAAAAAAATTACAGTTTCATATTTTTTATTTACACATTACAAATATATATGATAATTATTTGAAAAAATGTGATCAAATGGATGTTTTAATGTACTCACTAATTCAAAAAACTATTTATCAACATTTATTTTTCTAGAAACTTAGAAAAAATATAAACGCAGTATGACAAGAATGTCAATGTAAATGATGAAATCAATTTTATTCAACAGAAACATTCTAAATACTAAACAACAGTTTTTTTTTTAATCACGAATAAAAACATTATGTTGAACAATATACTTTTAAAGCAGAACATTTACGAAATTTTTTTTAAATGTTAAAGTTACATTGATAAAAATTACATTGAATGAATATCATAAAATAAAACATACAATACAGTAAATTTAATAAACAAGAATAAGGTCATGAT
>JAPMOR010065296.1:540848-558115 GCA_026543865.1 Argiope aurantia
AAAAAAAAGTGAAACATGCATGTAGCAATGAAGTTGGGAATAAAAATTATATAACAAATGCTGATATGGAAATTGATTTTCAATGAAAAGACATGTATTTATTAAAACAGAAATCCCTGAGGTGCACAATGATATAATATGATATTATGATAACAATCAATTTCAGTTTAAATACAATAAACTATTGACATTTCCTTTTTAACAATAGAAAAGTTGTTTGATATAAATTCACTTTAAATCCATCACAAATCTGCAAATGTAATTAGAAAATTAGTAATAATGCTTTCTGGAGCCATCCATTTTGCTCTTTTGTTATTAGACATGATTACCCAGCAATAACTGAATAACATGAATTACTAAAAGATAACTTTAAGGTTCATAATAAAAAAGTAAAACCTCATAATGCATTTTATTATAATGCCAAAAACTAAAAATCAAATGCAAAAATTATTTGAAATTAATTAATGGTTTTTATAGTTAACTAATTTATATACTTAATTAAATGCCATGTGTTTTCAAAACTTATATATATTTTATATATAACATTCAATTTATCAAATTAAGAGCACGTTTAATAAAATACATCAATTATATATATATTATAACAGTCAATAAGAAAATTCAATTTTCAGTAGTTAGTAAAGATTTCACTTATTAAATAAATCTTTAAGAAATTGATTCACTTTCACCTAAGTTTAGCATTATAGCAGTTGTTATTTTTGAAGCAGGAGTTTGTTCACTTACATTAATTAAATTTAAATAAGATTTTTTAGGAAATGCAATGTAATATTCATGTAAACATTTTAAAACCTTCCACGCATATTCAAAATTATCAGAAATTTCATCAAATGTGAATAAAGTGAATTAGAAATGCTCTCACGATTTTGTTTGATTGTTTTTGTTGGCAAATCGCTTACCAAATTCTTTTTTTCGAAGAATTTTTCTAAAAAATTACTGAAATATTTGCGATTACTGGAATTCCATTTACGATTTAATAAATGAACACACACTGAATGAATTCTTCAAAATGATCGAAGCATATCAACGACTTCGAAGGCTTGAAAAAATCTATACCAAATGTACCAACCCTAGGCAGGATTGTTGAAAGGAAAACAAGAAAACATTTTATCATGACAGTCACTCTTGTGTTTCGCATTAAAACATCCATCAGCACACCAGTTATTCCTCTTTTAACACATAATAAGAGGAAAGAAAATGACTCAAAAATTATAACTTCAATTATAAACAAAAAAAAAATCCGCTTCATACTCGGCGGAGAACGTTAATGGCAGACTAATCAACGAAAGCGGTGCGGATGAAACTTAAATGCCATGCGCGGATAGCTCATGACATGTGACTTTTACGTCACAGGCATTGACCCCATTAAATGTAAAATGAATCATTATGAGTTATTTTGAAGCCAAATTAGACAAATTGTGCTTGCGCGCTTATCGGATTTGTCTTATCCCACACGTCGACAAGCCTCTGATGCCGCCTCTGTTTCTCTCCTCAAAGCTTGCTGATTAAATTTTTCGATTGACTCTCAAAAGAGACATTGTGGTGCCTTACAATATCTCTTTCTGCTTTTTGGCTCCAAAATTATAGATTTATCTAAAAACTGTTTATTCAAACGATTGTTTTCACGTGGTCAAGATATTTTAGACGGACAGCTGGTCACCTTTCCATCTTTTTTTTTAAAACCTGATAACTAAATTTTTCATCGGTCTTGTTGTGAATAAGATTTTATAATAACTCTTTTTTTTTTTGACTATGCACATAGTTAATACTTTTTAAAATTACTTTCTGTGCAATTACAATAACAAAAATGCAGATGAATGATTGGCGCTGTCGTTTAAAATTAAATCTACTTCTATATCGAGATGGCAGCATATCATCCTCTCAACCCAGAAATTTACATTCTTTTCTCAGGCCTAGTGAGTTTGTGTCCCTTTGTAAAGCCATATATGATAAGGTGGCGAAAAATGAGGCAATGCATTGAGTCGACGGCTGACTTTCTACCTCATGCACAAGAGTGCATTTGCTGAAAAGGAGAATAAGGGGAAAACTTGACCGATTCGGAGAAAAATAATAGGAATGTAATTATGATTAACTTATTTCACTACTTCTCTACTGAGTGTTGTGGACGAATTTCGCGCTATGGTAAAATAAAATTTTCTCATATCTGGAATACATTATTCGTGGCATCTTCCTATTTTATTAAAACAGCCCCTTACTATGAACTGATCAGAGCTATGCTATAACACGCAATGATCGTTGTCACTTATATTTGCTAAAACAAGAATTACGACAAGGGTTAAAAAAAAATCTTACGGTATTCTGGACGTTACTTCTCCTTGATATGTTCAATTCTTTATCAATTTTATAGTTAGCAATTAGAAAAATAGTTAATATCAAATCATTTTCTTAGGGTTTTTTTTTTAGAATTCCGTCTTTTTCAAATTTACAATATTTTTTTTTTTACCTATGATTCATTTTTTATTTATTTTCAGCATTTCATTTTATCATTCTTATTTTGTAACTACATTAATTTTTGACGTAACAAAAAGTAAATATTGTCACTGCCAAGAAATTCGAGCTCAAGATGATGAGGAATTTCCATATTTTAGACTTTCTTGAGTCCAAAAAACACAGATGCATGTTTATGCTTGTCTAGAACAATATATTCTAAAGTCATGCCACAATGACTACCGATAAAAATATAATATTCCACACACAAAAAAGTATTTTTAAATAATTTTCCTTAATTCTCAATTTACGCATCAATAATTTCTTAATGAGTTTAGATTTTAACATTTACATTTAAATACATAGAATTGTTTTATATTTATTATGATAAATCAATTTTTCGAATGAGTGGATTGCATTCGTGTTTGATGAACATTACACAAACGACCGATTGTTGAAATATCAGTTTTCTAATCAGAGTTAATTTAAAAATTATATTTCCTCCTTGTTAATTAAAGCCTTAATTACAATTGTAAACGCACCAGTTAATCAAAAGACTCATGAAAAATCACAAATATTTCATTTAAAAATTGCATAAATTTTATAAATAACCGTCTTTTTTTTTCAAAATCTCATGCTTATGATGTTAATATTTCAAGCAAACAAAATGGCCTTGTGCCATTTACTAATGCTTATTCGATAACTTTTCATCAGCTAACTGAAAGATGTCAACTTTTCTTTGAGTCGCATTTCTGAGCGACCTTTTAATTATCTAATATATTTACAGTATATTCAAAACGCACGATGTTGTGCCCGTGGTGATCATTTGCTTGATTTCTAATAATTATTAATTGTTCATCAATATTTTCATTAACTAAAGAACATTCTCTTTATAGCTAATCCTTTACTTTCTCTAATCTAAAACCTTGAATTTTGTATTTCAGGCGAGAAACTTTCTTTCTTTATTTTATTTTCATCCAAATTTATGCGGAACTATCCATCAAAGAAATTTTTTTCCCCTTTTCTAAGTAAAACTAAAACTTGATTTGAATTTGTTTAATTCTGATTTGGTGGAGCAAGGTTCTTACTGCATCAGAGGGCAGCGTAAATTTGTCATCATTGTCCATTTTGTTGACAAATATTTTTTTGTGATTGGGCCTCACAACTCTTGAAGCTAGAACTGCTTATGAAACAACTTTTCAAGCGTCTCATGAAAGTATACTTTCAGTTCATAATTTGATGCAATTTTCTAACTTCGGTTCATTAAAGTCACGAGAAATCTTGTGTAATCATGCATTGCTGAAAAATATATTTTTCCACGAATCGCCCGGGGCAGCAAAAACTGAGGCTACGCCACTGTGGGGGAAAACACAAGAAAATGGCGCCTGCGCAGATGCGCCGCTTCCAGGTCAAGGAGAACTATGGGATACTGTAATATGACTATCACACACACTAAATAAGCTGATATAGCCATGTTTATATACTTTTCGATAAAGTTTTACTCGATTTGATGAATTTTCGCGTACTATTTCACTACTTATTTTCTCCGATAATGAATTTACTCATCCTTACGTAATAGATCATCTTCCAACTGACCTGCCTGTTGGCAGAAATGCCGCATTTCACGGGAACTATGAAATTGAAGATATGTGAAGCGGTGGATTTGCGTCCGACAGAATTCTCGACCAGACATGCAAATGTTGTCGGAAAAAACACTCCCATGCTTATCGACCCTTATGTTGCAGTCGATGTCGATGAAATCCACGTCGATCGCTCCTCTACCAAGCAGAAGACATTCAAGCCGGTATGGAACGAGTTTTTCTCGACCGATATTCATAGCGGCCAGAATTTGGGGTTGACTGTTTTCCACGATGCGGCGATACCGCCAGACGATTTCGTAGCGAATTGTAATATTTCGTTTGATGAGCTTTTGAATTCTTCGAAAGAATCCGGAAAATACGAGTCTGACGTTTGGGTATGTAATAAATTTGTTTCCCTCACTCATCAGTTTTTTTTTCGAGTCAAAAATTAGAATCTTTAGAAACGATTCTTGTATTTCCTACGAATTTTCACTTCTTGTTGTATGCCAATGCGAGATAGCGATATAAACAAGACCGCTTCTGGCCTTATTGCGACAAGTATGGCTGGCGATCTGACAGCTGATTGTTGTCACCGTTCTCGACCCAGCTCATGCTGTTTTACTCTCTCGAGTAACAAATTGTGCGAGATCCTTTTCAGACACATTACATTCGTCTTTATTTTTACCCGTTGAGACAAGTAATAAAGGCCTAATTTGATTTTTCTAATCAATTCCACTCCATTTGTAGAAAAATTTATTAACATTTGTCAATTTATATCAAAAGCTAGTAAATGTTTATTTCATTGGAATTGATCTTTCATATAAGAAATAAAAACAAAGCAAACTGATGTGGATAGGGCTGCCAGTTTGATTCATGTACTGATAGTTTTGATAATTGTAACTAAATTCTTCTGAATTTTTAAATGGTGTCATAAATGCATAGAGATCTATTGAGATCTGTAATAAAGACCTATATTGTTTCCTTTTGATAAACGTAACCCCATATTGATAATTTTGTAAAAAATGCATTTTCCTTATTTCAATTCAAAAGTTAATAAATTTTTATTATTTCAATAATATTTGCCTTTTATTAAAAAAAAGTTTATGATGAAGATGATGATTCCTCTTTGATTGATATTCTGGTAGTTTTATTTAATATAACTGCAAATTTTCCAATATCTTTTAAGCTCAGAAGCATGCAGCGTGTGAAATCTTTTTTGCAAACATATATATGCAACATTATTATTGCTTATTAAGGCCTTATTTAAGCCCATTAATTAAAGACTTATATTGGTTTCTTTATGATAAATTCCAAACCATATAGATAAATTTATGATTTTTTTTTGTAAATTAATCCTAAGGAAAAAGTTAAATATCCTTAAAACGTAGGTAAGGATGTAAAATGTCTGTAGGTAACGATGGTAAAAATATAGTGTGCTATATGGTTTTTGCATATTTATACGCACCATTTTTACTGTTCATTAAGATCTATCATAAAGGCCTTCGTTGACTTTTTTTATAATAAATTCCATTTCATAGAAATAAATTTATATTAAAGTGTCCTTCTTCCTGTTTAATATGTTTTTATCTCAAAATGTAATACATTTTTAATCTGTGAATGAAATTTTCATTTTATTTTTTCTAATAAGAAGATGCTGTATGCTTCATAGTTCATTAGAGACGTAATTTATTGCCTTTTCCTCGTTAACTTATCACTGAAATATATATAATTTCATATTGTTTTACTAGTTTCCATCTAAGAATCTTATGCAAATCTTTATTGTATAAATTTGATTTTTTAAGTAATAGAAATTATTCATGTTAGTTGTGAACTCTATACATATTTATTTATATGCAGTGTTGAATTATGGTTAATATAAATGAAAATTTTTCAATTAGTTGAAATTTAGCAGCCATAAAAGCTTAACTGATATCAAAAATTGCATATTCAATATATTCACCATGAAATTTTGTTGTCCCTGCAACAAATTGTCTCTGAAAAACAAAATAGCTTTTATTTTCTTTTGCATATTGAAATCATTTTATGTCTTGTTTTTAGATTGATTTAGAACCTGGAGGCAAAATTCATGTTGTTATTGAACTTATTCCACAAGGTAAGCCTTTTTTTTTTCGATAGAATATTTCAAAAATTAATTATTTTGAATATATTTATTCATTTATTAATCTCGTATAGTTGATTGAAATTTAGAAATATCTGTGTTTATAGAATTTATATTATTATTTTTTTGTTTGATTTTTCTAAAAATGAATTATTTTTTATTGAAATGTATGACATTTTTTTAAAACTCTACAATCAATATTGGGATTAAAAATAAAATATAGAATAGTCTAAAATTCTGTGTCATAAATTCTTTTCTGATATGAATTTGATTCAAATTTTGAGTAATTACATAAGATGTTTCCTTTATATCTTATATTAATGCATCATCTTATTTAACTAGTTAATTCAATTGATATTCTTTTTGTTTTGAGGCCAATTTGTATTGGATTGAAATTAAAAATAGAATATTTCTGAAATTTATTGCTTCAGATATTTTCTACAAAGAATTTTAATACTGTGTATATCATTTGTTGCAAAAGTTGTTCATTATTATGCTTTGCTTTCACTTGTAATGTAAACTATTCATTTGTATGAAATCTTATCTGTAAAACTTCCATAATTTGGTTTGGTTGCAGTTTTGCCTATTTCAAGCTATTTTCAGGATATTTTATTAAATTGGAGAAAATATGGGCATTTGATAAAATGACAATTAGGTAGTATAGTGTTCCTGGCAGATTTTGAATGCAGAGGTTTTTTAAACTAGGTTCAGCCTATGGTATTTGAACCTACTACTAATGGCATGTTACTTATTTTTGTATTAATAACTTAAAAAAATTAATTAATGTAAAATGACATTACTTTTAATATTTTGTTGAAATTGTTATTGATGTATATGTATTTATTTCCTCCTTTCCTAAATTAACACTGTTGTTATCTCCTGCCAAATTAATGTCAAAACATAGCAATAATTGTCTTTATGATGAATTTTGGCTCTAAGTTAATATAACTGTCATTCTGTTTTTGCAATGATTCCTGCTAATAGGAAATATAATTTGGTACTTATTAATTAACAGTGAAAAGTTGACGATTCGTTGGTGAAATTTATAGCACTCATAATGTTGGTTTTAGTGTTACATTTGGTGAGTTTTGGCTCTTATACTGTTAATTAATAAGTACCCATAGTTTCTTATTTGAATACATTTTTTTAATTCTTTGTAAATTAACAGTATTTTAACAATTAATTTTAAATTGTTTATTTTAGGTTTTTATTTCAAAGTTTTTATTGCACTGAGAATAGGCATTATTTCAACCTTACATTCCAACCAGTTTTTCTTTTGCTAACTAAGCCTCCTCACCACATTATATAGCTACGTTTTAATTTTATGCTACTTCCTTCAGGTTTGATTGCGGTAATAGCTTTATTTTAGGTGCTGGTTAATAGGACACTTGTTAATCTATTCCTGTTTTATTCCAATGCCTCAAGATGCATTAAGATCATATAACTCACATTTTCTTGTCCAATCACTCTACTGCTCAAAAATTAAATTTTTAAAGTTCTGTTTTAAAATAAAAATTAAAATGAATTCCATTGAATAAAGAAAATACTATTTACATATCATTGAAAATTATAAAGTTTAATAAATTTTCTTTTTTCATCAACAAGTTATTGAATTTGTCCTATTTATGTATTAGTGTTATCATTATAATCTATGTAAATAATATATTGCCTTCAAAAATCTAGATCTCATCTAGATGTTGATATCCCATCTAGATAAAATCTTAAAATTTATATCGACTTGTTTTAATTTTTATTATTATTGAATCTTGCTGCTGTATTTTAATGAGAACATCTAACCTGAAATAAATTTCACTGTCATGTTAAATATTTCAAGATATCTGAATATAAAATATTAACAGCTATATTGAATTCCTATGTGAACAGCTATGTGATTTTAAATAAGTTTATTATTATTATTTAAGGGTAAAAGTGAATTATAATGTGCACCCTGCTGCGCCAACAATGCCAAGTCGCCAATAAAGATGGCGGACAAAATAAACAAATACTTCCGCGGAACAGTTACGGTTACCATTTCCTGCCATATAATTAGGACTTTTTGCTGATAAGTTCCTCCCCTCCATTCCGGGCAGAATTTTTTAACCTAAAAAAAAACATTTTACGGCTTTGCTAGCAGCGGGAGCGGAAACCTAGTAGCTTCGCTAGCACATTGAACATAAGGACTGTGGGGATAACAGGAACTGTATATAATTAATTGAAAAGAAAGAATGAAGGATGTTATACGAACGGATTTCAGAGGAAATTCTGCCCCGAGCCTTCTACAAATGCCTTCGGCAGAATCGGGAGATGCCGGGCAGAATTTTTTAACTTAAAAAAAAAAAAAAAACACATCCTACGGCTTCTCTGGCAGCGGGAACCTAGTAGCTTCGCTAGCACATTTAACTGTGTGGATAACAGAAACAGTACATAACCAAAAGAAAAGAAGGAACATTCTCCATACAAAATTTCAAACAAACATCCTTTTCCCAACTTCATCGACTCGTAAAAAATATATATTCCACTCACCCTTCATCCATTCTGCTGGTTCGATATCAAACCATTCTCAATACAAAATTTCAAACAAGCATCCTTTACTAACTTCATCAACTCGTAAATATATATACACACACACACATATTTAACTCGCCTTCATCCATTCTATTGGTTCGAAATACTCCCAACATAACAAATTATGAAGAGAACCAACCGTTAGAACAAGAAAAGAATTACGAGAACTGCGAAGAATTCCTTTGCAGCTGTCATTTAAAGTGAGAATGCAGACGATTTTTTAAAGTCCATACTACCGAGAATTAAAAATTGCAAAAGAATAAATATTTTCTGTTCGTATTCACATTAAAAAAAGAAAAAGAAAATAACTTAATTATAAGTTTAACTTTATTTAATAAACTTTTAATTATAATAAAAACAAAATTAAAATCTTTAATCAATATTTTTTTAATTTAACATTTTTCATAATATAGTTGTAGTTTATGTACAACTCAACCATTGCTAAAAGTAGTAAACAAAACAGCATTAGGGTTGCTAGAAGAGCGATCCGCTGGGTTGCAATATTGACGACAAATTCGGGAGCACACTATTTTTCACTTAATCCTTATTTAAGTTCTTTTTAGATGAGCTGTAATTGAGATTGGAATATTAATTAATCTTGAAAGTATTAACTTTCATTAACAAATATTTGTATATGTGGTTGGGAGAAATAATGGGAAGATAAATTCCAAAAACCTGCTTGATGGCATATGTTAATATGAGGGCAACACAATTTGGTACATATTAATTATACAACGGATAATGGTTTATATTTAAATATTTGAAAGGATAATTTTAAATTTTTAGCCAAAAATTTGCATATTGAAAATATGATATTTAAAATTAAATTATGATAATTTTTTTAAAATCAAACATAATGATTCTTATTACACAGGTCATGAGGTTTAAATCCAGTTGAGCAGATTTTAAGATAACTGAAAAATTTCAAAAATACAGCACTAAAAAGTGAACTGAAGATGGTACTGCAAATGAATGAGGAAGCATTGATTAGCTATTAGAGAATAATTGAAGTCTTCAAAACTCATTTTCTAAGCATTATCAATGCTTGGTATTCAATTAAGTTCTAAAATTACTTAAATATTATTATATTTATTGATTTGTAATATTTTTATGTAGTAATATTTCCAATGACTTTAGTAAGTTCACATTTTAGTTATCTTTTTGCTATTAATTTTCAAAAAAATAACTTATTTTGTATTCAAATTACTTGTGCAGTTTTATTAAGAATAAAATAAAGATGATACTTTAAAAATTTCCATTGTAAAATATAGAGTTTTAAGAGTAACAATATTTTTATGAACTTCAAAAGCATTAAGTCATTTTTAGGAGATACTATGCAAATCTTTTTACTTTTTGGCATTTATAGTGTCAGTCACTTTAGACATTGTCTGTGTCACTTTGCTAGAAATGTTTTAGTATAAGAAAATGATAGCTTTTTCGGTATTTCATCTGGCAGAAATCCTTTCCTAAAGTTGAAAAAAAAATAACTTATATAAATCTGACTAAAAAAAAAAATGTAAATAATTCCTGATACACGCACAAAAATTAGCATATTATGTTTTTTGTGAAATTGTATTTTTTATTTTTATATTTATTAAAAGTATATAATGGACACAATTGCAATTTGAATCTTAGTTAAGATTGAAATTAAATAAGATAAAATTCATGAACTTGGTTACAATGAAACAAGTTAAATCGTTGCATTAAACTTTGTTGATATTAAATCTTAATGTTTATTATCATGTATTATTTAAATTAGTTGCAACAATATATAACATATTTATATTTTATTATGATTCAAAATTTTTTTGAGTATAATTTTATAATATTAAGATGTTTATTTTTTGATTATTAACATTTTATTTAGGATATATTAATTCTTAATTGAAGAATGATGGTACTTATGTTTTTGAGTCTTATTTATATGGTATAGAATTAAGAGATGCTTAGAACTCCTGCTATAGAACAATGATTTAAGATGTTGAGGATGAATTATTTATTGGTTTATAACTTAACATATATAAGAAAATTTATTTGTACAGTGAAAAGTATGTACATATTAAAAATATACTTTTCTTTCAAATGTTTCATTCATTGTTAACAGTATTAGAGTATTTTTGTAACAAAATACTCTAATGCTAAATTTTAATACTAAATTTTAATTACGCAATAAAACTTCTGTATATTGAAAATGCATAAAAAAATTAAATTTAGGAAAATTTCAATAAATATAAAAACAAATTGCAAATTCTTCATCGAATTCTTACTGAAGCATTTATAGGCTAACAGAGATTTAGGTTAAAAAGGATTTAAAAAAAAATGAATATGCTGAAGAATTTTATTTTTAAAAAATACAAATACAGTTAAGTCTGTATTTAATGAAGTCTCATCATTCTGTTTGGAAACTTTAATATGAAGAAAAATTATTAAATAACACTTTGCTGATAAAGATTTTATAAAAATGCAAAAAACAAGAAGATTGAAACTTAACATTTTACTTTACTGATCTTAATATTTACTATAATGTCTCTATTCCTGCTATGTACATTATGAAGATTACATTATTTATAAAATTATTCACACTTTTGTAAAGATTGAAATGCAGTCTATAGCATTTTCTTAAAATTATAATTCTCTTTGTATTATATCAAATGCTGTGATAGCTTCCTTTTTGTGAAGATTTTTTTAAATAAGCTCCTCATTGCCATTTTTATCACTCCGTATATTTTCTTGATTTGATTACATTTTGTAATACATTATTCTCCATAAAACATGTAGCAATTGCAATATTTTCTACATAGAAAATTAAAATGCTCTGTATCTTCTTTAACTGCTCCTGTGCGGTTTAGATATTGCAATTTTTCAAAGCAACTAGTTTGGTTGATTTCATTGGATTTTCAACAGTTGGAAAGTCGTGATACTAAAAGGTAAAGTGACAGTTAAAAAGTGAGAGATATATATTCTAAGAAAAAAAATGCATGTTTAAAGTAAGCAAATGACTCTTTCTTCTGTTTGCCTTTGATTCTATTGAATTTGTATATATTTAATATTTTCCCTCACATTTATCTTGTTACTTCTGCTAGGTAGGAGCATACATATTAAGTCACAGTAAGAAAAATAACGAATTGAAGCTTTTTATAATTGGTTACGCATTTGCAATTACAAATATACGATAGGATATGATTGTTTTCAATTGTTAAAATTTTAAACTTAACTTTTTTTTCAAATTGACTTGTATCACTTTGAATTTAAACCATCTATTTATATATATTATAACTATTCAAATTATTCCAAAAAAATCTCAGTAGTTTACTTTATATTTGATCCTATTCAATGAAATGACATTATTCTACTCAAAAATAAAATTAGAAAAAGCTCTTGTAAAGATCAAAATACATGATCTGTAATATTTTCTTGAAACTGCATTTCCCTTTGACATTAAGACTACATTAAATGCTATTAGGAATTATTTCATTCTTCATCTCTCACCAATGTCTTCATGAAACTTTGCAATATGCCTTGTTTACCAAAGCTATTCGACTTAAGCAGTGATGACATAAACAGCCACCATTTCGCAATAAATGATGGCATTATGTTCACCCTCTGCCTCCTCAAACATCTGTTTTAATCTTGTATGTTGATGATGCTTGAATTATAATGCTATCATATATATATCCATCTTTCATTTGGTTAAACCAAATGGTAAATATTTATTTAGGTTTATTATTCCTAATGCAGTTGAAATCTTGGTTTTAGTATGTAACTAAGAAGATAAGAATGAGAAATTCCATGCAATTCTAATAAAACAAATAGTGGGGCAAAAAAGACCCCAGGTTTATGCTTGTGGTTAAACATAAAAGGGATAATTTTAATACTTTGTTAACAGAATAGAAATGATAGGGCCAGAATGACCTCACATGTGCTTGATTAAAAGGGAAAAAAGGGCTTGATTAAAATTAAAAGAGAAAGTGGAAATGAAGGGCCCAGGTGATCTCACATGTTGCTTGTAGGTTAAACATAAATGAACTTAAAAGTGTTTATTCCACAGTAGAACAATGCTTTATATAACAATTAAACACATTACAGTGGATGGTGTATTCTTTCAATAATCAGAACTCATTTTCCGGATTTTAATTCCACCTTTTTGCCAAGTCTGCTTTTTAAGAGAATGTTGTATTTGTTTTGAATGAAGGCTATTTCATTTTATAGATTGAATTAAAAGAAAGCACATAATTTATCAAAATATTATTATATTTGAAAAACATATCTTTAAATAGAAACAGGGATATTGGTATCAAAGATTTAGTGTGTTGCATTATGAAAATGGCGGTGCACGAAATGAAAAACATTGTAAAAGGTGATTAAGTGCTATCATTATTTTATTACCTTCCTCTTTATAGCCTTGAAAAGGAGAAATGGTTAATAAACTGCCTTTACTTAGAATGACTGGTACGGAATTCAGTTTGGAATGTTAAATAAAATTAATTCGTGTTTATTTTTTTATATATGTTGTTTTGAAATTATTTATTAGATTTTATAAGTGGTCAGATAAGAAATTATCAGCAGATTAGCAATGGAATATTTGTAAGCAAAATACCATTCTTTGCTTAATTTTTATGGTTAAAACTAAGCTTGCTGCTCGGTTTCATTATCAGGCTTGCCAAATGTTCTTAAGCATTAAAATGCTCTCCAAACGCATCTATTTTGGATGATATTTGGTAAATTATAATGGCAAAAATTTTGGTTTGCCAGCCATACTGCAATATAATGTCAGAACATATAAATATGTATAAAACAAAATGAAAATTACTTAATTTAAGAATTTAGTAACTTCGATGAATTCTTTGTTACTTTCATGATTTTTTTTTATTTCTTGATGGTATCTTAAACTTTTGGTTAAAATAGAATACCTGATTAAAGTTACATATTTTTTTAAATTGTTTTACTGTAAATGGCTTATATAATGCGTTTAAAATGTTCCTGGAAATTGAGGAATTTAAAAATAATTTTATAATATATATGATCTAAAAAACCAGCCAGATTTTTTTATTTAAAAATTTCTATTAAAATATTTTGGAAAAACTGATTTTTTTAGAAAAAAAATTGCTTTTGGCAAGATAGATGGCAAAGATAAATTTCTTATCATTTAAATAATTGTTTTCAAAGTTCTTTTAATCCTTAGACAAAAATAATGAAAATTTAATATTTTATATTGAAACAATTACCGATAATGCTGTTATTGCTGTCGCATAATTCAGTATTTATTGGGAAATAAAAAAAATTGAATCTGCTATCGCAAATTTTAAGTTATCATGCGTGAACAGTATTTTTGTAAGTCACATGATATCAATCCAACAGAAAAACATGTTCCCACAGGACTCATATTTCGCAATCACCAATTTAGAGAAGTGATGTCTTTTGACCGTCTCAAACCCAATCGAATTTTCAAATTTTTTTCGTGAAAAACCAGTTTTAACTGGTATTAAACAATCGGGGGATTATGATATTACGCATGCGTCGCTATTCAGCAAACGATGGTTTTTTTTTTTTTGCAAAAATCCGGTTTAAACTGGTTTGGAATGATTACGTGACTATTGTAATGTGCAATCATCACCTGTTAGAAAACCGATGGGTTTTTTTCTTCCCCCATCGCAAAATCACTCGAGCTCCAAAAACTTTTCTTTGCCAGCTAGAAAAATTGAATATTGGATATAGAAAAATTTATATTTATAACTTTTGGTACTTTTCCTCGCAGTTTCGAATTTTCTTCTCTGTGCTTCTTCGGACTATAACTTCTTGCAGCTCTACCCTTTATTGGCCAGACAGAAGAATCGGACATTCGTACCAAGTTGTAATTTTTTTTATTGGAGATAAGTCATCAAATGTAGCCTTCTTTATCATTTTCTAATAACCCTAAAAGCAAAGAATTGATTGTTCATTTTGAGGCTTCACAAATCTGAACCGAAACAACATCATGTTTTTACGTGATGATAATGTTAATATAGCATATTCTATAGAAATAGTGACTTGTTGCATTGAAAAGTTTTGAAATCTTTAAGCAAATGCCAAAACATTTGCTTTAATCAGTAGGAACTAAATACTTATCTCTGCATTTTAAGCATATTTGAAGAAATTATAGTTTGTAATTCTTCTTTTAGTTAAATGCATTATATTACAAAAATGATCCCGAAGTCGTACCCATACTTTGAGTGGATGCTGTTAAAAATAAAATCCTAATTACAAAAAAAAAAAAAAAAAAAACACCACACACACACACTTCAAACTATTCACCAGATTTATCAAAGGAACCCTTGGAGGCATACCAAAAAACACTAGGAGATATTCCATCCATTCTGTTCCTTACCACATGGTTTAAAATAGCAGAGAAGATAAAATAACAACACCAGAGTGATCGTCACCCAGCCTTACTGAATAAATTTGGATTTTATTATAACCCTGACTATCTCTTCTGTTACCAAGAAATAATGCTGGACGTATTCTTCTGCGCTGCTTCAACTCAAAGAACAAACCTTTGGAGCAAATTCACTTTTAATCATCAAGAAATTTCGTCTCTTAAAAGTTTGATCCATTTTATGCGCGCTTTCTTTGTTCATTGAAGCATTCTAACATTTATTAATTACTAGCCGCCTTTGCCGACCAGCCAGCTCGCCACGAAGAGAATGACAGTTTGGCAAACCGGTCAATGCAAGAATGGACAATGCTAAAGATAGCAGTCGGCTACTACAAATCCTGTCGATACTGCTACGTTCAGTGGTGGCGGGGTGGTCGGCTGTACGCAAGAAGAAGCCGGCTCGCCAGTATTACCTCTCGCTACAATTTTCAATTAAATATTTTAAGTAACTGGTCTCTTAATAGATTCTCAAACAAAACATTTTTAATCTTCAAATTTTGATAGTCATACCAAACTTGTACTGTTGTTTAGAGTGTTTCGTTCAATTTACTATATATATTTTGCTAATTTGTTGTCATTTTCGGTAAAACTTCAACTTTAATTTAAAGTGGAAATGATGAAATTGCAATTAATATAAAGATATTTTTTAATAAAACCAAATGTTTTATTTTATTTATCATCTTTGTTGTTATTTATTATTATTATTATTGAATATGGGTATTGCAAACAGAATCGCTCGGTATATAAGTCTTATGTGAACTACAAAATATTTTCCAAAATTTATGTAATATCACAAATAATAATTCAACAAAAACTTCTCAGATTCAGCATTTTAGTTTTGCTTTCAAAAGGATTGAAATGAAATCAAGAATAATATTTTGTTCCGGCCTATAAATATATTTCAAAAATTATGGTCTAAATTTAGCATCATATTCTGAGAAATATTCTGGACACACCAAATTTTAAATAAATGAATGAATGTTTCTATTTTCCACGATCAACTAAGACTTATTTATGAAGTTTTGAATGTTAAAAATTTAGAAAAACTCAACATTTTCATAATCTTAGGCCAATTAATCTTGAGAAACCTGCGCGATGATTGGCGTATTTTCTTTGAAACGATCGATGGAAAAGCTAAAATTATCCTTTTTTTTATTGAATAGTGATATTCAAATTTTCATAAATCAATCAGTTTAAGTGATTGATTTAGTTGATTGGAAATTAACTCTTTTTATTTAAAATATTAGTGTTTGAAGAACATTTTGTTATTCGTGATTTCCACAGCAGAAGCTTTATGTAAAATCAAAAATTCGTTATTTATTAGAGCATTTATTGAATCAAGTTACATAAAATATAATCATTTTCCATTTAGATCATTTTAGCAGATCTGCGTCTTACTAAAGGTTTACAAATTAGCTGTGTGGTCCTAATTTGAATGGATATCCTGTTCATATAAAACAAAACTTGCCTTAAAATAAAACTGATTTATTGGATTAATAATATAGAGAGTGTAAAAGATCATAAAATAATTTTTCTTGAATTAATTTTTTAGAAAAAATAATATTTCATATTTGTTTCATTTTCTACAGACACGTGCCGAAAATTATATTTTTGCGGATTTCATTTCCAAAAAGATTTAATTTATTTTTAATTGGAGCTTTAATCAATGTGATGGCAATACTTTGAAAAAAAACTAATTTTTTCCCATGAATGCAAAACGTGCTCGTGCAGCTTAAATTTTATTTTTATTTTGTACGAAAAAAATTGTTGAAAAATATAGTTAAAATATTTATTTAAAAATTCATTAAAAATAGAAATTTAATATTACGGTTAAAACATTGGTATCATTTAAAAGATAAATTTTTGATCTTTACCGGACAAAAAAGATTTTTACATGAAGTTAATATTTTCGGAAGTTATAGCAGAAACACGCCAAAATTTCGCTTAATTTTTAAATAAATAAAATTCTTATTAAAAATTCAAAAAAATAACCCCCAGGTGCACATTCCCTTCCTCCAAGGTATACACGTGCCAAATTTGGTAGCTGTAGGTTGAATGGTCTGGCTTGTAGAGCGCCAACACACACACACACACACACACACACACACACACACACACACACACA
>JAPMOR010065296.1:560533-615809 GCA_026543865.1 Argiope aurantia
CGATACTGTAACTTCACTTTTGTATTTGGTCACACTAGTCATCGTTTGTGTTTATGCATTTATTATTAAACAAAATCTTTCTTCCTTACTTTTTTAATAATGGAGCAAAATCCCGCTATTAAATATTTCATGAAAACGATTTGAATTTTAGGACTTTTGTGTAATCTATTATTGAATATTAGGAACAAAAAATTAAAATTATTAAAATTCTGTTAAAAAAATTGCAACTTTTTAAATTGGAATTATTAAAAAGATAATTTTTTTTAAATTTGAAAAGGTATAAAATTTATTTTTGTACAATAGTATTTTTGCAAGTTATCGCGCAAAAACACAAAATTCATCATATTTTCTATCTATATCTATCTCTGTATATAATAAAGCTCAATGTGCATCCGTTGGCGCTCTACAGGCCAGACCATCTGACCTACAGTTACCAAATTTGGCACATGCATACCTTGGAGGGCGGGAATGATTTTTTAAATTAAAATTTTAATTAATAAAAAAATTTAAAGAAATTTTTGTGTTTTCCAGCTATAACTTCCGAAAATATTATCGCACAAAAATAATTTTTACATCAAGTTAAATTTCATTAAATAATTTTTTCAGTAGTACTAATGTTTTAACTTATTTCTATTTTTAATGAATTTTTAAAAAATAATTTAATTATGTTTTTCCATAATTTATTTCTAGCAAAATAAAAATAAAATTTAACCTGCCCGAGCAAGTTACGCGTGCATGGGAAAAAATTGGCTTTTATCAACGTGTTGCCATCACATTGACAAAATTTAGAATTAAAAAAGAATGTTGTATCGGATACATGGCAGACATTCGGGCCAAGTTGCAACTTTTTGTTGGCGATAAGTCGCCAAATGTGACTACCTTAGTTATTTTTTTTATCCTTTTCTAATAAGCATTTGTTAATAAGCAAGCCTTTGTCTAATAAGCAAGCCTTTGTCTAATAAGCAAGCCTTTTCTAATATCCTTTTCTAATAAGCATTATCTTTCTAAGTGCATTTTGAGGTTTCAAAAATCCCAAACCAAAACAAATTCATGTTCTCGCATGATAATGTAATTTTTTCTAAAAAATAAGTGCGAACAAAGTTTTCTATGGTCTTTTACAATGTCTACATTACTAATTCAATAAATCAGCTTCACTTAAGGCAAACATTGATATGATATATATCCTTTCAATTCAGGATCCAACGGCTAATTTGTAAACCGTTAGTAAAAGAAGTACATGTATTAAAATGGTCTAAATGAAGTAGATAATTATATTTTATGTAAACATTATGTACTTTAATAAATTACAATTATTTAGTTTTTGTCTAAATCCTCTGCTCTGTGAATCCTATTTTACAAAATATTCTGGAAACACTAATATTTTAAATAAAGAGAGAGCACTCCAGTTAACTAAGTCAGTCACAAAAACTGATATTTATGAAAATTTGAATATCACAGTTCAGTAAAAATGGGCGATTTTAGACCATCAGCTTTCTTAAAGATGATACCCCAGTCAGCGCCCAGGGTTTTTCAAAACTAATTGGCCTAAGATTATGAAAATGTTGATTGTTCTAAACTATTCTATTCCAAATTTCATAAATCGATCAGATTTGCTAGCAGTAGATAGAAACGTTCATTTGTTTATTTAAAAATATTTCGCTGACTATGATTCCTTCGGACCAAAGGACAAATTATGGTCAAACTTTTATTAAATATATTCATAGAACCCCAACAAAATAAAATATTGTTATTCACATCATATAAATTTTTTTGAAAGTAAAACTAAAAACTAAATTTTATGACGAATCTCAGAAATTTTTGTTCAATAATTCTTGATATATTATATAAATCATGAAAATTATCCTGTAGTGCACTTAAGACTGCTGAATGACTGTTTCCAATACTCATATTTTTAAAAAAATGCTTAGTTTCAGAAAAACATATTTTTATATTAATTGCAGTTTAATTATTTCCACTTGAATTTAAAGTGGAAATTTTACAGGGAAAATGAGAGAGATGCATAGTACTTATGGCTTAAGGCCTTTATAATCGTTTGTATGAATTGTGTGACTATTAAAATTTGAAGCTTAAAAATATTTTGATGAAGAAGCTATTAAGAATAAAATATTTAATTGAAAATTTAACGGAAAATGAGAGAGATGCATAGTACTTATGGCTTAAGGCCTTTATAATCGTATGTATGAATTGTGTGACTATCAAAATTTGAAGCTTAAAAATATTTTGATGAAGAAGCTATTAAGAATAAAATATTTAATTGAAAATTTTAACTAGCATTAATATTGGCGAACCGGCGGGTAGCCATATGCGGCTGGTCTTAAATAAATTTTGAAAACAAAACATCTCGAAGTGCTTATTACTATATAAATACTAACTATTTAAATACTGAATTTGGATGCTGTGGAGAGCGAACTCACCCTCGCGCATTCACACATACACAAACTTTCATTCATTCCTCTTTATTGTTAGTATAGATGGTATTTTACTTGTTGTCAATTGTCCTGTATTTTTCATCTGAGGTATTATTTTTAAAAAATAAATTTTTTTATCAAGCCCTCTTACAAAATTATAAAATTTTCAACAAATAAATAAATAAATAATGAAAAATCTTATCAAAGCAGTTTTTTTTTCGTAAGGGGGCGGGAGTCACTGATTCCCGGAAAATAATAAATGCAATTTCTATAAAAAATTAATAGAAATGCAGCAATTACTGGGCACGTGGTTAAGATACGGCCATTTAATTCTTTATCTGGGTCTTGCAAATCGTTATTCTTTGAACTATTTCGCTACCGTTGGATACAAGTAGGTTTTATGCTTTAATTGATTCAATCATTTTTTCATGAAATAACTTGTGAGTGAATTCAGTGCAACTATAACATAATTAATTTTATAAAGTTTAAGACTTAAAAAATTAAACTGTAAAAGGAATGATTTTTTTTATAAATATTCAAATAGCAATGATTTTTCAAAATTGATATCGTTGTTGCCGAAATTTCTTGTTCTTTTATTGCGCCATATTTTTAGCCTGCATTCTACGTCCTTGAATCCCAGTTTCACGCTCCAAGGATTTCAGTTTGGGGATAAGACTCGAAAAAACCTGCTTCATGTTGTGAAAGGGACTCGTAGAACCGAAAAGGAGAATAACAATCGACTCGCCAGCAGATGTTTGCTGCTTTCCCTTTGAATTTCTATTGGAATTGAGTTTGCATTCTTTCTTACACACCGTCAATAGGCATACATAATTCTTATGGGGATATTTTTGTTCGTCATATGAAAACTTTTCTGACTGAAAAATGTTTGATATACTGGGGGCCCCCAAAACGGCAAATGTGTTTTTTTGGGGGAAAACAAAACAAAACCCCACAGAATGTTATCGTATGCGTCACATGTGCAGAATGTGATCGTATCGTTTGCAGCATTACGCTTGGGTATTTAAGGAATTTTATACCACCCAATTGTAAATTTAGTTATCATTATCACCGGTAGGTGACGCTGTACTTCACTTGAGACAATTCCAATTGGCATGTTGGCTCGGATGCCTGGAAATGTTTGCTTCCGATTGCGCCACTTTGTTACTGCAAATGGGGGTTACATTCGAAACATAGTTGTTTAATTTTTTTTAACAGTCTTCGTAATATTTTTATGCTACCCCCTCCCATCGACAGGTAAATCTAGAGACTGTCTTTTCTTGCCCTCTTTCTTTCTTCCATCTGCTCCTTCAATTATAACTCTTACACCTACATAGTCACGCACTGCTCTTCGCTTGCCCTTTATGAAATAGCATTATTTATTTACTTTTGAAAATGATTCGAAATGTTTCTAGGCTTTTTTACGGTCTAATTCTCATATATCAAAATTCTCTAAGTACTGAACTTTTATTAATAATTTTTGATTTTCATTAGAAGATCCGGTTCTATAGATGGAATAAACTTCTATATTCCTTGCAAAAATTCTTGCATAACAATACTTTGAACATCTTTCAGTTCCAGCCGAATTGTAGCATTCAATTTCACTCACAGGTAGGAATGTAAATTAATTTTTAAAAACGTTCACCGAATCTTACTGTAACGGAAATTCGCGGAAGCTGTGTATTAAGTGGCTGTAAACATTCCGTGTGTTTTTTGTGACTTCTGCTGACATGGAGTGAGATTTGTGCTTAATTGGGTTTAGTTTAGGTTTATACAAAAACCGGATTTCAAATTCAATATTTCCAAAAGACTGGTTTTATCCGGTTTCCAAATTTTTGTCAAAAAAAGTAGAATAGGAAAAAATATTTTATTTAATTTATATAAAATAACAAAGAAATTAATACCAAAGTCGAAATATATATATATATATATAAAATTAACAGTTACATATACATATTATTTACACAAAATAACGAAAACTCAAACAAAAATTTCAAATAATATTTATTATTTTCACTCATTTTAATTTCCCCTAATATTCACAGAACGGTGGCTAAATCTTGTTCGTATTTTGGACACAATATTGCCTAAGATTGAAAATACTCGTTCACCAGCTACTGAGCTTGGTTTTATAGTTTTCATGACATCAAATAACAAATCTAAGTTTTTTTTTTCTTTTATTCATTGCCTCAAATAATGAAAATTCAGCTTTCAATGTTTTTGGATTTGTAAGTTTTTCTTTATGATCTTCAAGAAATTTATGAATTGATTTTTCCATGGCTTCTTTTAAAAAAGCATTACTCTGATGAGTCGCTTCTTCGATTTGCTCTTCATCAGAATCGGTTTCCACATAAGAATTTAGGAATATTCTAGACAATATGCATAGAATGAATAGCAAATCAAATAAGTAAATTATTATGTAAAATTAGTTTTTACATAATAATATGAATTCTTGAAATAAGCTTTTTAAAACCTGGTTTGAAAAACCGTCTAACTCTAGTTTTAATATTTCTTATCGAGGATGAATTTAAAGTGGGGAAAAAAAACATACAGCCTCAGTGAAAGTTGCAGAAAACGTGATAATAAACAAAGACACGAAGGAAAAAAATTAAATTTCAACAAGTATGTAAACAATTTTTAAAAATTGTGATTCAATTGCTAAAATCTTTGGAAATATTAAAGGAGATCGTCACATATCATTTTGAAACATTTTTGTTCATCTTTATATTGAGTTTTTAAAATCTTTCTTTCACCCTCCCAATGAATCCTGTGCCATTGTATTCAGTTAGAAAGTAATGAAAAATCTACAGCGTACATTTTGAAATGTGACGAATTTTTCTATGAATTCTTTGTGATGGAGGTGCAGATATTCATATCGCGCTGCATTTCTTCAATCATCAGTGCAGGGCGTTTAGCGAAGTATCTTCCCCAACAGTGGCGCATTTATTTAAAACAGTCATTTATTGCACAGGTGCAGTTGACGTGAATAAGAAATGAGATGAGGCGTGGAATGGCGGCTTCGTTGACCAGAATGCGCGTCAGGTTACGGCGATGCACGCTTGACAGCGATTGGCGTACACTGCCAAAGATGCTAAGCGCGCGCATGAAACAGCTGATGATATTCGAACCAACTGAACTGGAGTCTTATAAACGAGATTCTTCATATGTCCCCAGAAGAAGTAATCGATGCTCAATTCATCGGGAGGTCCAATGGACCCCTCTCTTAAAAAGACACAATTATTTTCCTTTTCCATTAGCTTCCTTTGTGTTTTACTCTTCACATAGGCTCGCCTATTCCCATTGCAATAAAGGATTGTTTTAAATACAGATTCTACCAGTAAAAATTTCATTAAAAATATCTTCATGAGTGGAAAAATAGGAAAGGAAACATTTTGTTTCCATTGAATGGAGACACGCCGTATTTATGGCCGAGGAAATGGCTCGCAACCTGATTTTCCTACGTGAACATTAGTCGTATCCTTCTTCTGGACCTTCCCTGGAAGCTTGTACCATGAATTTGGAATCACCTTTTATAGAGATAGGAAATACAATAGCGGTACTGTTAAACTATCTCCCGTTGAATGCAGTTTTCTAATGAACAGAAAATTCTGCAGACTTTTAACGACATTTATATTTTATTTACTCTACTTATTGCGGAAAATCCTTTCTATATTTTGAAGTTTTCCCAACATTTTCTTTTTCACTCTTTTTTTTTTGTTGTTGTTATTTATCGAAACTCCAACAAAATGAAACCAATCCGTTGCCGAGAAAATTGGGAGCACCTGAAAGACACGGGCGCTGTTCACTTCTTGAGATGGAAAGAAATTCACATGGCAAAACAGTCCACTGTCACTCGCATCGCGGCCACGCAAAGTATCCGATATTGTATAGAAATGGGAAAAAGATCTAAATGAATGAATATTTTTACCTAAGACTACTCTTATAAGTCGTGTTCCGGCAAGACGAATCGCGAACATCATTTTTACTTTTGTGACAATTGCCTGTTGACATGTGTAGCACGTCGTTGGCGATTTTGTGACGAAAGCATCTCGACATACGTGACACATTTTTCCATCGCATGTGTTTAAACAAAGTATAGAGCGTTTAATTTTCGTCTCAAATAAAAACAATTGAGAATGCTATATTCTGTGAAGCAGGGCATATTTAATTGTGTTATGATGTGCTGAACACACAACACTGACGAAGCGATTTATTAAAAAAAGAAAGAAATGCTACTAACATTTGATACTATAGGATAAAAATGACAGTTTTATAAAACCCAAAAAATGCACTTTAATTTTATATAAAAAATATCGAAAAAATGTATGAAAATTCTATACTTTGTAATGAACTTGTGCAAAGCAGGATTGCAAATTCTTTGAAAATTTCTCCTCTACAAAATATGCAAAGAGAAAGTATTGTCGTCGAAACTATCCGCTCTTCAGACTTCCCCAAATCCAAACCGCCAAGAGTGGTCTTCCCACTCTCTCTCAACTTTAAAAATTTATAAAACCTAGAAACTTAAGCAGAATAAAAAACGGTTTTCAGGTTTAGCATCATAAGTCACGGGTTTTTTTTTAAAGTAAGGGAGGGGGAGGGGATTCAAAAACAGGAGATAGGGAACGTTTTGTACAGAAATTAAAAAAAAAAAAAAAAGACAGTCAAATAACAAATATAATGTTACAAATCACAATGTGTGTTCTACATTTAGACGACATTTCCACATTTAAATTCTGAAGCTAATGTTTCCATTTCGTCTGAACGTTTCTACCTTAGACTTAGTTGTCCAGACCTTCCACGCTTCTCCAGCAATCCCTTTTCCACAAATCGCTGAACAAGCTTTATGAGGCCTGCCACTGTTAAAGGTCCCTTTCCATTCGACACATTTTTCTGAAGTCGGAATTTACGCAGTGCAACGGTCGCTGATTCCTGGTTCAGGTAAAGCAGCTTCACAACTAAGATTTATCTTTTCCACATACTTACGTAGCATGCAACGGAGAACTGGTTCCGCGTCAAGAGCATAAGTATTTATAACCGAATGCCTCATTTGCATACAACCAACTAAGTCGTTCGTAACTAAGCCATCTGCCGGCTTTTTTTTCCCATTTTTTTTTATCTTAAAAAATTTCGTGACTTATCGATGCTAAACCCGCAAACCGTTTTTTACACTCATGTCCATAAATGAAGGATAATGCAAGTTCAGGAAAAGAAAGAGTCAGAAGCAAAACAAATGTGACTTATTTGCAAAGCCTATATATTAAACAAAAGGTAAAGAGCAAAAAAAGAATCTATATGTTTGATATTAATAAAAATGCTTGCTAGAGCAAATTACAAAAAAAAAAAAAATTACAAATACCAATATTACATGGTTGGTATGATGGTTAATGCATAGTATGTAACCCAGACGATGCAATGTCGTCCGTACAGGTATGCTGAGTATCAAATTATAGATCTGATCTTGGGGAATATTACACCATTCATCAAGCAATGCTCTCCGAAATTCCGGTAGACATGTAGACGGTGCTTGACGGGTTGCAACTCGTCGGCTAAGGATGTCCCACACATGCTCTACTGAATTCAAGTCCGGTGAGAATGCTGGCCAGTCCATATGGGTGATATCCTCCGATCGAAGGCATTCGTTTACGATGTTTGCACGATGAGGACGGGCGTTGTCATTCATAAACACGAATTCTGCGCCCATGGCTCCCCAAAACAAACGTACATGTGGTTCCAGAATGAGGTCCCGATTGATTTGGACTGTCATGGTTCCAATTTGAACATGCAAGTCAGTTCTGTAACCCAGAATAATTCCTCCCCAAACGAGCAATCCTGTACAACCGTAACGGTGTGGTTCAATGATGTTCTCTTGGTGATAACGGGTACCTGGCGCTTCCCATATGAAAGTCCGGCGAAAATCAGACTGCAAGCTAAACCTGGACTCGTCGGAAAACATCACAAAATCCCACTGTTGCGGTGTCCACAATGCATGCTTTCTACTCCAGGCTAACCGCAGGTGACAGCGAGTTGCAGTAAATGGAATACATCTGACAGGCCTACGAGCATATAGACCAATCTGCCCTAAGAGAGTATGTACACAATCTGCCTTGAAACTGTCGTACCAGTGGCTGAAGAGAGCTGACGAGACAGATCTGATGTTGTGCTCCGTCTGTTTCTTTTGGCAGTAATTGCGAAATACCGGTCCTCATTCGGCGTTGTAACTCGGGGTGACCTGTGCTGTGACGTCTACTCACATTACCATCATCGTGGAATCGTTGCCAAAGCCCGGAGATGACACTGGGCGATTCCAAGTTCTTCGGATACTTCCAGCTGGGTACGCCCACATTCCAGACTGCCGATCATTCTACCATGTAAAAAATCATCCAAATACGTCCTTTGTGTCATAACTATGCGGTTATTGCACTGAAAGGCTTATAAAGCGCTTGTGAGCAAATTCACTTCTTTGCCTGTATTCCTTATACGTCACTCTCTTACACTCTCGTCATTGTGACGGGCTATCGGTGTCATTTGGTGCCTTCCTGACATTTGCATATGATTTCTGAAGATGTGTGTAGTCATTTTACGGGGGATATATGTATTTTAGAATTCGATTTCCGCGCGACTCTGAATTATCCTTACTTTATGGGCATGAGTGTGTTTTGGATATTATTTTATGAATGAATGATGTTTTATGAATTTTTAAAGTTTTTACGGACTTTTCGCCCACCCTGTAGATATAGCAGTTCTCTTCAATCAAGCGCTCAGTACAAATTCATGAGGCCAATCCAGTATGTGACGTCACAGTGATTCCTAACATTGCTCGTTAAGTGGTTCATTTTTTTAACCCTGTTTTTTGTTTGTTGTGTTAGGTGCTCGTTAAGCGAAGTTTAACTTTATTCGGTTTTCTACATTACGATACGAAACTTGAAGCACGACATATTTCGTCTTTGTACGCGGAAGTGCTTTGGAAAAAGGTGTGTGTGTGTGGGGGGGGGCTTTTGGATTTCCTGTTTTTTATTTTTTTTTCCGCTTTCGCACTTTGTACTGCTGTGCAGAGCAGCATGGGAGGAGAATTAGTGTTATATTGTTTTCATATACGAGAAAGTCTATGAGGGAGTTGATTGTAGTGTAGGGTACGGGCAAAATTCGATAGGATGGATGTCTGTATTCTTGCCATTTTTACTTTCTCGTATACAAAGTATAGAGAAACTCCTTCAATAGTCAGAAAATTCGATTTCGTGAATCTTCCATGCTTTAGATCTCCCTGATTTTTGACATTATTTCTGTTTGTTCTTGGGCAAAGATGACAGGGAAAAAAAACCCCACCCTTTTGAGCTATATGGTTGAAATTTGGTATAAAGTGTTAGCATTAATTTTCTAGATTTGTGTCAACATTTGAGCGAAATTCATTCGGGGAAAGTGTATCTTGCTGTCCGAATATAAACTAACACAACTGCAAAACGCCGAGAGAAAGGGTGATAAAATTCGGTGTATCTGTATTGTAGCGTGAGGGGTTTGACATGAGGGGTTGATCATCTGTCTGTCTGTACTTGAAGAAACATGTAAACGCTATTATTCAAAAGTGCAGTGACTTAAATATATCAAATTTTGTATGTGTTTTTGTGACTGCGATTATAGTTCTGTGCCAAATTTTGATTTCAGTTGGTTGGGAGAAAGACATTTAAAACACTAATTCAGTTTTCGAATATTATTAACAGTATATGAGGAATGAATCACCAAGAAACTCGCCAAGGATTATACGATAGATTCAATAAAATACCAAATTCCTGTCACAGGTTTAATAGCCAATGCCATGCAAGGCGTTCTCTGCGACATTATCTGTATTGGAGAGTATGCGGGAAATTTTTGTGGAGACTTTGTTACATAACCAGTCGGCTGTATATGCTCTTTACATGCCTTTATAGACAGAAATGTTATATTAAATGTGCTTCCTTCTGATTTCAGAAAATGCTACCCAGAAGCCAAAGGTCTTCAAAGAGAGGCAGGGCCTCAACAGACGGCGCGGAGCGATGCGCCGCCGCGTTCATCAGGTCAATGGTCACAAATTTATGGCAACTATTCTTAGGCAACCTACTTTCTGTTCTCATTGCAGAGAATTCATCTGGTAAGTGAACTGCTCCTGCTTAGGTTCTAACAAAACTACATACTGCAATTATTCTCATAATGCGACTTCCTAAAAATTATTCTAGATTTTTTTTAAATTATCAGGACATTTAGGACCTGAAACTTTCGTCGCTCAAAAAATATGTATATTTACCGATTAGTCACTCTACTTGTGGTTCAGTGTCTGATTTCAAAACTGTTATACGTAGATCAAGCCTACACATCCAGTTAAGAAGAAAGCTCTGAATGACGCAACGAATACGCACTGCAGGAGAAAATTATAAAATCTACATATTTACACAGTGCTCTAGTCGATATTAGAAAATTTTCTTGACTTTTTAATATTTTGCTCCCCCCATTTTTTCCCGTTCTTCCGTAATCAAAATTAATCTAGTTATAAAATTGTGATTATTTAAATCAATTAGCGGCTACCTGCAGGGAAGGCGAATCTTTGTCGTCGTGGCTATTGAAATGGTCTAAAATCGAGACATTCAATACTTCTTAATTCGGCCGAATTTTTTTCTTTAAAATCTTACTTCGAAATATTTAATCAGATTGACTCATAGGATGGGGCACCTGTATAAAAGATTAGATTTCGTTGTTTTTAAAGTATTGCGTTTGTCGATTCAAGAAACACGAAATATAATTCTTTACATAATTTAGAGCATTTTTCCACCTGGATGCTTAAGTAGAAAAGCTGGAAGCATATGAGAGGGGGAGAAAAAAAAACTTTCTCAAAAGCTCAAATTTTTTTTTCTAACTGTCGCTTTTTGGTAGAGAGCGCATTACTTTGTGAATGGTCTTCGCTTGAATCTTTGAATAATTTTCTTTCTAATTGACATGATTTTTGCATTTATCATTCATTTTCAGTCGTCGGTTCTGCATTTCTTGTCCGCGTTCATTTCGGAAATCCTGCTTTTGCGTATTTTCCTTTCAAAAGAGGCAAGAAGGTGGATATGTTTACATTTAGAAAATAGGTTGAATTCTGATTTTTCGCTGAATTAGGTGGAGTAATAACCGCTCTGCTTCTTGCGTGCCTTATCGAATGCGATAATAATAAAATTTTAAATGACGAAAATATTACAGAAGTGAAGTGAATTATAAAATTCCATTTATCTGATTGTAGAACTGCGCCAGGGTAATATTCATGGTGATGAAATAATATGTGGAATAGACATTTTTTTTTACTTGTCCACATAAGATTTAAACAGGGCAAAGAGCTGCAGTTTACAAATAAATTTACCACTAGATTTCAGCAAATTTTCACTCTGAGTCAGGGCGGGGGGAATGTACAATCAGACTTGTGTCAAATTTTGCAATTTCAACTCTGTTGGAAGTGATTCTACTAGTTATGTCACCTAAACGGTTCTTTGATTCGATCAGTAGAAGAGATGAGATAGACTGAATGGCTTGGAATAAACGAAGACGATGAATAGATACATTTTTGTATCATTCAACAAAATTATAGAGTTTAAAACCACGAATTCCTTGAACAAAATGCTTTTAAATCTTTTTTAACATGTTATTATTTACAGATTGCTTGTAAACTGCATGATGAGGCTTGCGAAAACCACTCATTGAAACGCAAGGGAAAAATAGAAGGAACTATTGCAAAAGTGATGTTCATTCTTTTTACTAATGCAATGGCTGATGCATTCAGGAGAGATAAATATAAAATAATTTTTCCAAACCCTTTATCATGTTGCAATTTCTCGAACTAGAATTTCGAAACCTATGTTTTCTCAGAGAATATTCACCACCCAATGAAAGAAATTGTTGAATGAGCTATTAAAATGGCAGATAATGAATTACCTTCTTTTAGCATTCATTCATTTGCCGAATGTTAAGAAATGGCACGATTTTCTTGGATTTTCCGTTTCTTTTACTCGCAAACGATCATTGTCAGTAAAGAATAAATTAATTAGATATTCCCACTCTGTTCTCAAATGATATGTCATATCCTCTGAGTAAGCAAAAGCAAAATTCATGTTCAATTAAAATGGTCTGATCTGAAAATAATATTTAACTATAATATTATAATGACCATTGAAGCTCGGGCTTCTTGAAGAGAAAATTTATAAATACAGAAACATTTAATGTACGGTCCCTCAAAAAGTGTGCTTGCAAATCGATCGATTGTGAGAATTTTGCGTGAATGTTTCGAAAACTATTTGGGGTATGCGCACATTTTATCGTGTCAGCGTTGCTGCCATGCAAAAGTGTTTCTATGTTTCATTTCATTTTTTCCCCTCCATTCACATTTAAAAATTCATAAAATTTATTACATGTGTTATTTATGCATTTATTTCGTGGTTTTATGAAATATGATAATTTTCTTTAAGCGAGTGACATTTTTTCCTTCCGAAATGCATAATCATTTCCGATGTATTGCTGAAAATTCATTTAATATTGAACAAGTTATTTTTTGAAACTCTCAAAATTATCCATCAAATTTTATTCAATTTCTCGATGACAAGTCATTGCATATAAAGTGATGGATTCGAGAGAGCCGTCCATTGGCCAGTCCTTCGACGCCGACAATTCATGGAGTCGTTGAAATGTGCTCGTTTCTGGGTCTCTAAACGAATTGTACTTATTATTAATAATGGGGCGGGGGGGGCTTTTATTTGTCGATTTCCGCAATTCTTTTTTTTATTTTCTAATATGCAAAGCGTATTAAAAGGAGAAAGTATTTTAATCTAAAAAAATGCATCCATATTTCTGTGATTCTTCGTGTTTCATGAGCGGAAAAACACGTTTTTGTAGCTTTGTCTGTCAGGTAGACAGTGAACTCAAAAAACGCGTGACGTTTGCACAGGACCTTTTCATCCCATTTTCGGACTTCTCGTTTCAGTAGGAACTCGTGCGCGGGAATTCGGCTTGTCCGTGTCTGTGTAATTCGAAAAATAATTGAATAATAAACGAAACGAAGCTTATGAGTTTATAATGAGTAGTGTCGATCTATATTGGATTCTAGAATCAATTGTAGAGAATTGAAGGGGTAAGGTGCCTAAAATCCGAATTCAGTTTCCTTCACTGTGTTATGAAAGAAGCATACCATATTATGTTGGTGTGCAAGAAAATCGAGAAAAAGCATCCATCTCCCTCATGTTTATTGCTGTTTAAAGACATTGTGTTCATAGATGTGAAATTAAAATATGTAGAGCAGTTCTTACAAAGCGATTTCAAAGTACATTTTTAATGAAATTTACTATTTTAGTTATAATCATTTGTTACAAAAAAATCAACTGTGCAATGAAAGGAGGGGGGGGGGGATGAACCTTTCCACTACTAACTAGCTGTGTAAATTCTATATGTTTATCTCTATGGACGGGTGCAGGATGTAAAGTGAGAAGAAACTTAGTGATCCCATTTTACATCCTGGCCTTCGTTTTGATACAAAAACTGTCTTCTCAGTAAGGAGGTTGCATTGCTGGCGGAAGGATGAAATGAGTAATAACTTGTGTGAAATTTCAAACCATATGCATTCATATTCCTGTTTTGTGTGATGGAATGAATTCCATCTCATCTCCGCATTCTCAGTTCCTTTTCTTTGTGAGAAAGGAATTGAGAATATTCCTTTTTCTAAGGAGCTGCTGTGTAATGAATGCTTAAAGTAAAATATTATTTCAAAAATGATGTTTTAAATAAAGTTTTGCATATATTTAATCCATCCTATAATTATAGTCTAATGCAACCAGGTGTATAATTTTTTATTAAATTTTTAATCAGTATAAAATGCATTTTTAATATTATTTTACTCTTATTTGATTTTGAATAAAATACTTTTACTTCTATCTTTTTAGGGGCTTGGGCAAACAAGGGTATCAGTGTCAAGGTAAGAAATTCTTCAAGTCCACATACCACTCTTGGATTTTCATTTCTCACTGGAGCATCTTGGCTAAAATGATAAATTGTTTTTCTACAAAAACGAAAGAACATGTATAAAAATCATTTTAAAGTTTTAGTTTCAAAAGATTTTTAAATAAGCTTACCACTCAGATAAATTGTATTTTGTTTATATTACCCATTATTTTAGTATGTGACAGCAAGTTGATTCAAATAAATTTAATAAAAACAGATTTTTATAAATTTCTATAAATGTTCTAAAAAAGCACATTTATTAATTATTTTCTGCATTTCAATCAATCATAATCCATTATAAATTTTTTGGAAACTTGAAATCAATTTTTTCTTAAATTCACTAACTTAGGGGAATGCCTTTTAATTCTGAGAATATCAAAAATAAAGTATTTTTTTTGGGGGGGGGACTTGTTATAGTTCACAATTTAAAAATTCATTCCAACGTGAAGTGATTGAAAAATTCTATCTTCTCAATAATTTCATATTTATTTGAAGTTTGATAAATGCAGTTTCAACAATGCATAATTAATGATGCCAATTAGTTTTGTAGTATATCAGAAAATATCTCAATAACTAATTTTCTTCTTTACAAACATAAAGTGAATGAAATGAAGGGACTGCCTTGTCTTTGATAATATAAATGATTATGATTATTTTAAACATAAATTAAAAAAGAAAATATGAAATAAATGATAATCTATCATAAATAAAGTTAATAACATACTCTTAAATGGAATAATTTAAACTAATATTATATGATTAAAATGTATTTTTAATAAAAATTCAGCAAAATGTACACTTAGGGGAAAAAAAGCCCTCATAATAGTTATGATAATTTAGCCCTTTAAATTTAAACCAAATTACCTTTCTAGTAAAGGTATAATATTGAAAGTTCTATTAAATTGGAGATATGAATTATTAAATGTATTTTGTTATTGCATGCACTACTCTGTCCAATATTATATCGAAAGTGAAATCAGCAACTTCTGTGAGTTAAAATTGTTTAGAAATATGAATGTTATCTTTGCTTTGCATAGTTTCAAAAGGAAGTATTAAATGTGCAATAATCTATCTAAATAATTGTTAAATTCTTGTTTTGATTTCATGCAATAATATTTCGACTTAACGCTACCCCAACGAGGCCGAATTCAATTTTCCGTTTCCATTATTTCCACATTTTAGAATGTGGTCTAGACGCAGAATTCTTAAATAAAAAATAATCTCAGAAATCAAAAGAAAATTCCTTCATCCTTTTCAAAGTATATTGCAGTAGCTCTTAAAGCTGCTACTGTAACTGAATTTTAAGTATACATAATAAATACAATATTATTCACACGAACTCTACGAATGTTAATAAATTATTTCGAAATAAAATAAAGCTAAATGCAAGAATAATAATATGTAAATGCCACACAAATATCTACCATTCAACTCATAGTAGTCTGTAATACGATATAATGTCGCTCGTTGCAAGCAATTGTCACTTTGCACATTTATGCACAGAAAGGGAGTAATCTTCGCACTTTTGCTGCGCCATCGACGAGAACCAGAAGATAAAACCATCTGCATGAACTCTATCGTGAAACGGAAAGTGAAGCTTAAATCATTCTCTGACTTTAAACAAATTTTTTTTTATATATATGCTGCCTTCCACGACTATGTTGCAGAGCTAGTATATGAAAAGAAGGACAGTTCATTACGAGAAACGTCCTGTTTCTGATTTGTTGCAACCAAAGAGATACAATCGTACTTTTGAAAGTTTTGGAGGGCTAACAACTAGTCAGCGTTCAAGAAAGCACTTATTTCTCTGTGATTCATGCCATAGATCTAATTTCTCTTGCTCAGCATCTATCTGTGTTGGGAAATTATTAGACACGTTTTACGAAGAACTGACAGCACTGAGTGTTGAGAGAAATGTCTCTGTTAGAGACCCGAAATCCACCAAATTTCACAAAAGGTCTTGGCCTACTTGAAGAAAGATGACTAGTTTTGGAGACAGTATACTCTAGTTTGTGAAGTATTGTCTAGTTTGAATAGTATACTCTAATGAGCAATTGATTCAAGTTGTATCTAATTGAATTTTGCATCTATTTGGATTCGAATTTGTTTATATGGAAAATGAGATCCCACACTTACAACCTTTCCATTTTTCCTGCCTTTCGCCTCTTTGGCGTATGTTTCGATGCAAAACTTGACCCATGACTGATGCGTTTTTCAATGGCACACTTGAATGCATTTATACACAAAGGTAGGCCTCCATTTATACATTTTCGACGGGCCCACTTACGCTTATTTCCATGTATTCAAATGCGTAATTAGATCCTCGACGATCTTTTCGTTGGTCGGAGTATTGCTGCATGTATTGAAAAGACTTATTGTTCATGTTATTTTCTTTGCAGTGTGCACTTGTGTTGTTCATAAAAGATGTCACGAATTTGTTGTCACCAAATGTCCTGGTTCCAGAGATGCAACGACAGATGAGGTAGTGTTTTTGTTTCATTTTCTGAACATCTGCATATTAAAAAGTCTAAGTGCGCTGATTCAAAACAAATTAATCTAATTGCAAATTACTTTTACGAATGATGTTATTCAATATATTTATGTGATTATTCTGTAATTGATCTAATTGCAAGATAAATGGTATTATTCAACACACTTATATGATTATTCTAGTAATTCTAATAATCTCCACTTTTTAGATATTCTCGTGTCCAAAAAGACATTATTGGAATTTTTTTGTTTGTGAATTTAATAGCTAAAAAATGCTTTAAACTAGACAGATTTTGTTATGTGATTCTTATACAAATTTAATCACATTTTGTATGAGGCCCACCTGCAAATAGTTTATATGTAGCTGGATTGAGAGTATGTTAGCTAATGAATAGCTAGATGAATAAGATTTTGTGCATTGTTGTCTCATCAGAATTGTAAAGTGGTATAACATTTTAGACTCAATCTGTTACTAGGTTCACTCCCATATCATTGTATATATTCGCTGACTTGAAAGTTTGATAACTAAAAAAAGTAATAACTTAGATTTAAAAAAAAAAAGTGGAATATGGATTCTTTTTTTCATTCCATTTTTCAAATGAAATTTGGCGTATGAATTTGTGATTGGATTTGTATCAGAATTTTAGGGTTTTTTTCCCAAAAAGAAATGTAAAATGCATACTTAGTTTTATTTTGTTATTCTAGGAAATACGCTTTATCCAAGATCTGCAGTTCTCATCTGGTAGTGGTCAACTTTAATTATATAAAATTGTGTAGGAAAGACCTTTTTTTTTATATATATATATAAATTGGATAGCTAAGATTCTGTTACTAATAAATATAAAATTTCTATTATTTATCAGCCTATTTTCTCTCAGTTAACTGAGCCAGTACTAGAAAATCAAACAGCATTTATCACTTTTTATCTTAACAAAGTTTATTTAAAAAAAAATGAAGTTTGTATTGGAGTTAATTTCTATGATGTAAAGGCTTGTAAAAGGTTTTATTTTGAGATGGTAATTTATAATGCCATAATCTATTCAGAGGAAAAAAAATATATAAAACTAGGCTCCATTTTTTTTAACGTTTTAATGATGATCTGAGAAAATTTTATACATTTTTCATGAAATAAATATGGATCTTTAAATTTTTCCATAATTTTCAAGCTTGGGAAAATATTCTTTTTTGAATGTCAGAACCATTTTGAAAATGCAAAGGAAACATTAAAAATGAATAAATCCATGAATACACTTATAAGCAATTGATAGCTTAATTTTTCTTTCAAATATGGACTTTATTAAGGACAATATTCTCTCATTTTGATTGGGGATGGATATGGGTTCATTTCTACTTTGTCAGCCATGGAGAGAATGTATTATCAAAAAATTCTATATTCATTTTTTTCCCCTGTCCAAAAATTATGAAGAAAATTAGAATTATGAAAATTTTAAAATTGTGTCTGTTTATGTGCATGATAATTCAAAAATGCATTAGAGGCAGGAAATTTAGTATTATTCCATTGAAAGGGATTATATCTAACCTCATATATATAATTCTCGATGACTCTAAATTTCAAAGAACTGGGTAGATGAAAGTTGATATGTAATTTTTTCATCAAAAATGCAGATATGTGTTTTAAAGCTTGAATCCAGTCTATCAAGGTACTACATATCAGTTTATTCACTTGCATATAAATGTGACAATTAAAAACAGTGACTTAAATAAATGCAATTTGATATATCATTTTATGACCAATATTTATACATCTGTATTAAAATTTGGATCCAATTGGCCAGAAGGAAAACACCCAAAATACAAACTCGTTTATCTTCATTATACTACAACACACAGAATGCTGTGTATTGAGTCACAGTGCAAGAAGTCAGGGGAGCAAACTTGTGCTTGTACACTTGCTGTGAGCTTGGAGAGTTTACAGGCTCCCTTCCCATCTTTATCTCCATGATATGTTCACGTTAAATAAATCTTTATAAAGAGAATCAAAAATAAATTGATGTATTGTCTTATAAGAAAGTCAAGAGAAGAATATTCCATCTTATTACGATTTGAAATCAGCAATTTTAGAAAACGTTGAAAATTTTTTTAAAATTTGACCTTTGTTATTTGAGTTGATATGGCCTTGTTCGGCTCAGTTAAACTAAGATCTAATGCATAGGTATGTATTATTGTTATTTTATTGATTGATCATAAATAATTGGTATTTCAGGTCGCAGGAGGAGGTGGAAGTCGATTTAACATAAACATCCCTCATAGATTCACTGTTCATAATTATAAAAGGCCTACATTTTGTGACCATTGTGGTTCGATGCTTTACGGATTATTCAGACAAGGTTTGCAGTGCGAAGGTAAGCAAGTTCTTTACTTACATTCCTTTGCTTTTGATATTTCTCCTGAAGAAAAATGCAGTATCATATTATCTTGCTTTTATAATTCCATCTTCATTATATCTAACACAGTCAGTAACTTATTATGTGTATGATGAAACATTCCTTTACAATGCAGAATAGGGCTGACCTTTAGACACATAACTATCAAATGTAGTCCATATTTTTGTCTTGGGTAATTCGTGCTCTTTAAAAAAGTATATTGCAGAATTTCAATAACAGTTTTAATTTAAAATTAAATTTTTGAAATTTTTATATTTTCCTGAAATGATTTCAGAGTATATTATTGCATATTAAATATCCGCTTGTAGGGGGGAGGGATTGGAAATTAGAAGCATAATTATTCTTGTGAATATGAAAGCACATTGTGCTTCATAACTTAAAAAAGATAATTTTAATAGTTTTTTTTTCCCTTAAAAAAAGTCAGTAAGCAGCTTCTTGCAATTTTGTGATATTTATTATGACTATCAAAATCAAATTATACTAAAATGGTGCACCAACTTAAATGAATTGAGAGGAGGTATATGAGTGTGAAAGATTTACACCACTTTAAAAAAAAAAAACTTTTTAATGATGCTAATCTTATTTCCATAGAATATTTTCTTTTCTTTAATAAATTATATAATGTATATATTTTAAAAACTCTTTTTTACTCCTTTAGTGATTGAATTTTCTGTTTTTCTTTTTTGAATACTGATAGTTTTCTTTTCCAATACTCTCTTGTTTTAATTCAAAAATCATGTAATGTTTCTATAGTATTACTTAGTAAAAAATTAATATTTTCTCCATATTTGATAAATTTATCCTTTCTCTGGCTGCAGTCATACCACCTGATTGTTGCCATATTTGCCAATTTTATAATCGATAATTTAATTCAAAAATTAGTATATGCAATTATTTCTCTGTTTGGAAGTATTTATCATTGTAAGCAATTTCTTTCACCCGTGAAAGGCAGTGTCTTCTATTTGGTCCAGAATTATTGCTATTCATCTTGAATCAATTTTGAAAATAATAATTGCAGACAAAATAGCTCCGAACGCTAGAGAGATGCTCTGTGTCTGAAGCAGAAAAGAGATGCTGAATGTGGAAGAAAACATTCTGTACTAGCAAAAAGTGTGCTACAATATTATTACAGTACAGAAGAAATATCTTTTTTGATAATAAGGTTGACTGTATTATTGTTCTTTCTTGCTCTGTATTTAGTAATAATTCTACATTTCTATAAAAATGTAAGTTTTTTATTTATTCATTTTTATTTTGTATCCATATAAATCTATATCTTATATATTTGGCATGTACTAGTACTTCACTTTGATTTTCCAAAACAAGTGAAAATTAATGCCATTTTATTGCATAAAATTTTTTAAGCATTTTTACAAATCGTCATCATTTTTTGTAAAGCTTGCAGTATGAATGTTCATAAACGTTGTCAGAAGAATGTCGCCAACAATTGTGGCATAAATCCGAAGCAAATGGCAGAAATTCTGAGTGCACTTGGAATATCAAGTGATAAATTAGGAAAGCCTACGTGCAGGAAGAAAAAGGTGAGTGTTTGCTTAATATTTTTGGCTACATGTACTAGCATTTTGCAGAATTGCAATAACTCCTAAAATTTAAAATATATATATATATATATATACCTTTGTGATTAATTTTATTATTATTTTTTTTGCCTAAATGGAAAAAAAAAAGATAGTAAAAGCAAAAAGAGAGGGGGAAAAAAAAGACTGAAAATGAATCAAGAGGCAGGATAGAGCAGCAAATAGCTTTACAGTTAATTACTTAGGAATGTATCAAAATTCGCTTTTAACACATTATCCAGTATACATTAGGAGGTGATAACTGAGGCTTTCTGTTTTGTGAATATAGCATTAGCTGGATTTGAGTTGGATTTTTTACAACTACCATTTGGTGAACTGATGCATATTCTTTTCCCTTCACTCCTACCATAGCTTGTCTTTGTCATCATAATTTATTGTAGTTTTTATCTCATTTTCCGGTTTTTGATTTCATTTATATATAGACTCAATTAAACTTATCTGTCTTATTGAAAAAAAATCCTTTAGTAATTTTCTAAAATGCAGTTCATAGATACATACATACATACATTCTCTCTCTCACACACACACACACATGCACACACACACACAATGTAAAATTGTGAGCTACATGGAGATAAAATATCTTTTTATGCAATTCAATTTTAATTGATATTCTGTTGATACATATTTTTGACTAATGTTGCTTTGCTTTATGAGCTGATGAATCACTATTGGTTTTATAAAAAAAATTCTTGCTATAAGAGCTGTAAAGGATTACAATCTCATGTTTACATTTTGTTATATATATGTTTGTGTTTGTATTATATAGCATTCTTTTTTATATACAGCCTTCAATCAGCGAATCTCCAAACAAAATGGGCCAGATGACAGAAAGAGCACATACTTCACCTTTACCTTCAGATTTAGATTCACGAGGTAAATTTCGATTCTTTAACTAATTACTATTATTTATGCAATATAAATTCGATTTTTTAGGTTTATGCATATTTTTGTTTAGGTGAAAGTCAAAAACTGTGTTACGGAAATATTAGTTTACTTTTGAATTGTAATAATAATAATAATAAAAAGTTTAAATTATTTTACAAATTCTGATTTCCAATTCAAATTTACTGGTGATTAAATAGCTGTGATTTTACTGATTATTAAGTAGCTATTCATAATTATTAATTCCAAGTTCTAATGGCTGCAGTAATCTATTGAAAGGTTTTTATTCTTAGTGACTTTAACCTTACAAAGTATAAATGATGCTTCTTTGATTTCTTTTTAATCATTAATAATCATTTAATTAAGTTTGCTTATCAACCTCAACTTAATTTACTTTTATAAGTACAAATAATACTTTAACAATGTTAACACCTAAAAATGTATTTTTAATTATAACTTATTACATTGTATTAACTTATTATTCCAATTTATTCCTGTTCAGTTTTTTTTTCATGATTTTAATTGTTTTTGAAAAATGAAACATTTGCATCAATATTTTACATCTTGTAAAGGGAATTCTAGCAAGTTTCCCAGCAAAGTGCTTCAACTTTAGCAAATTCTTCACATTTTGTCATGAATTTTTGCCTTCTGATTTTATTTCATTGAATATTTTGTGGAATTTATAAACCAAGCTATTTATCAAGATTGCTATACCACTGGGAGAACCTAGAAAACCAGGAAAACATAGGAATTTAAAAATTGACAGAAACAAAACAGGAAAATGCTAGAAAATGTGAAAATTTTGCAAGAATAAGAGATCGTAAGTCACAGCTGCCGAGAACGAAACAATGCTATTCACAATTGTATAATGCAGAAATTCGCCCCTTTTTTACTCTCTCTCCTTTTTTTTCTGTGTAGATCAGCTCACTTTCCTTGGTTTTTCCACTCTTTAAAATCATGTTGCATTAAAACTATCATAAGTGCTATTTGTGCATTTTTTCATATCTTGAATATGCATACAGGGAAAACACAGGATTTTTTTTTCCAGTTTGATAACACTGTTTATGATATTAAGTATATTAGAAAATAAATCACACTTGTTGAATGATTGTATTTGCATTTATTTATTTCAACCCAGTTAAAAATGCTATTGCATGTCTTCACATAATACATTTGAATTGCGATGTAGCAATTTAATTTGGAATTAACAATATAGGAGGAATAAGAAAGTGAAGTTACAACACTGTGAAAGAGACTGTATAATAAGATTAAGTAGACAGTTATGATTTTTGTGCAATTTTGACATATGACTGGATTCTCTCAAAGAAGACTGTGCATATAAAAAGCGAATTACGTGTAAGGTAAATAAAATTAAATTCTCAAATGTTTATCTCAATTTGAAGTTTAAAAATCTTTTTTTTAAAGAATCTATTAAAACTAAGTTATACATAAAATAATTTATTGAAATTGACGTTAAATAGTGTTCCAAAAAATCAAATTGGTTGCAAAAGGTAATTGCCAAATGTAATTTTTATTTGTATAAAAACCATTTTTACTTATTTTGCATTTCACTGATAAGTGATTATGCTTATGTGAAGAAGTCAAAATTTTGTGTTTTGTTTTATGCCTACTACACATAGGTTTATGACGAATGCTTTTATACTCTACTTTGATGATATAAAGTATTCTTTATTTTATATATATATATTTTAACTAGGTCAGATAGTTTAGAATCTACTGTAATTATACAAACAAAAAAATCCAAAAGCCTTTTATAATTATATATAGTTTTATATAAAACTGTGTATGAGTATAGTATCAATATACCTTTCAAATTTATAATTACAAAAGTAAATATGTTGGAAAGGTTTTTCTTTGCTTTGAAAAAATGTTATATATTTTTTTTTTAGAATATTCTGGAGATTCTCGAGTTGAGAAGTATCAGTCCTTCTTTCCAAACAATCGTGGAGATCTTACACAACTTGATAAAGACAGACCTAAAAAATTAGGTCTGGATGATTTCATTTTTATTAAAGTTTTGGGTAAAGGAAGCTTTGGAAAGGTAATTTGATTTTAATGGGCATTAATGTAGAAATAAATTTTAAATTCTGTAATATCTTAAAATTTGAAAATATTCATTTCTTTATTTTTCCCCCTTCTGCTTTTAATATTACCCATTTTAACAAAGTGAGTCTAAAATTTTGAAATGGAAATTTGTCCATCCTTTTTCAAAAATAAGTTAAAAACTGATGATCAGATTGCTGATCTAATAGAAGAAAATCTTGCTACACAATTATATTAGAAAGTTGTTAATGATTTTAATGAGCAGGACTAGATATCATAACAAAGAGAAGACAAAGAATGCACTCATAAAGATACTTCAGACTCAAATCCATGAGAAAAATAAATGACATTTGAAAATTTGATTGATTGTTTAAGATCAGTTGGAAAAAAAGTTACCAGCTTTGGACATAATAGAATGCATTGAAGGATGTATTCTATATTCATGACAAAGATTAAAAATATCTTTAACTCATGAAGAAATTCTGCATGTATGAAAAAAAAAATAATCAAAATGCAGCTGGAATTTATTAGTTTATGAAATTATCGTCATTACTTTATTTATCTTGTAATACTTTTATATTTATTTTTATACTTTTATCTTAATCTTATATTGATGTGTAGAAAAATTCTACTATATATTTTTCTTCAAAACAACTGTTGTCCAACTCTTATATCCTTTTTTCTTAATTAATTAAAATTCATATATTTATATGTGAAATTAAACTTGATGAACATAGATTTAACATATGCATTTTGTTAGGCCTTCCTGTTGTGTAACTTTAGGATACTATATCTCTTTTTTGCTTTAATATTATTTTCCTCTGATTGTTAACTGGCCAAGTAGGAAAATTGACTTTTACCATTTTTCATATTTAACTTGAAAGTAGGTTTTTCTTATTTCTTAAAATTCCATGAATACAGTTTTTTTTAATATTTCAAAGTTTAATTAGTATAAAATATACAAATTTTTACTTTAAAATGCTGCTTTGAAACTTAAATTTGTGTGTTCAAAATAATTAACTGCCCTTATAAAAACTTTCAATTTTTGCTTCTTTTATCTTCGAAAACTTCAGGTTATGTTTAGCTTTGATAAGATTCATGTATTTACTTAATGTTTACAGGTAATTGATTTAATAAAGCAAAAGTTTCTTTTTCTTTTTGCAAATATAAAAAAATGTCTAAAAAAACTTTTTTTGAAGTGAGAGTCGGATTATGTGTTTACTTGATCTGAGTAATTGATGCAATGAAAATTCTTTATTTTCTTGCTGACCTCTTTTTTTTTTTTAAATACCACTGTTTGAACATCAGTGTCAGTTTTTTCCTGCCCTCATTTTTATCTGTTTTTTTTTTTTTTTTTTTTTTTTTTGCAAGCCCCCCTCCACCTAACAGTGGTATTTAAAAAAAATTGAACTCCTAACTTGAGTTCAAATAAGTTGAATTTTACCGTATAATTTTGATGTATTGATATAATATAATTTAAAAAACAATTGTACTAAAAGGTTTTACTGGCTGAGAGAAAAGGAACAGATGAAGTATATGCAGTCAAAGTTTTGAAAAAAGATGTCATTCTGCAAGATGATGATGTTGATTGCACTATGACAGAGAAAAGAATTCTTACCTTATCTGCCAAACATCCTTTCCTCACTGCTCTCCATTGTTGTTATCAGACAGAGGTAAGATTTTGCATAACAAGAGATGCTGTTATGTTAAAAATAATTGATTTTTTAAAAATCATATTTTCTTACATATTACTTTGTTAATTCCACTAATTTAACTTCTCATTATGCTTAAAATGAGACTTCAATGATCTTCTAGTAACATCAACTATGTCTGCATGCTTAAAACTAGATTCTAATAAAAGTTCTAGTGATATGTGAGCCAAATGCATATTACTGAATTCGTTTTGTGTGCCAAGAAATTCTGTTGTCTTTTTGGAAGATAGTGTCTTTGCATGTTCCTCTCTCTTTTTCTTGGTATGGTGATGATATGCTTGTGCATAGATTTCATTATAAATATATATATAAAAAAATAAGAATGAGAAAATAATCTGGTTATTGCAAAATGTAGGCAGTTTAATCAGGTTAAAGTTACTGTGATGCAGATTTAATTTTCTTTATTTTGCAGAAATTATTGTATCATGAAAGACACTGAATTGTTAAAGTTATAATTCCACCAATACATTTCTGTAAAAGTTATTGTACCATGTTTAGCAAAACATTATATACATTAAAAAAAAACATGTTATATACATTTTAGAGGTCTTTTGGCTCCAGATTTGATTTCAACTGCATTTATTAGACAGTAACACAGATTTCAACATTTTTAGAACGGAACTTTATAATTTTCAGGAATTGGTCCTGATGTGCTTTAAAATGCTTAACTAACTATATGGCTGATTCTGGCTTAGTCTACTGGCATTTTACAGTTCTTAGAGCAGGTGTGAAAAGTTCTCGAAGATTTCATAATTCGCCTCTTATTGGTCCTATTGTCAAAATTCTTGGAGATTCTAGAATTGTCCATTTTTTGTCACCAACCCCAGGGCTTATTGCTTCGGTATCCAATTATCATCTAACAGAGCAGACCATAAAACTGTCTTACCATGGAACTAAATATGCAAAGAAGCAACATTACAGAAACTCATAACAGTAGGATGTTGCTTAATCCCACTGAACACCATTCAGAAACTGAGTGATGCACAGAAGGTTTCATAAAATTTTGGAATCAAATTTCAACATTAGGAGGAATGTGTTATATTCTACTCTTTCTTGCTTCAGTCAATTAGAAAATATCTGGAATGAAGGAAAGCAAATGCTCAATTTTGAGTATAAGTGAAAAGTTTGTTAATGCACCATATAGGAGCCACTTTATTTTCACTATTTTTTTTAACATTCCTTTGTTATTTTTAGTAACTTTGATTTCATTTTTGTTGATTTTTATTCCAATGCCCCAGAATGATATCTATCATTTCTGATAGAATGAAATTGCGAGACATGCATAAAAATGTCTGAGGGGGAGGGGTCATGATTGACTTGAAATTTTTTTTTTTTAACTTTGGGGAAAAGGAATTGATTGGAAAGAAGAACTATCAAAAAAGTGTTAGAAAGGTGGATGAAAATAGAAAGTGTTGTTCATCTTTTGCAGTGACTTTTACGATAAAAGATGATTTGATATAATAGCTGACCCTATAAAAGATTAGTAAATGGAAAAGTTATTTGCAAAGAATGTGAACTATACTTTGTCTACCAATTTTTCTCCAAATAATTATTTTGAGCAGCAGCAACAAATCTTACTCTTGTGCCAGTTAATGCCCCTCTTTCTGACAAGATTTCAAATGCTGAATCCCCAATTTTGGATGGTAATATTGAATATAATTTGCCATTTTCAGTGGGCCACATTCTGTTGAATGTTAGCATGACCTTAACTGATAATAGTAAAGCTTTATATTGTTTGTTAATAAGTAGAAATTGTGCATCCTATTAAATTTGGTGTTGCTAAATATTTTTGCAAGAGACTTTGAAAAATTTACAAAGTCTAAAATTTTAATTGTATTTAGATGAAGCTATCTGCTATAATAATATGAGGATGCTTTCAGTATTGGCAAATAATTTTTTTCTTTTGTAAACAGATTTTTAATGTACTTGAACTTTTTAATATGCAGTTCTCTGCTACTAAAATTTACCTACTTATGGAACTTTGAATATCAGTATCTTTGAGGATTTGAGCACATTTCAATGCTTAGGTCCTAGGAATGTCTGAACATAAATGGGTAATGTTTGATTAATGCGAATTGATTGATTTAAAATGATGACATTCAGAGTACCATAACATGGTCATTTTTAATTGCAAAAGATTAGGAGACTATAATATTTTTGTTTGCTAAAATATTATAGTGTTGAGTATATTTTGCTGCATACGACTAATTGATCCATATAAAAATTTTAGATGGCATAATTTTTTCATTAAATTTGTTGACTCATGTAACAAAATATAATTTTTTGTTATTTTGAGCATTTTTCCTACTGGAGATATGTACTTATCTTTAACAGTTAAATCAGCTATTGGACTATGATTAGAGTGAACACCTTGTGTGATAGGAATTTTCATTCTGTTATTTTCATTATCATTTCTTTTTAATTTTTGTGAGTATTTTTGAACTCTACACATAAACTAATGATGGTTGGCAGCTCTTAAAATCTAGTGCCTTTTAGATATTCTTTAGAAAGTTATGTTATGTTAGCTCACCTATTTATTGTTTTTAAACTTAGTCAACAAAATAGACAATATTACATCGTATTGTAATGGTGGTTTTGTATTTTCTTTACATTTAAGTCTGTCATGTGCATATGGCTTGACATACACTCATTTAAATTACTTATTTCTAAAGCAAGATTGTTAGCTGATATTATCATCGTGATCTTAACCTTTACCATCATTATTAATATTTGATCATGAGGCTTCTTCTGTAATTAGTTTGTTGTTTTAAGAACAGAATATTGATGTTATTAAGTCTAATGCTGATATAGAATCATTTATGTCTTTTAACTTAATAATGCTTAAAATGACAAACTAGAGGATAATAATGCTTAAATGACAAACTAGAGGACTTGCATATGCAAAGACTTTAAATTTGCAAGACTTGTTGCTGGATTTAACCATCGGAAATAGAGATACTAAATTTGGCATTAGTTACTTCTTGAATGCAAAGTACTCGTTGAGAAAGGGCTTTTCAATAACTTTTTTAATAAAAAATTATAAAATTTTCCTTCAATAACTTTGAAGCAATTATTGCACAAAAACCATATTTATGTATTGAAAAAAATAATCTTATCAGTATTATTCATTATACTTTTTATTCATCTTATAAAATACTGGATTCAAAGCTTCACAAGTCAGCCAATTGAGTCATAGTCCTTTTTTTTTTTTGTATTTAATTGTTGATATCTGAAGAATATTTTCTTCATTTAAAAAAATGTACTTTTTTTAAAAGTATGTTTTATAGACTCAAACAAAATAAAGTAAAATAAAATTCTTTGTCATCTAAAACATTTTGCTTAGTTCAAGTGTATATCTTTTTAGCTCTAATGGCCTAGAAATTAGCAACTGAGCCATAATTATATTGATCCTTATATGATATATTACTATTTTATTACTTTGTAAAATATACATTCTATTTACAGATATGATTGAATAATATCAATTTGAAATGTTTTATTCTTTGACAGATAAACTAATGGTAATATTCTATTGGTGTTTTCTCTCTCTAGGATCGCTTATTCTTTGTTATGGAGTATGTAAATGGAGGTGATTTAATGTTTCAAATTCAGAAGGCGAGGAAATTTGATGAACCTCGGGCTAGGTTCTATGCTGCTGAAGTCACTTTGGCCCTGATGTTCCTGCATCGCAATGGAGTTATTTATCGGTAAAAAATAGATCTTGTAACTTTCTTCATTTGCAAGTTTTAAAATGTATTTACTTCTATGAAAAATCTGTATTGTGTTTTTGAATTGGATTTTATTAGATCTTTTATTTCACTTTTGTTTGATGGATTTGGTGATTTTTGCATCATGTAACAAGCCTATATAACAAAATCTCCACATTACATTTAAAAACGTCATTATAAAAAAATATGTTGAACAAAAGTTTGTAAATATAAGAGGAAAAAAAATTGAAAGACTGGAATTTACTTATCCTTTTAAGAGATTTTAAGACATATCATAGCCATGAAAATATTGCAGGTACTTAGCAGGGGTTTAGTATAAGGTTCTCATTATTCATGAAGTTTTCTCTGTTTTTTAAGGAGTGAAATACATAGTTTGCAACATTTTTCCAAAAATTGTAATTTCCTTTGTACTGTATCAAATATTAAATTTTGTTGATAACCTCTTTAATATCTACTTTATTTTGCTCTGTTTCAAGACTTTGTGATACTAATTTTAAAAAAAAGATATAACGCTCAAGCTTGTAAGAATTAAATAAGCTTAATTAATTGAGCTTTCTCCTTTTTTTGTTTTATTTATGATTTGTTATCATAAGTATTATTCAATTTTGTAATAATTTATTACTTAAATCCTCAACCAATTGATGTCAGTCATAGGGAATTAGAATTAAATTAAATGAATCAATTCAGAAAATATAAATTGGCATTTAGTCATCAAGAATGCACTTGGATGCAAATTCCGAAACTCCAATCAAGAAATCTGGGAAAATTGATTTAAAAAAATTTCATCTTTACTAATGTGAAATAAATCTATTTAAATAAAAGTTAGTACAAATTTTAAGTATAAGATTTATCTTTTTGTACATGTAAGTAAATGTAAAACTAAATAATTTTTTGGTTTACTTTTACATCATAATATTTTGGTATGATATCAAAACATTTTTTTAGTGAAATTTGCCACAATTATTTTCATGAAAAGTGCTTTTTTTTCCCCCAGCGATTTGAAGCTGGACAATATCTTATTGGATAGTGAAGGACACTGTAAGATCGCTGATTTTGGTATGTGCAAGGAAGGTATAATTGATGGAAATACAACCACTACATTCTGTGGTACACCTGACTACATTGCACCAGAAGTGAGTTTCGGGAAACATATTTAAAATTATTTTTCCTTACCACAGAAAAATATTATCAGTATATAAAAAGATACTTTATGAATTAGAATTTCAAAGAAATTTTTCAGAGGTGGTAGAATTCATTGCAGCAAACATTTGTGCACATATATGTGTGTAGAAATGTGTAAGCAAGCTCTTCATTGATGCACAAACACATGAAAGGAAACATATAAAATTTGATTAAAAGGGACACAAACAGAGTTCTTAATGTGTAAAAAATTAAAGGAAAACATATTTGGATCATAATGCACATAATTTTTGTTTCGTGCATCAGAAAGATTGATGATGAGTAATGATTAAAGTTCATGGTACGTTATTTATGAAAGAAAGTTAAACTTGTTTATTGCACATTTTCCTTTAATATTGTTATTTCGAAAATATTTCCCTTTCTTTGTTTCACTGAAGGAAGATTCTGTTCATATAAATTGACAAACATCTAAAAAGTATCCTGGTTTTAAAACAAGATTTAATGCAATGCAACACACTTTATAATAAATCTTCATTTGTATTGTAACATGTGTGTTATCAGGTTTTGACCTGTAAATCAGTTTATTAGTTCTTTCTTTTTATATTCATATTTTGTATTTTATTGTAATTATATTGTAAAGTAATCTTGATCTGTACTAGAGTAGATGCATAAATATATTAAAGAGTTGATAATTTCACTTAACTGTGGATTAATTTCCTAACTTTTCGCATCCTGCAGTATTTAATAAATCTGTTCATAGATACTTCAAGAACTGGAGTATGGTCCATCTGTTGACTGGTGGGCACTTGGGGTGCTGATGTACGAAATGATGGCAGGGCAGCCACCATTCGAAGCTGATAATGAAGATGATTTGTTTGAAAGTATTCTGCATGATGATGTCCTCTATCCAGTATGGCTTAGTAAAGAAGCTGTTTCTATTTTAAAAGGGGTATGTTTAAAATTTATCATTTTAAAGACAACTTCAGAACAGTATGGTTTGCGAATTGTGGTGTAATCCTTGTCAATATGAAAATAATAATAATAATAATAATAAAAATAACAATGAGCTGGGCGAAATTTGATGTGTAGTTCTATAATCAGAGGCAAACAAATTTTTAAAAATTTAATCAGTACTTATTCAAGTTTTATTTTTAGTAAAAACCATTTGATTAGTGGATTTTTACAGTGGATTTTTTCACATTTTATTTCAGGCACAGTTAGCATATTTACAGGAAAATGTACAAAAGGCAAAGAAACACAACTAGACATCACAATGTACACAACAAGACTAACCTAATATAAACAAAACTCAGAGGGGGACACAGTGCCCCCGGCCAGAAAATCTTGGACCTCCAGGGGTGTGAATAAAGTTTCACCCCCCCCAAATGAACAAGGGGTTCATTCAAACTAAATATTAAAAAAAAAAAAAAACTTCCACATTGCAACGTTTTTTATTTTCTCCCATATCTAATTTTAACATAAATTAAAATTTCTATAAATTCACATCATTTAAATCAACATTTATGTTGCAATGTTATGAAAATTTCAATTTAACCAAATATTCAAATTTTTAAATATTTTTTACATTTTACATTTAACACATCAGGCATAAATGCAATATTTATATAAGACAGAACATCAGTGACACAAATTCAACATTTCATAACAATTGTTTACATACTCAACAATTTGTCATAATAAAGTTAAATACAAGCTTAGGATAAATATCTTCACATTTGCATTTAAATTCCAAATCTCTCAATATAGGTTCCTAAAAAACATAATAAAATAATTAATACTATTGAAATTAATCATTCATTAATTTCCATATTGTATAACAATTGAACAGGTATATAACAATTGAACAGGTATATAACAATTGAACAAGTTGTATAACAATTGGTGTATTCGTTCTTAACAAAATCTAATTTCCAAAAATGCCTAGGAAGTTTATCATCATTAATTCATACTATATCATCAACTTTAAATTCTCTAACTTTGCCTGTTGGTTTCACATAATGAGTAGATCTTAACATTAAAAGTTATTTTTTAAGCCATTTTTTCCAAAAATGACTAGTTTTTTCACGATAATTAAACCTTTTAATTACCATTTTCCTATTACTTAAATTAGTGTCGATAGTAAGCCTGGCAGGAGGTAAACTATTAACTCTTCTTCTCAATAACAAATGAGCTGGAGTAACAGGTACAGGTACCTGAAAATCAGAAAACACATAAGTCAAAGGACGAGAACTAAGCACACCTTCAATTTCAATAATTGAAATCTCTAATTCTTCTCAAGACAAAGTTGTTTTTCCGCAGGTTGGTCAGTATTATTAATAAAGGAGCTTCCACCTCTAGATCGTGAATTGACACCCCTTTCTCTTCCATCCTGTCTGTGTTCTCTATTCTGTTCACTTCGTGTAGAATGTTAATGTTTTTACTTTTCACTATGTTTTTATCCTCTATTACAGAAATACTGTCCTTTTTAGGAACCTCTGAAGAATCCAGTTCACATTTTTTTAGAACTTACTTTACTGAATGATTTTTCGTTTTCAAAATGAGTCTGTTCATATTTTTCAGGTGTCTTTTCAATATCTTTAGCAGCACTTTCACTCTTTATTTTTTCATTCTTTTCTTCTTTTGCATGTTTTACTTTTTTCACACTAGAATCCAATTCAGTGTTTTTACTGGAAACATCTTGTTTAACAGGTTCCAACTTTTTGTCAGGTGTTGAAGACGAAATAACAGTAGCATTAGATCACCTTAGAAGTGTGAGGTTTTTCTTTGGGGGCCTGACACTTTCAAATTGCATAGGAGTTATAGGTGGTGAGTGATGATACCATTCATGTCTTTTAGATTCTACAGGATATGGAGTCTCTCGCCAATCCAGGGTACCAGACTTTTCTTCTCTAGAATTAAGTCCGTTTCTATCACGTTTTGGTTGAGAACTCATTTCAATTCTGTCTATAGCATGCCTGTCATCTTTAGTAGATTCTCCACTTGCTCTTGAATCCCGGCTATCTGGCCTTGGAGGTCTATTCTTTTCCCACCTTTCTTTATCTTGTCTTTCATATCGATCATTCCTATCCTTTCCAGATTTTTCTCTAGAAGTTTCATGGGGCTCATCAAAAGGATCTGATGGCATTCTATCTTCATAATTTCGAGAATTAGACCATGAACTTGATTTGTTGCTCTTGTCTTTTAATTCACGGCTATGGCATTTAATGTTTGCAGCAAGCATAAATGGACTAGATGTTACAACGAATGGTACGCGTGTCATTTTCAGAATTTTATAAGACTTCGAATCCTGGTCATCAGGGAACCAGAAAAATCTTAAATAATCCCTATCGTCCTTAGCTGCTCCAATTGTTAAAAATGCTCCTTGTATATAACTACAAAATGCATACTCAAATTCGCGAAATCTCAATAGCACATCAAGGATTCTAGGATTCAAAGGCGGACCAGGTGTAAGACAATCATTTCAAGATTTACGACCTTTACCTTTCGAAGAAGCGTCAAACCATTCTAACCTCCATCGTTTCTTTGTCAATTCTTATAACTGCGGCAAATGAGTCTTTTTGTATGCGTTTTCTTCATTTTTCGAACAGCATTCCTCAACAATGTTCAGATTTAATTGATCTTATATTCATAGAAAAGCCAATTATTTTCGTTCTTTCTCATACATACATTTTCAAATATGCGCTTAGCTATCTCAAAGTTATGCAACTCGTCAGGATTTTTATCCCAAACGAGCTTAGTTTCATATCTCCCATTTTTGAATTTTAAGTTGTTTTCAAAACGCGCAATTAAATCCTTATCGCTATCAGAGATATTTTCCCTATCTATTATTCCCATCGAATCCAATTCCCAGAACATTTTTAAATTTTTATTTAGCGCTGAGCAGCATTCTATTTTTAAGACAGAAACATTCTTGTAGCAATTTAAATCTGCTGGTGAGATTCGTCCTTGGACAACTTTACCGAAAATTGTATCAATTACAAATAATGTTTTAGTTAAATTTCCCCTTTTGCCTGAATGAATTTCCCAGAAATATTGCGCTCCAATTATGAGAGAAAATTCGTTTCCGAAAGACTCGCAAGCATTTGAGCGCTGCATATTTTCTCACTAAGCATCTTTTCTAGTTTATTAGACGATACTTTAAAAGGAGAACTAGAAACGACATTGCAAAGTAAGGCTTCAGTTTCAATCCTTTCTTCAGGGTCACGAGAATTGCAAAGAGTAAACTTTACAACTTCATATATATAAACCAAATTAAATATACAAACTAACAGTTTTACATTATAGGCAATTTTAACGCGTCAGCTGTTTCCCTTTTCAAAAAGCATCGCTGAGAAGCGTTGTCTAGCAGAATATTTACCATTTTTTTTCTATTTCTCTCATTTTTGATAAAGCCGAACAAATCTCTAAAAGTATCTCATTCTCATTGATATTTATGTTCGAACAAGTTACGATTTCGCCCCTTTCTACTTCCGACCTTTCACCCCGTGCGGGTTCAAAGGGGGTTGACGCGTAGCAGAATGCCTACAGCGGCATTTACCACATTTCCATTTTGAGGTGCCATTTTTGTAAACATGTCCTGCTTTGGTGAGACACAAGAAACATATCCCGTCTCTTCTTAAATGTGCCTTTCTTTCTTGATCGCAAATGAAACATTTTTTCACATCTATTCCGAAGGCAGATGCATGCGGAGTATTCGAGCTTGTTTGGTTATTTCTATTATGTAACTCAAATTTATTCTTATTGAATTTTCTGTATTTATGACTAGGTTTTTTCACAAGTGGGAGTGCATCTGTGACAAATTCTTTGATTAAATGTTCATTTTGCTCGCGACTTTGAATTTCGATTTTTAAGAATTCTAATAAATCCAAAATAGTATTTTCTCTTTTCGAATACATTTTACGTGAAAATTCCAAGTATAATTCCCTAGGGATAGATTTTAACAATATGGGATGTAGTAAAGAACTATGACTGTTTGGACTATTATTTTTTAAACCGCGTATCTGCGTTTCACATATAGAATATAATCTGCGTAACGACTTAACATCGTTTGCTTTTCGTACAGGATTTAAATTTAGTAGCTGGGACATATGAGCATCAATAATCATCTCGGTTCTACCGAATCTTTCTTTTAGAATATTTATCGCAATATCATAATTTTCTGCTTTTGAAACTAAGTCACGAACAGCCATTTCAGCATCGTTAACTAAATAAGATTTCAAATAATTAAATTTTACCATATCGGTAAAATTGGAATTTTTAAGTACGGCTATATCAAATTGAGAATAAAAGTCATTAAATTTCAGAATGTATCCATCAAATTGAGGTATTTGTAATCTCGGAAGTTTGACTGAACATTGTTGAGAGTTTCTGTCAATATTTCTATAATTGATAGTTTCGCTTTCATTTTTTCGCAAAAGTTTCTCAGCTTGCATTTCCAATTGACCATTTAATCTCAGTATTCTTGTTGTTGTTCCACTTCGTTAGTCAGATCTTGCGCTTTGCAAAAATTTAAAATCTCTAAGTCAAGTTTATTTAGTTGGTCATCTTTGTCTAATAATTTCGCTAACAGTTCCTCTATTATATCTAAAGATCTTCCATCCGTTTTGTTTATTTCCTGCTCTAGTTTTTAAAATATTCTGTTGCCGCCTTTCTGACAGGGGTTCTAACTTTTTTTTAAACATTCCAGATCCGTTTTAGCTAATTCACATCTAGTTTTAGTTTCGCATCTAAAAGTATTTCCAGTCGAAGTGGGCGCTTCCCGGGTTTAGACACCAAAAATGATTAGACTTCATTTCGAGTTCACGTTCAATTCAATTAGCCAGTAGAATAGTTCAAAAAGTTCTTACCATGTCAGAAAAGAACTGGAGGTAACTAGTGGATTTTTTTCACATTTTATTCCAGACACAGCTTGCATATTTACAGGAAAGTGCACAAAAAGCAAAGCAACACAACTAGACATCACAACGTATACAACAAGACTAATCCAATATAAACAAAACTTAGAGGGGGACACAGCGCCCTCGAGCGGAAAACCTTGGACCTCGAGGGGTGTAAATAAACACCATTTTTGATTAATGGAACATTAAATTACTTGCACCCATTTCAGAGGTACAGGTAGTTTAGCTTTCTTCAAGAAAACAGTGTTAAGGGGTGTATAAATTCAATTGAAGGAGAAATGGTTCTACCATTTGTTGTCTTTGTTAGGTACGGAAAACACATTTTTATAAATCATCAAAACTCTAGTACCTGATTGTTAAATTCTTTACCTTGAATAACCAGTTAAGGAAATCTCCAAACTAAACATAGTTATTACAGAAAAAAATGAAGAGTGCTATGGGATTCATTGTTTGGATTTGTAGCAAACGGAACAGATAATTTAGAACAAAATTTGAATCTGACCTCCATAAAAGTCATGTTGTAATCAGAGTGGTTTATCTTTTATTAATCCATGAATCAAAGTGCCCCATTTATTTGACATTTATACTTCACTTCCATGGCTGAGTCAGTGTTTTTTTTTTAAATCCATTTTGTTCTAAACCAATTTTATTTTGCCATATATTATCCGTTAACGAAATATTGAATTCAAAGTTCATCATTTTGAATTTTTTTTTCTTCTTTCGTTTGTTTTCAAAGTAATGCAAAAATTTCGAAAGTAGTTATTATTTTTCTTGTGTTTTACAGTAGCATATGATCGGCGATAGTTGCCATAAGTTCCAATTTAAGGAAGAAAAAGCCTAACTTGGAAAATATAAATGGAGTCTTGATTCTAATACTAGCCTAAAGACTAATTTTTAAGCCATTACAAAGAGGCATACACCTCTAGTGAAAAGAAAATGCTCTGTTTGGCACAAATAATTTTATTCCATTTCAATCAATAAATATGCTGTTGAAAGTGTTGCAATGCAATTATGCTCCTATTGAGCATATTCAGTAAGGCAAGAATATTCCACTCTTCTGCTATTTCTAAGGCTCACATTTCATTGTTTTAAATGAGTCGATGGTTTCTTGGAGAGAGAAAATTTTGGAAGTCATTATTTTCAGTGATTGCTTCAAATCCTTTTATTCGAGAGGGTTGCTGATTGATCTTATATAATAAAATTCACATCTTTGTAACCTGATCAGTTTTCATTACAGAAGAATTAACTTTTTTTAAATAAAAATATTTACTATGGCTAATAAAATTGCATTCTAAACGATAAAAAGTGAATAATATTTTTTTTTTGTTTGAGTCAATAAGTGAGCTTTTCAAATAATTTTGAATACTAGATTTTTATATAGTATCCTATTCTGTCGATCAAATTGAGTAAAATGTTTTTGACTCTTACATTTTAAGCTAAGAAATTCCATGCTTCAACAAATAACACTGGCAGAAATTGAAACCTTTTTGAACTCCCCCCCCCCCAATCAGCTTAAAGATGATTTGTTTGATCAGAGAAACTTCATCAAGATAATGATTGAAATAATCTAAAATAGTGTTTAGAAACTGTTTGGATTAACTTTAAATGCTTAGAAATTAGTTTTTATGTCCCAATTAAAATGGATATGCTACAATTCCATCTATAAAAAATAGATATTAAAACAAAATTTTTTGAAAAGATGCCATTTTAAATTCATTATCATTTGATTAAATTTCTTTAAAAAAAAGTCAAACCATCAAAAAGAATGCATTAGTGGTTTTTGCTCCACAGGCGACGGCCGCCAAGTCAGATGGTTACTATCCGTGTTAGTTTCAATTTATAATGGTTTTTGTTTTTTTCTTTATCCAGTTCATGACGAAGAACCCTGCTAAACGCCTGGGCTGTGTCGCATCTCAGGGGTATGAAGAGGCAATATTACATCATGCATTTTTCAAGGAGGTAGATTGGGAGGCTTTGGAAGCCAGAAAAGTCAAACCTCCATTTAGGCCAAAAATTGTAAGTGTACAAGCCTTTTCAGTTTTCTGTTTAATTCATAACTGAGCATATGCAATAATTAAGCAGATATCAGACCATAGAATTGCTGATTAACAAATCTCACAGATTAGTGCAAGTTCATTAAAAAAAGATCTCTTTTATGTAAAACCTACTTGCAATGCAGAAATTGTTACAAATGATGTAAAAAGTACTGTTCTGTCTATAGAACATATATACCTTAAAGTGAAAACAGTGAACAAAGTATGATTTAAAAAAAAATTTAATTAATTGAAAATTAGCGTTTTTCTTTTATAGTTTCCAAAAATATAATCGCACAAAAATTAATTACACAAAAAAATTTACAAAATTACAAAAATTAATTTGAAAAAATTATTTTTTTCATGATACCAATTTTATAGTTGTGTGAATTCAGGCTGGTCAGCTGACCAGGTAAACTAAAAGTTGTCAGGGAATTCTGAAGATCGCAAAAAATCAGAGAAAAGACAGGGGAATTTATTATAAAATTGGATTTTTTTTATAAATTAGTATTTCTTATCTGACACGATAATTCACTAGTATTTTTTCGTAAATAGAACAAAACATTGGTCAATCAAACAGATAGTCTTAAACAGTGGCCATCCATGCTTCTGCCCTTGTTAACTGAGGAAGATTTATATTTAAATTTCTGAGGGATCAAAACTTTGTGTATGTAATATCATCAATGTTATATTTAGGAAGTCTCTTCAATTCTGAAGAACAACTCTTGTGCATATAGCTTATAATGGATTCTGATTCAAATTGTGGTGGCTGTTTTGTGTATATTATTTGCCTTACTTTTATATTCTATATGCTTATTAAAGAATTTATTCCTTTACTGCATTTTTTTGTATTATGGTATTGCAATGATAATTTGATGATGATATAATTTATTAATTCATTGTGTTAGATCAAATCACAATTGAGGCTAAGTTTAGCATTAGCCGAAAGAGTTTAGATGCATTAAAATTGGTTAAATTAACATTTGAAACTACAATGAAAAAGAAAGATTATCTAACATATCTAATTTATTGCATATACATATATAATATAATATTTTCCCTCAAAGTTTTTGTTTGCCTTTTTTCTCAGAACATCAAGTTATTGACATATTTAGCGAAAATGATTTTGTATTCTATCGGAAAAGACAGCGTAATCAAAGCCCAACTCCTATTATTGTTATGATTTTAAGCTTTACTGAGTCTCTTTTATTTAAAAGGATATGGAGGGAGCTGTCTTCTAGTATTGGCCAATATATTTGAAAAAAAAGGGAAGGAAGGAAGAAAAAAAGGGGGAAGGATTTGAGCATAATAGTTGATATTGAAAATAAAAGTTTAAAATATTGTATAGTTAGATGAATGTAATAAAAATATTTTTCTAACAAACAATTTTACACTATGGTGTCAGTACAAGAATTTTATTCTTTATAATTTTTTTATTATTGATAGAATCTAAATATTAATTATACAGTAGCCTACCTTATTTTATGAATATTTCACTTATAATCTAAGTGAAATATTTACCTGCACCTTTGTTAGCTTATTTTTTGGGGGCATAGTGCGATGGGCACCATGCTCACAAAGTCAAAAATGAAAAGTTGCTGTTGGATTGACAACATTTTTAGCATGCCGAATTCTTGAGAGTAAAAGGCTCTTTCAATCATTGTATTAAATAGCTATTAACCAAAGAAATAAATTGTGTAATGAGCAAATAATCTACTTTCATCTATCCTCTGTGTTTTCTGAAATTGCATTTGTGCAAAATGCAGTTTAACTGCATAATGCATACTTACATTATTTTCATTATTATAACTATTATTTCATTACTATAGAAATTTATTTATGTGGTAGTATTGATTTGAAATCTATATGGTTTAGTAGTGGTATTAGGCTTTTTGGTAGCTTTAAAATGTTTTGCACCTAAACTGTTTCATGGTGCTATAAAGGGATAATCTTATTCTATCTGTGTTACTATCTACTTATGCAATCCTACTACAAAAGATGAATCTTGCTCTCTCTTTCAGAAAACCAAACGTGACGTGAATAACTTTGACCAGGATTTCACGAAAGAGGAGCCGGTACTGACGCCAGTGTCCTCGGAGGTCCTGCGAAACATCAACCAGGAGGAATTCCGTGGTTTTTCCTTTGTTAATGAAGATTACAATCCTGCCAAATTTCTATGTGACGGTCCCGCAACATAGTGTCTTGTACCAAACGTGTATAGCAAGGACTCCCTTATCGTTGTGTCTAGTCATTAGTTTTGTATTTGTACCACCTCTTCATGTACAGTTTAAAATGGCCTCCGCACAGGTGTTCTAATTCATAGACGGACTAGGCTCTTCACGCATCATTAATTTATTTTCCAGTGACTGTGCTGCATGTGTCGACTAGCTATTTATCAGTTTTTGTATGGTTGTGTATTTATTTTTTTAAGTCACTTTTTTAACTTGAGTTTTAAAATCAGTTTCTTCCTTTAATTTTTTTTTTTTTTTTTACTTTTAAAGATAGTGTTGCTTGCAGGTACTGTATCCACGAATAAAACATTTTTGGCAAATATTCTGCCTACGGATCAAACATTGCTTGCAGGTGCTGTACACACATTATTTGCTGGTTTGGTGCCCACAAATATCTGCTGAAGGAATGTTATGCCACCTGGTGGAGAATTTGGAGATTTTATACATAATAATAATTTAATTATTATGTCATTATTACATTAGGATCCTGTGATTAATAAAAAAAATAAAAGCTAAAAACAATCCAACATTTTTATTTTTTGAAATTCGACTTTTTAGCTCATTGATAAAAGTTTATTTATAAAAAAGAGTTTATAATTTTAATTTAGATTTATTAGCATGAAGGAAAGGAAGTAAATTAAATCAAATTCATAATAAATAAGTACCCAACACCAGGTGTTCCATACCAAATGCATGCCAAAGTAAAGAAAAAATCTTTTTAAATGACATTAAATTTCCTAATCTCAAGACTACAAGGAGAATCCTGTCGAAAAATGTTAAATTCTTTTTAAGGATTGTTGAATTTGATGTTATTGACGAAAAAAATATTCATTGATACAGTATCTGCAAGAAAGGAAAGTCAATAAATGTTTCCAAATAATGTTTTATCTGTAGGTACATATGTGCAAATGCCGCCTTATCAGTAGGTATAGAACCTGCAAAAGATGGAAGTCAGTTAACATTTTATCCATAGGTAAAAGTACCTGCTTAATAACGCCTTAATCATTAAAGGAACTGCAAAGGGGAAAAGTCAGATAACATTTTATCAGTAGGTACAGTACCTGCAAATACACTTGTTTTTTTTAAAAGCCTCTAAAAGGGCCTGAACATGAGATGGTTTATATTCTCGCTTATTGTCAGCCCTTTTATTAATAGATATGCAATTCAATGTGACATTAGACCAGGAGTCAGATGACTTCCTGTAGTTTTGACCTGCATTCTTCTCCCTTGGAACTGGAGTGTGTCTCGGAAGATTTATATACCTAAAGATAACAATGAATATGCATATATATGTTGTTTATTCTGTGCCAGCTATGGAGTAACTTAACACATTATTTACAAAAAAGAATATGCAAATAAAGTAGGAAAAAATTGTTACCTATTATGCAATATTTTTCTTAGAATTGGAGAATATGCAATTCAGAATTAACAATGTTATTAAAAATGTCACATTTTTATAAGTTTTGTGTGTTTTATTTACTTGTTGTATTTGCACTTTCTAGTCAGTGAGAATTCTGATTTTGAACTGTATTTACAGATTTTAAATGATAATCAAGTTGAACTGTATACAAAACTTCTCTGATAGAAATATTTTAAAATAAATATTATATGGACCTTAAATCGGCGTCTTGTAGCCACTTGTTGCACATATTGCTCCAAAAACATTATTTTTTAAATGGAAAATTATTCCTTCGAGGGTTGGTGATTTCTTTTGAAAACAAACTTTTTTAAGAGCTTTTTCTTTCTTCCCTTAGCCATACTTTGTTATTTGTCTTTTAATAATTTATTAGAAAACATGCTTTTTTGGAATCGAATGACTAATGGTTCTAATGACCTGTTCTATTTTTCTTTTAGATTTATATAATTGACATTTTTTTCACTTTGTTGATTGTAGTCCGGAATTCTGTTTTTGAGTTTTATAAAGCAGGAATTAACAGATTTATAAAAATTCTCTGGTTATCAAATTTTATTTGAAAGTTCAAAGATTATTGATGATCTTTAATTGTGCAGTATTTTGTATTCTGTTGAAACGAAAAGACTTTTAAAATCAGTAGATCAGGTCTTGTATCCTGGTAGTCTTATATCAAGTCATCCTGTCCTACTTAAGTAAGTCCGTTTTAAAGCCTATTCCAACTAATGATAAAGAAATCGCTCTTTCTCTCTGTGTTGGTGCTTCACAGGTCAGACCATTTGCCCCACATTTGATGGAAATATACTTTGGAGAGGGGATTTAATTTTAAATTAAAACATATGTGAAATTCTAATATTTTTTCGTGATAACTTTTAAAATATTTTACTCCATTTTAAAATTTAAAATAAAAATTAATTTTTTAAAATACCACTTTAGTTGCAATAAAACTATTTTCTAATTTTTTAACAATTATTTTTTCATAATTTTTAAAAATGTTTTTGATTGTTGCAATGAAATTTAATTGTTTCCATAGTTTTATTAAGTATTTAATCATATAATATTCTTTCGTTGTTCTGCACAGATTGCTTGAGGTTAGAGAAAGAGAAATGGGAGTTATAATGTCTATGACGATTTGATTCTTAATATTATTTTAACAATTAACTTTGTTTATATTATTAAATATAATATTATTTGGTGGTAGAAAGGAATCGAGAACATTTATTTATACATAAGAGATTCCATAGAAATGAAATACCAGCAGTATTCGTCCTTGATCATCAAGAGCAATTAATAATAAAGGCACGACTGCACCGAGAGCTATCAAATTGATCTGCCAAATTTGGGAAATCGAATAATCCGCTTCTTGGATAAGCGAGACACCATGTTGGTAAAGATTTGACTTTGAGACTAAAGAGATCCCGGGTGGAAACTTGGTTTCATCGAATGTGCGTTAAAGTCAAGTGTCCACCTGCTTGTTTTGAAAAAGGAAACTGGTTGAAATGTTGCTTTCGTCATCTGACCAGGGTCCTACCAAAAATGTCCTTGTGTTACATCAGAGAGGGATGTATGTTGTTACATGAAAATTTCCACAAAAATCCCTTAACGGGTCCAGTATAATGGGTGAAACAATACTACAGACTCAATAACAAATATGAATGTTTATTCAACACGAAGTCACAGTCAACAAAAAACACAGCCGGAGCACTTACAGCCTATCGGTAGTAAACAAATGCGAGAGATAACTTCACACGATTATGCATACGTCTACTACTACTAGACGACCTGCTTGCTTCGGTTGAACTCGACTCAACACAACTCGTAGCTGACTCGAAGATGCGTCACACGATTCAATACTCAACTCACTAATCGCTTTTGACAGTTTGGTCTTCTAGCTTCCAAGAAGGTTTAAGAAAGAGTAAAATAAATCGCGTCCCAGTGGATCTATCACCAAAATTCTTGTTTATGTCCCACTTCGTGGTCAAAGTTACGAAGTTTGTCACCCAAGTCGGAAATCTTTGATCCAATCATTTTTTTTTAGTTATTTTTAGAAACACTCAAATCTTTACATTTATCTTATGGGCTTGCAGATTAGAAATTTGATTTTTATTGGGTAATTTACCAAGAGGGGCAGTTTTAACATTGAACTATTTAGAAGCTATATTTTCTCTAGCAAATTAAATTGAAACTTCATCATAAGCATCATAAGAATTGCTGAAAAATCTTCCAAACTAACAAGAACCTTTTCTTTTTATTATTATTAATCTCAAGTTATATCAGTGTCCCGTTTGGAAGCAATGCGAGAACTATTGTAGGATAGATCTCGTAATTTGTGCACTTGAGCTGGCAGTTTCTCTACGAACTTCCGTACCACACCAACGGGTTTAATAAACTCAAGTAAAAATTACACGTAACATTGGAATTCACAAGTACAATATTTATAAATAATGTTAAATTCACAAATAAAGAACTTGCAAATAAAAATAAAAGGAAAAAGGCTATAAGAAGATTAAAATTATAGAAAATATTACTTTTTTTTATTCGGAAACGTAGGGACTTGATGATTCTCTCTGTTTCAGACTTCCTTGTGTGCATTTTTAAAATTATATTTATTTGTGAACACGAACATTTTGAGTTTGATAAAGGAATTCCATCGAATTTGTAGATTTCTTTTAAATTTTTAGCGAAATCCTTCCTCAGGAATTCTTGTTGTCCGAATATATGTTAACGTAATAACTACAGAACAAAAGGAGTTGAATGGATAAAAGTTGGTTTGCAGATACCTAAATCATAAGTATGTATCAAATTAGATAATGGAACAGTCAGTCAAGGTGCTGCCTTTCTATCGGTTCTTAACGTTGACACGCATATAAACGCAATGAACAAAATAGGTAAACAGAATGTGGGTTACATTTTTATCATCGAAAATTTAGATCTTAATCGAATTTTGAATTACATTTCTAAAAAGGTTAATGGCCTGTTCTTTCACAACCATGTAAAAGGGATACTTAAAAAAAGTGATGATATATATTTATGAAATTTAATATCTGATCTTTTGTCCTGAATTGTAGTTCTGTGTCCTATTTTGACTTTAATCGGTCTAAAAGAAGGCATCTAAAGCATATATGCGAAGTTTTGATGCTTGCGTATTAATCACATCCCAGCTCTTCATCGACGTGAAAAATCGCCATAGACCGCAGTTATTAGGCCCCTTCGTAATTGTATTTCGAAATATTATATAATGGCAAACTATCTATACAATATTTACAATTGTTAAGTGCGCATGCATAAAACACGCTTTATATTCATCTTTGCTAACCTTCAAATAGTAAACGAAATTTTATTCTGAACTAAGGAGTTGCATTGCATCCTGTTTTCTATGCATGTGTGGCATGGGGGAACAGAGCTGAGAATATATATATATATTTTTATAGTTTGTAGGACTTCAGTTCGAGTCCAAATCCCACCATGTAGATTTCTTACTCATTTAATTTTGTTTAATTTTTTTCTATAATTGTACAAATAATTCCTAGAAATAAAAGAATATATTCAAATGAATTACTCGAAACCATCTATAGGATATTTATATCCCTTTGATCTGGCGCATGCGCAAAACACGGTGTTGTGCATTTAGAATAGGAATGCAAAATTTCTTTGAAATAAATATTTGGACGTAAAATGGTATTTTTTAAGTTGGATGAATTCATAATAACTATAGGATTAGGATGAAGGATAATATCCAAAATAACGATGTATATAAAACCGTAATGTCGGTTTCGAGACTAGAACTGAAGATCTGCAAAATTCAGAGAGACACAATGCGGATTTAGGCAGCAAGTCACATATCTAAACAGAAATTGAGGGATCTAAGATTCATAATACGACTCTCGAATTCAAGTTTTAAACAAGGTGCAAATTTGGTCTAAAAGCGCAATGCTAAGAATGAATTCTGCGCATGTGCTTGATTTGGATCATTCAAATTTCAATGAAATATCGAACTATTTTGACGTGAAATTTTATTTTTAGTATAAGATTTCGAATATATATAGGAATTATAGGATTAGTATGGAAAAAAATACCCAACATAAGAATATATATATATATATATATATATATATATATATATATATATATATATTAGCCGCTTTTGGCGACCAGCCGGTTCGCCAGTATTACCGCTCACTACAATTTTCAATTAAATATTTTAAGTAATGGTCTCTTAATAGAATCTCAAACAAAACATTTTTGATCTTCAAATTTTGAGAGTCATACCAAACTTATTCTGTTGTTTAGATCGTTTCGTTCAATTTACTATAGATATTTTGCTAATTTGTCGTCATTTCCGGTAAAACTTCAACTTTAATTTAAAGTGGAAATGATGAAATTGCAATTAATATAAAGAAATTTTTTAATAAATGCAAGCATTTTATTTTATTTATCATCTTTATTGTTATTTATTTATTATTATTATTATTGAATATGAGTATTGCAAACAGGATCGCTCGGTATTTAAGTCTTATGTGAACTATAAAATATTTTTCATAATTTATGTAATATCTCAGAATAATTCAACAAAAGTTTCTTAGATTCAGCATAAAATTCAGTTTTTAGTTTTACTTCCAAAAGGATTGAAATGAAATCAATAATAATATTTTGTTCCGACCTATAAATATATTTCAAAAATTATGAAGTCTAAATTTAATGCAGTAAGGTACCATATTCTGAGAAATATTCTGGACACACCAAATTTTAAATAAATGAATGAATGTTTCTATTTTTCACGATCACCTAAGACTTATTTATGAAGTTTTGAATGTTAAAAATTTAGAAAAATTCAACATTTTCATAATCTTAGACCAATTAATCTTGAGAAACCTGCGCGCTGATTGGTGTATTTTCTTTGAAACGATCGATGGAAAAGCTAAAATTATCCTTTTTTTATTGAATAGTGATATTCAAATTTTCATAAATCAGTCAGTTTAAGTGATTGATTTACTTGATTGGAAATTAACTCTTTTTATTTAACACTAAAGCTACCACGAGCGGGTCATTTGACCCGCTTCCAATGGCAATTCCAATGTATCGGTGAAATGCCGGTAGGTTTAGTGTTAAAATATTAGTGTTTCAAGAACATTTTGTTAATCGTGATTTCCACAGCAGAAGTTTTATGTAAACCAAAAATTCGTTATTTATTAGAGCATTTATTGAATCAAGTTACATAAAATATAATCATTTTCCATTTAGACCATTTTAGCATATCTGTGTCTTACTAAAGGTTTACAAATTAGCTGTGTGGCCCTGATTTGAATGGATATCCTGTTCATATTAAACAAAATTTGCCTTAAAATAAAACTGATTTATTGGATTAATAATATTGAGGGTGTAAAAGATCATAAAATAATTTTTCTTGAATTAATTTTTTAGAAAGAATAATATTTCATATTTGCTTCATTTCCTACAGACACGTACCGAAAATTATATTTTTGCAGATTTCATTTCCAAAAAGAATTAATTTATTTTTAATTGGAGCTTTAATCAATGTGATGGCAACATTTTGAAAAAAGCTAATTTTTCCCCATGAATGCGAAACGTGCTCGTGCAGCTTAAATTTTATTTTTATTTTGTACGAAAAAAAATGTTGAAAAATATAGTTAAAATATTTTTTAAATATTCATTAAAAATAGAAATTTAATTTTATGGTTAAAACATTGGCATCATTTAAAAGATAAATTTTTGATCTTTAACTTCATGTAAAAGTCTTTTTTGAGCGGAAATATTTTCGGAAGTTATAGCAGAAACACGCCAAAATTTCGCTTAATTTTTAAATAAATAAAATTTTAATTAAAAATTCGAAAAAATAACCCCCAGGTGCACATTCCCGACCTCCAAGGTATACACGTGCCAAATTTGGTAACTGTAGGTTGAATGGTCTGGCCTGTAGAGCGCCAATGCACACACACACATTGAGCTTTATTATAAGTATATATATATACAGGGTGGTCAAAAAGAAACTTCCCCTATATATGAAACCCTAGCGGCCTATCAGCAACGAATCGAACCAAAATTTCAGACATGGTTGTTTGAAGGTATGCGCTGTAGATTGTGATGATTTTACACAACGCAGAGCTGACGGTTACGGTTACAGTGAGAGAATTTTTAAATTTTCGAATGACAACACCCATTTTTTCCTTGAACAAATTGATCAGGGTATTGAAAAACCAAAAATGGCGTTGGAATGATTAGCATGCGACAAAAATTGCCGGCTTAAAGCATTTGCAAAGAAGAGCATTATAAAGTACTAATGAAGACACAGAGAGGAAAGAGAAAAAAAGATTTTATTGGAATGGAAAGTTATAATTACGGGTTTCCAACGCGTTCACCTTCACAGGCGATAACGCATTGCATTCGGGAGATTGTGTACAACAATGCCGAACGTAACATGAAAGGAGGAATCTGCATAACTTCACGTGTTATAGCATCGTGCAATTTTGACACATCTCGTGGACCAGGCGTGTACACTTTAGATTTCAGATAACCCCAGAGCCAGAAATCCATAGGAAAGGGTCGGGGGATCGCAGTGGCCACGAAACTGCAAAGTTACGAGAGATGACTCTATCACCAAAGTGTTGTTGCAGCACTGGTCGAACACATTGGGCGATGTGTGGTGGAGCCCCATCTTGGATCCATATAATGTCAGTAATGATATTTCGTTGCTGCAATTCAGGAATAACGTAATTCTGCAACATTGATTTATACCGAGTACTTGGGACAGAGCACGATTTCTAATCTGTGCTAGTGACTTCTTCGAAGAAGTACGGACCGAGAGCAAATATGCTAGCGATGCCGCACCACACAGTCACTTTGGCTTCGTGCAAAGGCACTGGTGCCACATTGTCAGGGTCTTTGTCAGCCCAGTGACGCTTCCAGTTAAGCCCAGCCCAGTGTTAACGCTTCCAGTTAAGGAGAAGTGTGCCTCATCCGTCCATATTATCCTCAGCGGCCATCTATCATCTTCATCATATCTGACGAGGAAAAAAATTGCGTGGTCCTCACGCAGTTCCTCATCTCCAGACTGCAACATCTGGACGCACTGAAACTGATAAGGAAACATCCGCAGAACAGAGCGCAGAATCCTCAGAACCGTGGTTTTCGGTAAGTCCAAATTGCGAGCAACACTTCTTGCAGTATGCGATGGGCGTGCAGCAATCGTGTTATGCACTTCTGCAACAACTTCAACTGGAACAGATGGTCGTCCGGATCGAGGTCGATCGCAAGTGCATCCAATTTCTTCAAATTTTCTTATCAAATCATGTACACTTCTCACGGAACATGGGCCTCGTCTTAGCTTGTGATTTCACCGATAAATTCGCACTGCTTCGGCAGCATTTTCCCCTTTCAGATAAAACAGCTTTATCAATTCACCTCGTTGTTTCTTTGTAAGCGTCATCTTGTTGGCACAATTGAACATCTGACTGAAGAAACACTCTTCCCACACTGCTTTGCACGTGGTGTTCTGCGACTGGTGCTTCAACTGTCTAACCTTGTGAATTATGCAATGTGCGTCAAAGCTCCTCCTCTCTGTGTTGTCATTAGTCCTTTATAATGCTCTTCTTTGCAATGCTTTACGCCGGCAATTTTCGTCACACGATAGTCGTTCCAACGCCATTTGTAGTTTTTGAATACGCTGCTCAATTTGCGCAAGGAAAAAGTAGGTATTGCAATTCGAAAATTTCGAAATTCTCTCACTGTAACCGTAACCATGAGGTCTGCGTTGTTTAGAATCATCACAATCTCCAGCCCATACCTTCAAACAACCATGTCTGAAATTTTGATTCTATTGGTTGAGCGGATAGGCCGCTAAGGTTTCATATATAAAGGAAGTTTTTTTTTGACCACACTGTATATATAACCATAATGTTGGTTTCGAGACTAGTTCTGAAGACCTACAAAAATCAGTGAAACACCTGGCCGATCTAGCCAGAGGGGAGAAATGCTAAGAAACATAGGAAATTTTAGAGAGAAATAGGGAAAATATAAAAAAATTGTGAAAATTTTAGACAAAAATAGGAGAAATTTTAAAGAAAAATAGAAATGCTGGGGAAAATGGGGAGAAATGTTTTGAAATATGTACGAAATTTTAAAAAGAAAAAGGGAAAGTTTTACTGTAAAATAGGAAAAAATTGAGAACATTTTAGAGAAAAATAGAAAATATTTAAGGAAAAATTGGAGAAATGCTGCGGAAAATCGGGAGAAATGTTAAGAAAGAAAGAGGAAATATTAAAGAGAAAAAGCGAAAATTTTACTGTAAAATATGAAAAAGTGGAAACTATAGTGTAAAATAGGGACAATTTTAATGAAAAATAGGGGAAATTTTAGGGAACAAATGGAGAAATAATGGGGAAAAAGGGAAATGGTAAGATTAATAGAGGAAATTTTAGAGAGAAATAGGGAAATTTTTACTGCAAAATAGAAAAATTAGAGAAATTTTATGTAAAAATAGGATAACTGCTGGGGAAAATGACGATAAATGCTTTAGAAAATGGGGAGAAATGTAAAGAAACACAGAGGAAATTTTAGAGAGAAATATGGAAAATTTTACTAAAATAGGAAAATATTGGAAAATTTTGGAGAAAAATAGAAATACTTTAGGGAAAATGCTGGGGAAAATGGAGAGAAATGGTAAGAAATATACAGGAAATTTTAGAGGCAAATAGGAAGAATTTTACTGTAAAATAGGAAAAATTGTGAAAATTTAAGGGAAATTTTAGGGAAAAATAGGAGAAATGCTGGGGAGAAATGTTATGAAACATAGAGGATATTTTAGAGATAATTAGAGAAAGTGTTACTGGAAAATAGGAAAATATTGTGAAAATTTTACGGAAAAATAAAGGAAATTTTAGAGAAAAATAAGAGAAATGCTGGGGAAAATGAGGAGAAATGTTCAGAAACATAGAGGAAATTTTAGACAGAAATAGAGAAAATTTTAGTGTAAAACTGCAAAAAATTCTGAAAATCTTAGGAAAAAATAGTGGAATTAAAAGAAATGCTGCGGAAAATGGGGAAAAAATTGTAGAGAAAAATAGGGATAATTGTACTTTAAAATAGTAATAAATTGTTAAAATTTTAATGAAAAATATGGGAAACTTTAGGAAAAAATAGGAGATATGCTGGGGAAAATGGGGAGAAATATTAAGAAACATATAGGAAATTTTAGAGAGAAAAAGGGAAATTTTACTGTAAAATAGGAAAATTTTTGTAACCTTTCGGGAAAAATATGAGAAATTTTATTTAAAATAGGTTAAAAGCTTGGGAAAATAAGGAGACATGTTCAGAAAACAGAAGAAATTTTTGAGAGAAATATGGAAATTTTACTGTTATATGGAAAAAATTGTGAAAATTTTAGAGAAAAAAAGAAAAAAAAAAAAAAAAATTCGGGAAAAAAGGGAAATGCTAGGGAAAATGGAGAGATATGCTAAGAAACATAGATAAAATTTTAGAGGCAGATAGGGAGAATTTTACAGTAAAATAGGAAAAATTGTGAAAAAATAAGGGTTATTTAAATAGAAAATAGGAGAAATGCTTGAGTTAATGAAGAGAAATTTTAAGAAACATCGAGGAATTTTAAAGGAAAACAAGGAGAAATGCTTGAGAAAATGGGGAGAAAAGTTAAGAAATATAGAGGAAATTTTAGAGAGAAAAAGGGAACATTTTACTGAAAATATTGGGAAAATTTTAGCATAAAATAACGGAAATTTGAAGGAAAAATAACAGAAATGCTGGGGAAAATGGGGAGAAATGTTAATAAATATATAGAAAAGTTTGGAGAGAAATAGGGAAAATTTTACTATAAAATATAAAAAAATTGAGAAAATTCTAAGGAAAAATAGGGGAAATTTTGGGAAAAATAGGAAAAATGCAGGGGAAATTGATGAAGAATGTTCAGAATCATGGAGGAAATTTTAGAGAGAAATAAGGAAAATTTTAGAGTTTGGAAAATTAGGGGAAATTTCGTGAAAAAATAGAAGAAATGTTGGGAAAAATGGATAGAAATGCCCAGAAACAATTAGGAAAGTTTAGAGAGAAAAAGGTAAAATTTTAGTGTAAGATTAGAAAAAATTATGAAAAGTTTTAGAAAAAGAGGGGAAATTTTAGGAAAAAAAAAGAAATGCAGGGGATAATGGGAAGAAATGTTCGGATACATACAGGAAATTTTAGAGAGAAATAGGGAAAATTTTAGTGTTAAACTGGAAAAAATTGTGTAACTTTTAGGGATAAATAGGGTAAATTTAAATGTATAATAGAAGGAATTTCAGGGAAAAATAGGAGAAATGCTGGGGAAAATGGGGAGAAGTGTTCAGAAACATAGACAAAAAGTTAGACAGAAATAGTGAGAATTTTAGTATAAAACTGGAAAAAATTTTGAAAAATTTAGGAAAAAATAGGGGGAATTTTAGAGAAAAATCGAAAAAATGCTGCAGAAAATGGGGAGAAAAGTTCAAAAACATAGAGGAAATTTTAGAAAGATACTGAAAGTTTTATTGTAAAACTGAAAAAAATTCCTAATATTTTTGGAAAAAATAGGGGAAATTTTTTAAAAAAATAGGAAAAATGCTGTATAAAATATAGAGAAATATTCAGAAATATAGAATAAGAAAGAAATTGTTAAAACTTAGTGTAAAACTGGAAATAATTCTGAAAATTTTAGGAAAAAATAGGAGAAATGCTGGGGAAAATGGTGGGAAATGTTCAGAAACATAGAGGAAATTTTAAGAGAGAAATAGTGAAAATTTTAGTGTAAAACTGGAAAACATTCTTCTCCCTATTGTCTTCAACATTTCACATATTTTTTTCTAAAATTTGCAAAATTTTTTCTTAAAACTTTTAGAAATTTTTCCAGTTTTGCACTTAAATTTTCTGTGCTTCTGTCTAAAATTTTCTTTATGTTTCTGAGCATTTCTTCTCATTTTCTTCAGAATTTTTCCTATTTTTCTCTAAAATTTCCCCTATTTTTTTCTAGGATTTTCAAAATTTTTTGCTGTTTTACACTAAAATTTTCACTATTTTTCTATAAAATATCCTCTATGTTTCTGAACATTTCTTCCTATTTTCCCTAGCATTTCTCCTATTTTTCTCTAAAATTTCCCCCATTTTTTCCTATAATTTTCAGAATTCTTTCCAGTTTTACACAAATTTTCACAGTCTAACTTTTCCTTTTGTGTTTCTGAATATGTCTCCTATTTTTATTTAACATTTCCTCTATTTTTTCGTAAAAGTTTCAGAATTTTTTCCAGTTTTTCAGTAACATTTTATCTATATCTGTCAAACTTTTCCTCTACGTTTCTGAACATTTCTCCCAAATTTCCACATTATGTCTCCTATTTTTCTATAAAGTTTTCCCTATTTTTTCATTAAATGTCCAGAATTTATTCCAGTTTTACATTAAAATTTAACTATTTCTGTTTATTTTTTCCTCTATATTTCTGAACATTTCTTCCTATTTTCCCCAGCTTTTCTCCGATTTTTCTCTAAAATTTCCCCTATTTTTTAATAGGATTTTCAGAATTTACAATATAATTTTCACTATTTCTCTCTAAAATTTCCTCTATATTTCTGAACATTTCTCCCTATTTTCCCCTGCATTTCTCCTCTTTTTTCACTACGATTTCTCGTACTTTTATCCTGAAATTTTCAGAAAATTTTCCAGTTTTACAACAAAATTTTAACTATTTCTGTCTAACTTTTCCTCTATGTTTCTGAACATTTCTCACTAGTTTCTCTATCATTTATCCCATTTTTCTCTAAACTTTTCCCTATTTTTTCGTAGGATGTTCTGAATTTTTTATTGTTTTACACTATAATTTTCACTATTTCTTTCTAAAATTTCATCTATGCTTCTGAGCATTTCTTCCTATTTTCTCGAGCATTTCTCCTATTTTTCTCTAAAATTTAGCCTATTCTTTTCCTAAAATTTTCAGAATTTTTTGCAGTTTTACACTAAAATTGTCACTATTTCTCTATAAAATTTTCTCTACGTTTTTGAACATTTCTGCACATTTTTCTTTGAAATTTCCCCTATTTTTTAAAAAAACTTCAAAATTTTTTCAAGTTTTACACTAAAGTTTTCACTATTTCATTCTAAAATTCCTTCGACGTTTTTGAATATTTTTCCCTATTTTCCTCTGCATTTCTCCTATTTTTCTCTAAAATTTCCCCTATTTTTATGAAATTTCAGAATTTTTTCCAGTTTTATACTAAAATTTTAACTATTTCGGTCTAACTTTTCCTCTATGTTTCTGAACATTTCTCCCTATTTTCCAAAGCCTTTCTCCCATTTTTCTCTAAATTTTCCACTATTTTTTCCTATAATTTTTAGAATTTTCGGCAGTTTTATACTAAAAATTTCACCATTTCTCCTAAAATTTCCTCTACGTTTCTGAACATTTCTTCCTATTTTCCCGAGTATTTCTCTTATTTTTCTCTAAAATTTCCCCTATTTTTTCCTAAAATTTTCTGAATTGTTTCCAGTTTTACACTAAATTTTTCACTATTTCATTCTAAAATTTCGACTATGTTTCTGAACATTCCTATTCATTTTTCAGAGTATTTCTTCTATTTTTCTCTACAAATTGTATATTTTTTCCTAAATATTGCAGATTTTTTTCCAGCTTTACACTACAATTTTCTATCTAACTTTTCCTCTATGATTATGAACATTTCTTCCAATTTTCACCAGGATTTCTAATATTTTTCTCTACAATTTCCTCCATTTTTTCCTAAAATTTTCAGAATTTCTTCCAGTTTTACATTTTTTTCTGACTAACTTTTCCTCTATGTTTCTGAACATTTCTACCTAATTTACCCATAATGTCTACTATTTTTCTCTAAAGTTTCCCTTTTTTTTCATAGAATTTTCAGAATCTTTTCCAATTTTACACTGAAATTGTCACTTTTTCTGACTAACTTTTCCTCTATGTTTCTGAACATTTCTCCCTATTTTCCTGAGGAATTCTCCAATTTTTCTCTAAAATGTCCCCTATTTTTTCCCAATAGTTTCAGAATTCTTTGCCGTTTTACACTAAATGTTCACTATTTCTCTGTAAAATTTTGACTACGTTTCTGAACATTTACCTCATCATTTCTCCTATTTTTCTCTAAAATTTCCCCTATTTTTTCTTAAAATTTACAGAATTCTTTTCCAGTTTTACACTAAAATTTTAACTATTTTTGTCTAACTTTTCCTCTATGTTTCTGAA
>JAPMOR010065304.1:11517-23451 GCA_026543865.1 Argiope aurantia
AGTCTTGCACAATATCAATCCAGAAGGAGGACACCAGAAAATAGCTCAGGATATATTAGAACAAATTTTTCCATTCCCAAATTCAACTCCATCTTTAATACATGAAATCACCACCACTCCTAATTATTTCCCTTTCACTGAAAAAGAAATAGCACAGGTCATTTATAATCTCACTCACGGAAAAGCACCAGGATATGACGGAATTGATAATCTCATTCTAAAAGCAATAAACAAAAATTTCCCGACCCTCTTCAAAGAAATTTTTAATAAATGTCTTTCACTAGAAAAATTTCCGGGTCCATTTAAAATAAGCAATATCATCCTATTTCAAAAAACTAGAAGAGACAATGAACTGGCCACGTAGTATAGACCAATAGCTCTCTTGCCTACTATAGGAAAAGTTCTAGAAAAATTACTCACACAACGTCTTATTTATTTTCTAGAATCAAATAAACTCGTCAACAATAACCAGTTTGGATTCCGTGAAGGAAAATCTATAGATGCTGCTCTTAAAAAGCTTCTAGAAAAAATTTATGATGGAAAAAGGGGAAAAGACAATATTCTGGTTCTTTCAGTGAACATCAAAGGGGCATTTGATAATATCCACCATTCAATAGTTAAATATCTAGATAAACTCCAATGTTCCCAAAATTTAAGAAACATCTTTGAAAACTTGCTACATGCCAGAAAAATAATCTTCGACACACAAGAAGGCTGGGCCATAAGATAACAGAAGCAAGGCTGCCCCCAAGGATCGTGTAGTGGTCCAGCTCTGTGGAACTTGGTGGAGAACGATCTTCTTAGTAAAATCTGACCTACCCATACAACTATCCAAGTATTCGCCGATGATTTAGTTTTAGTCATTAAAGCCAAAACAAAAGAAAATCTAAGACAAAATACACAAGAATCAATAGCACAATTCGTATCCTGGGCTGACATAAACAATCTAGAAGTGTCCACGGAGAAATCAAACTTTATTCTGTTTAGTAAATGGGTAGCAGGACCCAGAATCTATTGGCAGGGAGAAAGAATAAAGCAGACACACGCCATTAAATACCTAGGTGTCCATATTGATGATAAATTGAATTGGAATACCCATCTCAAGCATTTAGCATTGAAAGCGCACCAACAACAATTCAATTTTCTCAAAATAGTTGGCAAATCCTGGGGAATAACATATCGACACAGAAAAATTGTGTATAAGACAATTATTGAAAGGGTGCTTGATCACGGAGCAGGAATTGGTGCCTCCACACAACGGTTACATTAGCAAGAAAGCTCTCTCTTCCATCCAAAGAGGTTTTTCTGTTAGCAATTACGGGAGCATACAAGACCACGCCTACTGCAGCGCTTCAGGTTATCATCGGCTTGCCACCACTTCATCTGCAGCTTCAGATGATGGCAAGAAGGACTGAACTGTACAGACTTCGTGGAATCGTACATGATATGCCACATATCAGCCCATACGAGTATGAACACAGAGCTACGGGCTGGACGTCACATCCTTCCAAACATCTCCAAGCACATCAAATTTCTTTGGAAGATGGAGGGTCTCAGAATTTAGTACTCGGGATCTATACCGATGGATCAAAATCCTCAGCAGGAGTTGGGGCTGCATTTTGTGTCTTGCAGGAAGGATGCAGTGACTATACACCAATGGTCAACCAGCCTATTGAAAGAAAATACGGTCTTCCAAGATGAATTACTAGCACTCAATAGAGCAGTCAAATACGCAACTTCTCTTCCTACATCAGATCCAGTTACTATTTACGTCGACAATAAAGCAAGTATACAAGCCTCAAGTTCTCCAAAATCTAATAGCCAATTAGCAAGAGATACATTACCCTTAACTTACAAATCGTCACATTAAAATCTCATGGATCAAGGCACATGTAGGCTATGAAGGGAAGGAAGCGGCGAACAAACTAGCCAAAACAGCGGCTAATGCTAATCAAGATCGGAATGTAATGAAGCTTCTAAGATGTAATCTGAAGAAAATCCTCCAAACCGATATGATGACAAGATGGCAAAAGGAATCGGAAGAAGGCGAAACAGGCCGATCCACATTCAACATAATACTGAAAGTTTCTCTCTACGCGGCCAACTGGAACAGAGCGGATGTCCTTTTCTTCACTGGACACGGCCCATTCCCGACATACCTACACAGATTCCATCTGGCCAACTCTCCTTACTGTAGCTGTGGGGAGATAGGATCCCCAATTCACTATGCCACCGAATGCCTACTGACTGCCTCATGGCACATGAGAAAGCCAGAAACAAGTCTCGGGGAAGAATGGTACAGGAGAGTTGCATCGAATAACCTTTCACGCGGAAAGATCCACTCCATAGTAAACTATATTCATAAATACCAAGACCTCTTCAAGACTACACAATAGCTGAGACCAGAATGCCTCTTGTCAAAATCAGCCGAAATTATAATTTCAAAAGTCCCTCAAAAGTGCACTCACGAAGGAAATCAAAATCACAAGACTCAGACGGACTTTACAAATTTCTGACTCTTCAGTGATTATTTATATGCTTATACATGTCATACAGATGTTCTCAATGTAACATCAATTTTTTCAGTTAGTAATCTCGTTTCCCTGTAAGTTCGACCCATAGTGACCATTTGTTTAAGTATTCTTGTCTCCTGCATCCAGTTATTACTTCACCAAAAAATTACAGTCGCGTAGGATTTGACAATGATTGGATTCTCTCTGGAGAACCCCGGATTGTCTGCCGTCTCTTTCTTTCTACCAACAATTTCTTTCTTTTTTTCCTTCCATCTTGTGCTCATCCAACTGATTAGATAACTTAGTGTTATAGGCACAGGGGGCACAGGATGGCTTTATGTTATGTTATGTGCATAATAGAAATCATGTGTGTCATTGAAAAATTGCATGTATTGGTGAAAATCAATTGAATAGGAAAAGTGCAACTTTAGATATCCCCAAATATTGTGCTCTTTATTTTTTAATATTAAATTTTGACAGAGGATAATTTATTAGGAACACACAATTTTTTTAATTCTTTGAAATCTGATTGTTTAATTCAAACTACTAGGTAGTAAATTTACACCGACATTTTTTTAATAAATTATTCTGTGCATAATAGAAAAAATTATGTGTCATTGAAAAATTGTATGCATTGTTGAAAATCAAATGAATAGCTAAAGTGCAATTTTAGATGTGAATTAATATTGTGTTGCTTATTTTTTTAATATGAAGTTTTGATAGAGGATAGTTTATTAGAATCACAGCAATTTTTAAGGCTTTGAAATCTGATCTTTCTAAAAATAGACAGTTATTCTCAAACGATCATTTAAAAGAAAGGATGCCATAGAATTCAGAACAAAATACTTTACAAGTACTGAGTCAAATTTTATAGATTAGATGTTAAACCAAATGGAAATTTTCTATTAGAGTAGACTAATAAGCTATCAAATACATATATGCATCTTAAGATAAACAATTTATTGATTTAATTACTGGTCAACATAAACTGTAATTGATAATAACAAAAGATACAATAAAATATTTTTCAGTTTTTCATTTTTAGCGATTATTTTGTTTAACAAGAGCATTATTTGCGCAATGAAATAATGAATAACTTGCAAGCTTCGACCAAAAAAAATATATATGCTTTAATAATGCAAGACACTTGTACTGGAAATCGCAAGTATGTTGTTATTTATTAAAAAAAATATTTTTTTTCTATTACCTTAACCGGCAAAAAGATTACTGGAATGATATAATTAAATCCTTCTAATCAGTTGCCGGACAGCTGCGACCAAGGAAAACTAAAGACATATTGCCATACTTTGTTTTGGTGGATAAATATGCGTAGTCAGAAAGGAAACAGAGATCGAAGGACGATCCAATCGATGCAAAGACATGGGAGGACGGGTAATGGGGGGAGGGGGAGAGAAATGTCACCATAATTGAACACGGTCCATGGATAAAGTGGAGCTTTGTTGGTTCAAACCGAAGAGACGTAGATCAATTCGATTTTTGCTAGCGAAAGCTTTTTATTTTTTATTATTATCGTTGTGTCAGTTTACTTATTCCTCCTACGCATGGAAGCAAAATTGGAAACTTTCTGCAGATTTTTTTTTAATGTTCCAACTTTTTAAATTCCCAATATGTTTCTGTTCTTGTCAAGCTTTACATCCGTATGCTTTTTGCACTGACATAATAAATTGACATCTAAAAGTACTATATTTTTGTTTTCATTTTTAGAATGTTTTTTTTTAAAAATCCCCACCATGATATGTTTTCTGTTTCACCTTTGCTATTTTGTATATACAATTTTGTATCAAAGATTTTTCTTGAATTACTTTTTAGTTTGACACAAAAAGAAAGTTTATAGTTAACAATAAGAGGATATGAAGAGAAATTCTTGTAGATAATTCTCTTTCTATATTTCTAGTATGGTACCAAGTAAACTCACAATGGGTACTAAAATGCAGATATTCAATATACAATTCATTTCCTTTATAGACCTTTATAAAATTAATTTTATAAATTAATTTGAATTAATTCTCTTTGAAAAAAAAATAGGAAGTATGACATATATATATATATATTGTGCGTTCATTGAGTGCAAAATGAGGAAGACAATATACCTGATATGAAGGCTTATTTATTAAATTAAAAATGAATGAAATAGACGTGTATGCAGATTTTGAATAAGGCCAAAGCAAAAATACCTGTGAGCATAGTTATTTTTGAAGTTTTATGAGTAGTGGGAACTTTAAAACCTTATTTTCTGTATTAAATGCCTTATTTTTCATATATTTCGTTTATATATATATATAATTCGCAGTCAGTGTCTTCGATGTTAATTTTTGTTAAAATAGATTATTGATAGCCTAATACAAAAAGATTGTTTAGCCCCCTCTCATGAAAAACGATAATCATGTGACAAGACGATTTTGCTCTATATCTAAAATTAGAAAAATTATAAATATAAAAAGTAGATATTTTGCCAAATTTTCAACTTTGATTTTTTTTGTTTATATCAAATATGTGAGTCATATTTCCTGAATTTTCGTCTTCATTACATCTTTCAACTTTCAAATTTTGTTTCTTATTTCCTTTTTTTAGAAAAGTTACATTGGTTTTTAAATTTGTATAAAATGCGTTTTGCAGCTATTTTAAATTTTTAATTTAATTTCGTGAATTCTAAATTTCAGTCAGATTTCCTCACTAAATTCTGATAAATTAAAATGAAATGCAATTTTATGTTCAAATTTGGTATAATTTCAGCATTGCCTGAACATCAGAATAAGCAATCGGATCACTTAAAAATATTCTATGGTAGCTTTAATTTTTTTAGAATGTAAAAAAAAAAAATGTTTGAAAACTACATATTTTTACTGATATATCTGCTGAACTCTATATTTAGAAGCAGAAACTCTATATTTAAATATGGGTTCAAATATAAATAATTTTTTGTTCAAGAATTAGCTAATAAATTTATTAAGCTATCTACGGGATTTTTGACGAAACATTTGACAAAACTTCAAAAACCATAATAGTTTTTTTTTGCTTTATAAAACTTTTTAGATTTAAAAAAAAAACTTTATATTTTTAATTATGTGTTTAAAAAACTTGGACTTTTAACTGATATATTTTGGCTTTCATTGACGTATCTTTCATTTTTTTACGCAAAAATTCAAGTACATAGCTATTTTACTGTGTTTTTCAAAAACTCATCTTCAACGTAATCGCATAGATTAAAGCAGTTTTCACAGACATATTTATAAAGATTAAAATTTTATTCGATATTGTTATGGAACACAGTTATCCAAGTTGGTTTCCTCTTTGACATTTTTACTTCTGAAAATTTTCAGCATTATTTTGGATTCCATTCTATGCTTTGCAAACTGTACATTATTTTCCAGAGTCAGTTATTTTGTGTTACTATTTTTAATTTAAATGATTATGCTTATTATTTTATAAAGCTAAGCACTTATGGAGTTTTTTCTTATAACTGTGTGCTTTTATCATTAAAACATTCTTCATTCCGAATGTATAGGTATTGTACCATTTATGAATCAACATATTTTAAGTGTCATTTCCACCAAATTTGTTTCACTTCTAACCAGTGATTTGTCAGTTTTAAATGTTTAACAAAAATTTTGGAGATTGCTCCAGTTTTCAATGAGATATGCGTTGCATTTAATTTCCATATCACACTCTGTATTTTTCATGGAATTCTCTGATCCTCAAACGTGTTAGGATAGACTGTGAGTATTTCCAAAATTCGAAAGTATTAAGTTGGAACCACGTACAAAGATCTTATTTATATGAGATATTTTTCCAAATTCTCGAGGGAGTTAAGTTATAGAATATGTCAGTCATCACGTGCTTTATGTGCGCTTTTCCATACTTAAAAATGATACATTGTTCTATTCACAATTATCTTTCTAGACATTTGAATATACTAACGTGAGATAATATTCTATAACTGATATAAGGGTCTTTTCGAAATTCGAACGTGTTAAACTGAAAACATGTTCTAGGATTCTACGTTATACTAGGATATTTCTATATCATTTCCATAAACATTTTAGGTTGAAATCATGTTCAAAAATTCATGGTTATTTTTATATTCATAAACATGTTAGAGTAATACTGTAACCAGGACCCCTTATTGTATCTAGCTTTTTTCCAAATATAGAAGATGTTACGGTGAAACAGTTCTCTAGGATCCCGTATGGTACCAGTATCCTTCCAGATCCAAACGTGCTGTATGATGTAGCGCTTTAAGACGCCGTGATGCACTAATTTATTTTCAGGTCCTCAAACGTGTTAGTTTGTTGTAGCATTTTGGGTTGTATAATAATTTTCCCATATTCTATAACAATGTCAGAGGGAAACTATATAGTGGAATTGTGATATTATTTGGAAGTTACATGTGTTTAATTTATATACAATTTTGCTGCTATTGAGTTATAAATTTATTAGTAGGAAAAAATAATTCAGTTCTATATTTCATAATTTTTAACTTTAAATTGTATATCAATGTATAGATACGAAATGATAATGCTCAATTTCAAATTTCTTTTTTATTGTAATCTTAGTAATATCGATATCGCATAATGATTCTACATTCAATCAATTCAGCACATTGAAAGAGCACCTTCTTTACGAACCATTATGTCCTACTCATTTTATCAGGAAGAGTTAGCATCAATGATGTAATTCAACTTTACAAAATCATAAAAAAAAACCTTCTCTAATGTGGTATCATTTCCCGTCCGTTTAAAGTGATTGATGCATTTTAAATCTTCAATCTCAAGTATTACCGCACCATTTAACTTTAAGAGAGAAATGAGTGCAATTCTGAAAAAAAAAATGGTGGAGGATAAATTTTTAACCTATTCATTTGCGCTTAAAATATCATTTATTAAAATATCAAAATATCGAGAATTTATAAATTATTCAAAGGAATGAAATCAAAATAAAATGCAAAGTTATTAAAGCACAATAGCTATTTATCTATGCATTATGTGTAATTCATTCTACAATTAATTCCTTTTTGTCTACTAAACGCTTATGAATCAATGAAATTGTTTTCGCAATCATAATTTATATGCTTAAAATGTACTGAATATCATAAGAATGTTGAAATGCCTGCGTTTATATTTTTGGATTGTCGCTTGATCACAGAGATACATTCCTTCTGAGAATTTAACTTACGAAACTAGTAAGATTATAGATGCAAGAGCCAATTAGAAAATTATTATAAATTTTGAGTTCATTATTACAAAATATATGTCAGAGAGTACATCTTGTCGATAATAATTTTACCAACTCAAAAAATATGCGAATCATTTGATTTATAAGCAATGAATCATATTTGTAAAATATCGGGATACATATACTGGCATATTCATGCCATTTTTATCCCCATATCAATTCCGGCATATTTATTTGCATTTACTATTCAGCCAAAATTCTCAAATTTTGTCTTTTGAAAATGTGCGATAATGTAAAAATGTTTTAAAGTATTGTTACATTTCCTAAGTCTTATTTTAAATCTCATTATTGTGAAATTTCTTTCAAAAGTAATAAATTCCTGGTGTCATAAAGAATTTGATTACTTAGAAAATGATATATAGAATCTCTATATTATATAAGAGGTATTCTGATTTTACAGAATTTCTATTTCTTTGCAATTACATTTACCTATATCTGAACTTTTGTATCTTTCATTCATAAGTGATTTTTCTGAAGAAACTCGTAAAGTCCTTTACTAAGTTTTTTACTTATTATTCGAGCTAGACGATAGATATATTTTTGTTTGCGAGAACACTATCAATCCTTGATCAGTCTACAACAATAGGTCGTACTCTGATCAAATATACATGAACACAATCAACATTTTACGATTTATAAAAATCTAAATCTTTCGTGACCAAATGCTTGCCCAGGAATATTATTTGTAGTTTTAATTTCACACATACATAGCTTGATGCTTATGATTTGTCAATTAATGTATTTACTAAACATCAAATTCTGATAGACATTAAAACTAACTTATTTTAATAATCTTATACTTATTATGCTATGAGCAGATTATTTTTTCATCAAATTTCAACAACGGAAAAAATAATGCAAATAATATTTGGTTAAATAATAAAAACGATTTGTGTTTTAGAGCAGCAATGCTGTTATTGAACATTAAGCAACAAAAAAAAATCGGTTTAAAAAATTGCAGAAATTTATGAAACATTTCGCTGCAATTGAATTGATATTATTGAAAAGACAATTTTCTGAACTTTAAAATGACTTGAAAATCAGTTTCGAGCTACAATAGCTTCCAGAATCATTGCTGGAAATCAATCTGAGTTTTAATTAGAGTTTCAAAACAAAAATTACTCTTAGATTCAAAGAAATACCCTGACCTAGCCAGAGGCCTTGCGAGAAACAACGAAGAGCAACCCCACCAAGATCGAAGGAACAAAAGACACTTGATGATATTGGGCACCTGCAAACAACAAATGATCCTCTAATGAAAACACAAATTGGTCCAGAAAAAAAAGCACTTTGTATTACATATTAAATTGTGAAACATTAAACTGCATTAAATATATTAAATGTACGTTAACTTTTTACATTAGGAGATAACTGAAGACAAGAGATTTAAAAAAATGTCACTCCTATATGTATATTTTCAATATCCAAAATATGTATTATGAGCTAAGTTTGGAAGTTCTATGTCAAAAGATTTGTAATACAGAGCGTCATATACACACGTTCTACTTTAGTATCAGTAGAATTAACTGAACCATTATGGCAATAGGGAAAAAAGGAAATTTTATCCCTATTTATTGTAATGGGGTACTCATATATGTAGCACCTGTTTGTTTGTTGGCGCTCTACTAGTCAGAGAATTTGATATATAGTTATTAAATCCGGTACAAATATTTTGAGGATGAAATGTGAACTTCGGAGCGATTAGCTTTTAATGTTGATTAATGAAAAATGATATTTTTTAACATTTTCCCGAAATAATTTCAGAAACTATTTCCCATTAAAGATGATTTTCACATCATATTAAAATAAAAAAAATATGTCTTAATGATATCAATTATGATTTGCATTCATTTCATGAATAGATTTTGCTTATTTTTAAATATGCTTAAAAAAATTTTTTTGTAACATTTTGACAATAATTTTCATGATTGCCATATCCTTCAAACTGTTCTATTTTTTTATCAATTTTTTTAAATGTGCAATTTTTTCCCACAGTTAAAAGCAAAGAAAGAAGATTTGCATTTTTCTGAGAAAAATGAGAAAAGGAAATTACATTTTCGTGCAAGATTGTTTGCAATTAAACAGATGAACCCGAATAGTTATATTTTTATGATATTTTGAAGTAATCAGAAAATACTCCATTGGAATGTTCATGTACATGACAGAACAGAACATGAGTAAGGTTGCCAAGATGTCATAGTTTTAATTTCTATCAATATTCGATAAGAATAATATTGAGAGAATAATAAACAAAAAATTTCATAAGAGATTTAAGTGAAATTTAACACAACTTATAGGGCCTAAAAACCAGCCCTTCACTAAAGGGGGCTAGTTTTAAAAAGGGATACATTATTTTAATTAAGGTTGGAATTTCATATTTTCGAAAAAATATGTTTGAACATCTGTTCGAACTACACTTTAAATATCAAAAATACGTTTCTAATTAAGACCACTTAAAAAATCTCCACATTTTTAAACAATTTTTTATATATATAAGTTGCAAATAAAATAATTAGTTTCAATAGCAAAATAATTTGTTTCAATTAATAATAATGGGGTAGCAGAATCATGAATAAAACATAGATAATAATCAAAGATATAGATACTTAAATCAATACATATGAAATAGCAAAAATGTGCAGATCTAAAAAAAAATAAAACATGCTTAATGGTTTAAATAAGGATTATTTAGAAATTTTTAGTCCTCTTGTATGATAAATCTCCCCAAACATGGAAAACGTTCCTTATTTTGATCTTCAAATTGAACATTATCCTTAGATTAGATAATTAAATTGAAAGAAAACAAAGCCTTTTAAATTATTAGGAATAAAGGAAGGAAGAATTTGTTAAAAAAATTTTTTGTTATGAAAATGCATTAAAAAATTATTGAGAGTTAATTTAGGAAATTATTCCCTATACAGATAATTTCGTATAAATATTGCTTAAAGTTTTTACAGAAGTATGTCTTCCTTAAATATTTTTAAATAGTCTCTCTTAATGATTTATTGTACTTGTATGAGAATGTTAAGCGAAAACTGATGATATAATAAATCCATATTATGGTAATCGTGTATATACTCTTATAAATATTTAAGTAAATGCATTTTAAATCCAAACTGAAATAGAACGAAATTTATTTCTTTACAGGGGAAAGTAAATTTAATTGGCATATTTTTTTAAAGTGGGTTTTTAAATATATAATATAGTGTGAAGTGATTCATCGCCTACTCGAATTTTTATGCAACAGATAATGCCAACAAAGTTCGAGTATTAAATATTAAATTCATTTTTGGCAATGATCATTTTCAAAAAATCTTTTGAAAATTATTAAATAAACATATACAATCAAATAAATTAAAAATTAAAGATGTAAAAAGATTACACATATGTATAAGACAAGATAAAAACCTGGAAAATAAACTAATGAATTGAGTATAGCCTTCACTACTTAAAGGCATTAATTTTACCAATAAAAACCTTAAAAAAGAATGAAAATCATATTGAAAAGATGCTTACTCTGTACTACAGAGCCTATTTATAATATTTCCAAATTTCTCGGCATCAAATTCATTTTTCTACGTTTTTTTCAGGTCTGATTCCTGTGTAACACGTAGAATCATAAAAGTAGAGTCATTTTCTCAGCCATGTTACCATGGAAACAATCACTGAAGCCAGTGAACTTCCAGATACAGTCCCAAATATCACAGATGACATCCTATTGGGCACATCCCCTGGACCTCCTTTATACCTTTCCCCGCTGTTTAAACGACCATCTTCGACTCTATCTCCTGGACATGCAGCCATCCTGGAAATGCATGCCAACAGCCAGTCAAATGCTGTAATTTATGTTATGGTAAGCAATAAAATATTACCTCAAGACTTTTAAATTTATTAAATAATTCCATGCAAAAGTTTTTATGGAGGATAAAAAATTAATAGAGAAGTATATTCGTCTATTTGAAAGCTTAAAATTCTATAAGCCTATTGGAAAGCATATTATTTCAATGATAAAAGCCTTCCTTTTATTTCACAGCCTTGAAGAAACATAATCTGATCTTTTTTTGTGTACAACACGTCCAGATGTACACAAATATTTATATTTTAATGGATATATTTAATTTTCTATTTGCTTATAGAAATGACAGTGTATCGTTCTTTATATACTAGT
>JAPMOR010065305.1:5768-52690 GCA_026543865.1 Argiope aurantia
TTTAATTAAATTGGAACTAGTGGATACTCCGTAGAATAGTTTTAATAAGAATATTCAGAAGTGACCCATTTGTAGAATAATATGCAACTGCGCGGTAGAACAAATGCATGCTTTTCGATAAATTAGTTTGCAAATGAGACTAATGAATTTCGCGAATAAACACCTATTATTTATATTACTTGCATTACAATTACTGACCAGTATTTTCAAAGTATTAATAAGAGATGTATACTCGTTGATACCTTAATGTCGATTAATTATTTGCACTTTTTTCATTATTAGACTATCAGTCATATTTGTTTTCCCTGAAAATATTTGAGACATACTTTCATGTAAGGTGAGTATATGTCACCAAACTGTGAAAAAAAAAATTCTCTGATTGAATAAGTTAAATCTAGATTTAACAGAAACTTCCAAAAAATTTCCATTGAAAACGTCCAAAAGAGAATCTTAGAGAAATTTAAATACGCATGTGCGGCAAAATAAATTTTTCGAATTCAGCGCTGCAGCCACCAAGTTGGAACAATAGAGTTTGAAATGGAGAGTTATTCCTTAGGTATTTTAAATACTTGCATCATCTCTCCAACAGTGTCCATGGTCTTCAAAGTATTTGATACTAATCTTTTTCAGAATACTGATTAATTATTCTTTCTATCTACATTGAAATATATTTACCAACCATGAAAATATCCGAGAAATATTTTTTTTCTTTAAAGGCAACTGCATATCAACAAACAGAACAGTGTTACCTAAAAAAATATTCTTTGATGGTCGTTTGCGAATTTGGAATGAGTGGATATTGTTAAAAATTCGCATTGAAAAATGGTTTAAGATTTAGTCATTTAACAACTAAATTACACGTGTGTGTGAGAGAAACAAATGCAATTCTTGTTTGAGAATTTAAATAACTTATACCACTTTGCATATTAAGAAATGGTATTTGCAGTTGATCAGATCTAATTTATATGTTTCGACTGAAATTTCATAAAAATGATACATACTCAAGAAGTTGTATTAAGATATTTATAGATGCATAAAGCAGTCTATGTTTATTTAAATAAATATTTTCTACGAAAATTGGAATATTTCCTGTCGAAATTTTGGTATTTATGCTTGAATTAAGGTGTAGCCTTCATTGATATGAAAGCAAGTTCGTCTACAAACTGTTACCATATTTAATTATAAAAGACAAATACTTGTACATACAATTTTCTGAAGTAGATTAAAATCAGACGAACTACTCTATCTACTAATTGGTTCAATTTCTATGTATCTTGCGTTTTTGAGTATTGCAAATAATTTAGATATGGGCAATACAGCAATGTATCTTAATATCTTTCAAGAACGAAACCTCTCCAATTAGTTTATTCAATTACAAACAACTCTTATAGTTTCTAATTGTTGTTTTCTGCCTTCTTGTTTTCGTTTCATTTATTTTCTTATATTTTCATCCTTTTGTTTCTGTTTTAGAATCAGTGATAATTCTAATGAGTTAAAGTTAATAATAGGAATCTGCAGTGTTGTCGAAATATATTGTTTGCTTGAATTTGTTCTTATATTTTGCTTTCCTCTAAAATTAATGATAATTGCATTGTAAAATAGTATCCATATTTTATCAACATCATATTGATATATTATTTACATTTATGTTATTGAGGATTGTTTTGATGTACATATTTTGGAAATAATTATGAATTATATAAAATATATTTCTTAAATAATTCCTAAAATTCAAATTTCGTATTTTAAATAGAATTAATTTTATAATACAGGCTTTGTCAGCAAATGCTCTTTTGAATCTATTTTCACAAAAGTCAAACAGATTTATAAAGAAGATTTAGATATATCCTTTATAACACATTCTTTCTAAATTAGGCATATTGCAGGTTGAGAGCAGAGTTTTCAAATGCTGTGCCGGAAGTTAATATACTTCTTAAAAAAATTCAATATTTGTTTATTTTTAAAGCCACCCCAAACTGACTTTGAAAAAATGAAAAGTTCGAAAACTAAAGTAATCTGAAAATCGCCAATCAACCTAGGAATGCAACTATCTCAGCGAAATCGTATCATCTCATTTGTAATGAAGTTTAGTATAATATAAAAGTTCCATGTAAACCCATTATCTTGGCGTAATCTGAAAATCGCCAATAAACCTGGGGACTGTCAAAATAAATAAGCATCAAATTTTACTCAAAATGCTAATCACAAAATTATTGTTTTAATATATTCCGTATCCTTATATATTACTGACAACTGAATTAATGGGTAGAATTTCGGGAAAGGTTAAATACACTGCAGCAAACCTGTTTATTTTCCCATTACCTCGGCACCAAAATTAACACGCCAAAACCTGGAGTCAATATTAGTGTCCTATTAAACTATATTGTTGTTCCAAAAACAGACTAGTGTTTGACAACAATAAGCTTTAGTACTGTAGCTTGACTTGGGCTGATACCATACTTATTTACTTGGAACCAATACTACTGTGCTAATAATTAATTGCTACGTTTGTCTACTGTTTAATCTAAGTTGCTTCAGTGTCACCAGTATAGCCATTTTTCAAGTAGAATGAGTGAGAATATAATACTAATAGAAGCAAAATACATGAAATGTACAAATAGTTGTTACCATGACTTATTTCATTTAAGAACTGTATTACTGCTTGTGCTGGTTTCAACAGTTTTGAGTAGTTATTATTATATTTCTGTGGAAAAAAACTTACAAATGATGATACAAAATTTTAAAAATAATTATACTTTCTTTCATGTCTAAATCTTTATTTACCTCCCTGAGCTTATACATTCTTATACTTAATTGCTATACTATTCCTACTACCGATAAATATGTAAATAATTTGAAAAAAATATTATACATAATATTATAAAAATCATATGAGAAAAATAATTTAAGACTACTATGAGCCATTAAAAATTAGACCATAAGCATAAAAAAAAATTCATCTTAGGAAGCTGGAAGCCAAGTTAGATACTTTTTAATCTAAGCTACTTCTTTTCAAATTTCTTTTAATCCTTAGACAAAAATCAAAAGGAATGGTTCCTTGAAACATTTTGGCATGCCCTGCTAATAATTGTTTTCCATGCACGTTCGCATTTACTTCTAGGCACATGAATTACACACAGATGGTCAACCACTAAACTGATTTGGTTCAGTATTTGATACGAATTTTTATTACAGATGTTAAATCAATGTCCCAAATTTTGTTTACAGAGATGTTTGAGTTTTGTAATTATTGAATTCATTTATAATCAAACAGCCAAGCAGACAGACTTCCTCTGAAATGATTTTGATCACCATTTGATAGAAACCTACAAATTTAGTGAAAAGACCGTATAGGAAATTTCATTTGCCTAACACAAAGTATTTTTGGGTTGTCTTTGTAATAGACAGGTAGACAGACAGGCATATGGATATTTTTTTTATATTTTTTTCGATCTCAGGGAAGTCTAAACCGAAAATGTTTATCAAAATTTCAAGTTTCATTTTTTTTCTTCCTTTCTTTCTTTTCCTCTTTTCTTTCTTTCTTTTTTTTACGATTACAATACTTTCTGTATAGTTCATTTACGAAGAAATAAAAATGAGATATTACAAATTGAATCAACAAAGCCGCAATGATTATATTTAGTATTTATTGAAAAGAAATTATATAAAAATACATATATAAAAATAATATACAAATCTAGGCTTCTTACAAAGTTATATTATTGAAAATCTTTGAAGATTTTAGAAATGCCAAAAAATATTTTAGTCAGCAAGAGCTGTATAAAGTTTATCTTTGCGTTTCAAAATATTTTAATATCTATTTTAATATCTATATCTATCTATCTATCTATCTATCTATCTATCTATCTATATATATATATATATATATATATATATATATATATATATATATATACCGTTCGACCTGTATATATATATATATATAGACCGTTCGACCTAGAGCTATATAACTTCCGAAAATAGTACGGCGCAAAATTGATTTTTACATCGTATTGTAGTTCAAAAAATAATATCCTTCTAATGACACTAATGTATTAACGCATAAATTAAATTTATATTTTTAATGATTTTTTAAAAATAATTTAATTATATTTGTCAACAATTTATTTTTCTCAAAATAAAAATAAATTTTTAGATGCATTACACGTGCATTGTAAAAACAAGCTTTAATCAAAGTATTTTCTTCAAATTAGCAAAAGTTGAAATTAAGAAATGAGTTAAATATTGTTGAAATTGAACCTAGCAGAGTTTAATTTTCATCACATGTCTATATGAAATGGAATAAATTTGAAAAGTGATATTTTCTAAAAAGAAATGTATGTGAGGAAAAGTTTTCTGTGGCGCTTAAAACCGCTTATAATTAATTCAATTTTATTTAAAGTATACATATTTTACTATAGACTGGTTATCCACTTTAATCTCTGATATATTTATTTCCTCATGTTCAATTTTAAATTCATACATTTTCCCTATTTTTGCAATGCTTTACCCATTTTTTTATTTCCCTCCCCTCTACGCTTACTAAAAAGAAAAAAAGAAAAAAAAATATTTTGAATGTTTTGGCAACATATCAGTAGACAACTTCATATAAAGCAACTGAAATGAACATTTATCTGAAAAAGAAATTTTAAATCAAATCGTCAAATCTTTAATGTGCAAATAATTTAACCTAAAAAGTTTAACTGTTTCGTAAATTTAGTACTGATCTTAAAGAAGATAAATAACTTATATTTATACCTAAATCTATACTTATAATAAAGATGAATGTGTGTGTGTGTGTTGGCTTTTTGCAGGTCAGACCGTTCGACCTACAATTACCAAACTTTTCAGAGGTCAGAAATGTACCCTGCAAAGCCATTTTTTTAATTTTTAATTATAATTTTAATTAATTAAAAATGAAAAGAAATGATGGTGTCTTTTCGCTATAACTTCTGAAAATATTATTGCACGGAAACAATGCTTAAAATTAATCACAAAATTATTTTTTTAATGATACCAATGGAAATTCAATATAAACAATGAGAGATACAGCTAGAAAAGCTATTATCTCATACGAGCGAATGATACCAATGTTTTAATATATAAATTAGATTTCTTTTTTTTAATACGAGCATGGGGAATTATTTGGTTTTATCAACGAGTGACCATCACATTGATAAAGGTTTAATTCAAAAAATAAGTGAAATATTATTGCAAACTTAGATAAGTGCAATTTTCAGCACTGCCTGTATAAAATGAAAAAAAAAATTAGAAATATAATATTTCCTAAAAAAATAAATGCAAGACAAAGTTTTTTGGGATATTTCACAATATCTACATTCTTAATTTAGTAAATCAGCTTTATTTAAGGCACACATGATTTAATATATATTTTAATTCAGAGCTAAACGGCTAATTTGTAATCCTTTAATAATAGAAATACATATGTAAAAATGGTCTAAATGAAGTAAATTATTGTATTTTACGTAATTTGTGTCAATAAATAGTATAATAAATTACGAATGATATTATGTGGAGCTCACTGAATCATATTTAACAAAATATTCTTGAGGTACTAACATTTTAAATAAAAAGAATTGCACTCCAATGAACTAAATAAATCGCTAAAACTGACTTATTTATGATAATTTGAAAAACCAATCAATAAAAACGGGCGATTTTAGACCACTTCCTTGATTGTTTCAAAGTTTGTTACCAATTAGTTCCCAGGGTTTCCCAAGATTGATTGGCCCAAGATTATGAAAATGCTTATTGTATTAATCTATTCTATTCAAAACTTTAAAAATAGATCAGATTTAATAACAGAAGATAGAAACGTTCCTTTATTTATTTAAAAGTTTAAGTGGCAAGTATATTTCGCATAATATGATTCCTTAGGATCAAAAGGCAGTATAAAATTTAGGTTTGATAACTTTTTGTTGTATATTAATATGTTGTATATAATGTTGCATATAAATAAAATAAAATATTATAATTCACGTCAATTTTATCCGCTTAAAAGTAAAACCAAAAACTGAGTTTTATGATGGATCTGAGCACATTTTGTTAAATAATTCTTGAGATATTACTAAAATTACGAAATTTATTCTATAGTACACATAAGATTTCTATGCTAAACAACTGTGCTCTCGGTACTCATATTTAAAAAAAGGGGGTTCAGTAAAAAAACTTTTTATATTAATTGCAGTTTAATCATTTCCATTTTAAATTAGAAATGAAATGTTATGGGTTGTTGGCAGAAAATTAGAGATGCTAAGTACATTACGGCTTAAGGCATTTATAATATTTTGATTGAATTAAAAGACTATCAAAATCTGAGATTTAAAACATTTTGATGAAGAGGCTATTAAAAGACAAGTTACATAAAACAATATATGTGTGTGTGTGTGTGTGTGTGTGTGTGTGTGTGTGTGTGTGTGTGTTGCAAAAATTACAATTATAGTAATTACCATATATTTATGTAACATTTTATCACATTCTACTTTTTTGCAATAACATAAAATACTTCAGTATGAAAATATGAATATTTGAATGGAAATAATTTTACACGTAGTAAGAAATTTACCCTAAATATTTTTAAACTATTATTCTTACCTTAAACTGGAACACTCATTCATATATTTAGTCTTATGTTTAAATTAATACTCAGATACTGATATTCTTTTTGAATTAAATTAATATTCTACTTGATTTGCATTAACATTCATGTATAAATAATCTTCTTGAATTAAATTAATATTCTACTTGATTTGCATTAACATTCATATATAAATAATCTTCTTGAATTAAATTAATATTCAGAAATTTTTTCTCTATCTTGGTATTTTGAAACAGAGTTAAATTTGTAAACTATATACTGAAGTAACAAAACTTCTTTTTGAGGAAAATTATTATTTTATTTCGCAATGTAATAATAGCAATATCGGATTGGACAGTTTTATTTAAATCTTTAATTTATGTTTCTAATGATTGGTTTAATTCGAGATACAATTTATTTTCAGTATAAAGATTCGTGTCATATACGAAATAAACTCCTTATTTTAAAATATAAATTTTTTTAAAGGCGTGTTTTTATGTTATCGATGGTTTTCTACGCATTCAATTCAACAACTGCGTAAAAAAGTAACATTTTTAATTAAAAAATACATTAAGATTGTTTTTACTAGTTAATAGAGTAAATATACATAAATCTCGTGAACACAGAAAGAAATACAGTTGGTTCATGCATCGCATTATTAATCCACTGGCACGTGTACGCAGCTTAAACCGCGAAGCCATTTAGATGAAAAAATGATCATCACAATCTCATTGATTTATCACATTTATGAAATCATTTTGACTAAAATTATTTCACTATTTTCTGGCTCTTATTCAACAGAAAATCTAATTTGTAGTCGCTTGTAACTAAAAGACATTGAGAAATAATCTGAGAAAAATAAAATATTAAAATTAATTAAAATAGTTTAACTTGATGGGATTTTTTTATGATATTCATTCTCTTAAAAGCAAGTTCGGGTTCTCGAAGACTGACAAAATAATTAAATTTGAAGAAGATTAATGATTTTTCCTTACATTCAATAACTAAAATAAAACATTCGACGAAGCCTCGACTAAATTTAATAACTTCGAAAAATCGATTTTACTGCTTTCTGGAAAAAGATAAGAGATATCAGAAAAAGTGTAAAAATATAAAATTTAATTATTTCACCTATGGAATGTTCGTTGAATAAAACAATGCCGTAATTTGAACATCATTAAATATATTTTTACATTACTTGCTCAAGTTATACGCAATAAATCATCTAGTCGTACTTTCTTTAACAATTTGGTAAGTTGTAGAAAGTCATATATAAGTTTCTTGGTCTGTGTTGGCAAAATATATAATATAAAGTTAGAATTCACCTTTTCATGTACGAAGTAGTGAAGAAATAGCATTATAATCATGGAAAAGTATAAGGAGATATTGATAAAATTCTTATTTTCCGAACCTATATTTTATAATCTAATAAAACGTAATTATAAGACCTAATAATTTTAATACGAAAGATACATTTTTTTTCATTAGATCTTATTGTCTGTGACCTTCGCAGTTCAAAATTTTTTAAACTGGAAAAATATAATTTGGTATGTAAAGTCAATCATCAAATCACCCCCGAAATATCATTTATTTTATATTAAATTTCAACTATATCTTCGCTTAATTGACATTAAAAATCTACTTTAAAGGATACATTTCCCAATCTCAGAACGAAATATTTTAATTTTAAATCTAATAGTAAAGATAGAAACTTAAAATATGTGCATTTACTTTTTTGCAACGGTATATGCTGTGCTAAATATAAAAATTGTTGCCGACAATGTTTTTAAATTATTTTAATCCTTAACTGGGGACGTGCGGTCTGTGAGACGGTTAGCGATAGATTTTCTGTCTATTTTTAGCTCAATTGAATGGATTGACCCTGTAGCTTCCTGTTTTGTAACCTTCAATACACGTGAAATTTTTCAACCTATTTGAGCGGATGCTTTTTAAAATAATTCAGTCATTTCTTTAAGCGCTGTCTCTAATACCGCACCTCCCTGTTAGTGCACCAGTGATAAACAAGGCTTAGCAGATGGCGCTAAGACTTGGGCCCCGAAATATCATCCAATTTACTGATCCTATTATGAAGCAGTGTTCCAGACACTTTTAAATGAAACAGAAGGTGATTTTAGTGATGAGGATAATTACACAGAAGAGTTTTTCGATGAAAGGTCGCATTCGACTGACTCTGATATGTATGTTCAAACATAATTAATATTTCTAGTGATAATGTATTTTGAAAAATTTATAAAATGTATTAATATACCAAGATATATATACATACAGAATTTATAGTTTGATTTTTATACTAGTATGTTTAAACTGCCCAAGAAAACCGTGCTATGAAGGTCACACAAACCGATAAAAAAAAGGGCCAATTTTACCCATTGTCATTTTTTTTTCATATAATTGTTGAATTTTACATTAGATTGTCTTCAATATACCTTCATATACTGTAAAATTAAATGTGATTTAAAAAGTAAAGAGTAATATGTTTTTTCAAGAATATTATTTTGTGTAACATGTAATTTGAGAAGAAAATGCATGTTCCAATGCATTTACTTTTTTTCAATGATAATATATTTTGAAAAATTTCTAAAACATATCTATATATCAAGAAAAATGTCTACAAAATATATTGGCAATTTTTCATACTTATGCATTCATTAGAAAATTTAATTTGCGTGTAAATAAAATGCGTGTAAATAAAATCGTGGACCGCACCTCCCCAGTTAAGTTCTAAAATTTCACCTCCCCAGTTATTGGTTAAGAATAACTGTTTGAGACACATAAAAATGTATTAAACAAAATGGAAATCAAGAATATTCCATAGTATGAATTTTCCACAAAACTGCAATATGATAAAATCTCTTAAGAGCTTTTATAAGAATCATTCAATTCATCGAATATACGAAAAGGATTTACTATAAATTTCCTAAAGGAAATTATCTTTTATCTTTTTCAAGAAAATAAAACTTACACAGAAAATAAATATAGTAACAACTAAAACAAAATATTTGAAATATTTTTATTATTTTCTGTGTACACAATATTTAAAAGAATACAAAAGGTCTTTACACCATTGATGCACAAATGATTTACAAATGAAAGAAATCACAAAAGGAGCTTTATTAGCTTCTTCCAAATACATCAGAAAAGATCTTGTTCAGTATATTGTGCTTATTGAACGATGTTTTGGGAAAAATCTATCTAACAATAAGAATCTATTGCTTCTTTTCGTAAATCCTCTCCTCCCCTATAATTGCCTCTCTGTTACTCTCTTTTTCATCACGCCAAAGAAATAATTTTTATAAGTGTAATTAAACATTTAAATGCTAGAAACGTTGTGAACTATAAAATAAGAAATGTGGCATTTAAATAATATATTTCAAAAATGAAAATGATTCTTAATTTACTCCGCTACAAATAAACAATGAGCATCTATACGATTTTTTGTATTACATTCTAAGGTGTGTTTCAAATTTTTAGAGGCACCATATAAAAACATAAAATCGGAATAATTTTTACCTAATAACTGTAAAAACTTCTTTGAAAACCATGAAAAATTAAATATAATAAAAAATCTAAAATAATTAAATAAATATCAATGCTAATAATAGAAGAAAATAGAAAAAAAATGTCAAATTTGTGTTTCAAATTTTTAGGAACAGCTAGATGGGATGGTATATAAATTCAAGTTAAATCTTTATTATTGCTCATTTTTATTTACTACCAGTGGTTTTAATAAATTAAAAAGCTTATATTGAAAACGTGCACGTTAGTACTTAATTTTTTGCTGAAGAAATATGGATAAAGGTAAATGGTTATCAGATCTTGAAAAAGGCAGAATAAATGATTATTACAACGAAAAAAAGTCTGATAAATATTGCAGCCCTCATAAAACGTTCAAAACGTGCTGTGGAAATTTATGTGAAGCAGTTAAATGGGAAATCAACTGCCATTCAAAAGCGAGGAACTAAGCGAAAGCTCGATTCACGTACCCGCAGGAGAATTATCCAGAAATATGTAAATTGAAAATCATCAGTACGAAAAGTAACAAAAGAATTGAAACTGGGATGTTCTTACACTATTGTTTGGAGGTCAATCAAGAGCAAAAAACATGAAATATGCGAAAAAGGCTTGCAAACCACCACTTGCCAAACAACACAAATTACAACGTTTATCCTGGGTAAAGCAATACATGCATTTCAAAGATGAGTGGATAGAAGTCATGTTCAGCGACGAGAAGAAGTTTAATCTAGATGGGCCAGACGGTTGGAGATATTACTGGCATGATCTAAGAAAAGAACCAGAGATTTTCTCCAAAAGGCAAATGGGCGGTGGATCTGTTATGATTTTGGGAGCTTTTAGCTTCAATGGTACATGCGAACTGGCATTTGTGAATGAAAGAATGGATACTGATCGATACCAAGAAATGTTACAAACACATTTACTTAATGCAGTACCTGAAATATGTGGTCCAAATTGGACTTTTCAACAGGATAATGCATCTATCCACAGCTCAAAATCAACAAAAAAGTGGTTTAGAGATAACAATGTGAAAGTTATGGATTGGCCAGCTAGAAGTCCCAATCTAAACCCCATTGAAAATCTATGGGGTCTTTTGGCATGAACAGTTTATGAAGGAGGGCGCCAATTTCATTCGAAAATGCAACTTCAACAAGAAATAATGGATGCTTGGTATTCTCTAGATCCAACACTTCTTCAGAACCTAATATATTCCATGCCAAACAGAATATATGATGTCATCAGAAAAAATGGTGCTAATATTGAACGGTAAAAAAGTTTAATTTGAAGTTTTAAAACTTTTAATTCCACTGTCCCTAAAAATTTGAAACACAAAATTTGTGCTACTCTTTTGTTTAGCTATTTCAAATTTGAAATTTATTTGTTTAATCTAAATTATCTTACAATATTTATTTTTGTTATTTATCTATCTTATTTTTTTAGAAATAAATGTCAAATATTTATTATTAACGCTTTTAATATTTATTATTAACGCTTTTAATATTTATTATTAACGCTTTTATTTTCATTTTTACTGGTGTCCCTAAAAAATTGAAACACACCTTATGAAACACACAAGTTGAAGGTTTGCTTTAATGGTTATTTTACTTTTAATGCAATTCAATATTTTGCATTATGAGAATTATTTGTAGTAAAATTTGCTCGATTTTTCTTTTATTTGTTATTCCATATCAAAATAATTCAACATATTTAATGTGTGTTCATATGTGAGTCACATAGGGTGTGTTGAGGATTTACTGCTAAGGAAATTTGGCAAGAGCTATTAAAAATGAGCACAAATATTCTATTGGGGGTGCAACTTGAATAGATTTCTAAAAACTTATAGATCATTAAAAATTAATCAATTTTTAGAAAATTTCAAAAGTGACATCAGAAAACATTATTCGACAACAGTAACTTTTCTACCAGCATAAAATTAAAGAAAACAACGTATTTTTAATGTTTTCATTTTAATTGAATTGCAATTTATTCTAAATTGTGAATATTTTTGACATAGTTGACTACTCGCCACTTAGTAGCTTTTTTTTTATCATTGTTGAAACCTAGAGGATATTTTTTTTTATCTCACATCTCTATCGAGCAATTTAAAAGAAAAGTAAATAAAAAATCAGACTACAGTTCACCAAAAAAATCGTGGAATTAAAAGATAGGTTATTTTTATTTTATTTTATTTAATGCAATTGCATCGAAACAGAGAATATATATATATATATATATATATATATATATATATATATATATATATAATTATTTTAGTTATTTTTCTTCTTTATTCCCACAGTTACTATAAATTATTCCAAATAATATAATTCAAAAATAAAATTTAATTTCAAAAATTTAATTATATTTAATCGAAATTTTAAGAGTCAAGTTCACGAACATGCGCGGAATTCATTCCTATTCTTAGCGTTGTGCTTTTAGATCAGATTCACACCTTGCTTAAAACTTTTATTGGATAGTCATAATGAGAATGTTAAACCCATTAGACGAATTCGGGATGCGAGACTTGGTGGCTAGATAGGTAAGGCATGTCACTTAATTTTGCCGCGTTTCAGTTCGAGTCTCGAAACCAAGAAAAGTTTTTATATATATTTTTTTTCTTTTTGCCACGTTCTGATTTAGGCAAGGGAAACTTTTATATGTTTGAAAGGTGTGTGTAAGTAGTATTAGGGATTTTTTTATCCCTTCGTTCGGATCGAGATGAAATGAATAAACATCGGTTATCTAGGGTTCTTGTTATAAATAATAAATAAATATGTGGGAATTGAATCAAGAGATAAGAAAAAAATGGGGAAATTTAAGATTAAAGTTAGGATATTAATTAAGATTTAAAATTGATGAAAAAATATCATCGCACACACACACACACACAGACATATATATATATATATATATATATATACTGCTACGGATTTCACTACCACTAAATCAGCAATGTCACCGGTTTCATTTGTAGTTGATGTATGGTGTGAAAACAATCAGCCAGCCGCAATAACGAAAGACAGCGACGTTTATTTTACACGAAGACACTAATACAAAGACGACAAATACACACTCGAGGCGTAAACAGGACGGCGCACTACATCACACAGAAGCCTACAAGTAACAGTCGACCACATCACACAAAGCAGCCAAACAGAATTCAGCAGGAGAGGGGATCATCGGAACTTCGCTCTGCAGTCCGTCCATATGGCTGAGATTCTCCACTGTCTCCTCGCTTTAGCTGTATCCATCTGCCGACTCACTACTACAAGACTGGCTACTTTACACACAACTTGATGCTACTTCCGCAATAGACAAGAGGAATCGGCACACAGCTCAGTTCAGCAATAGCTTGGACTCCACACAACGCTGACACTGCGCCTTTGCTTCGATATCCTCTCGAAGACTCAGTACTTGACTACATCTCCAAATGCATTCATTGTAGCTCGACTTTGCTGTCCTTTTATAGTTCCCGGGAGGCGGAACGAGAGCCTTCTACGTCAATCAGGTGAATCTCGGTTCCTTTTGGATGGATCGTTAAAATTCTCGAAGTTTCCAGCATTATCTATTTTGTCGCCAAGTTATTCGCCAAGCTCTGGGATTACTAGCTCAGAACCCGAGCAGCATCCAATACAGATTATTGCAAATCGGTCTTCCCGGAAATAGAACTAACCGTGCTGGGAAGCAACTATACAGGCTTGTAACGATATATAGTACCACTTATTAAATTTGTCAGTTCATTTTAAAAATAGAAGCTGTTAACAAAACAGTAAATTTAAGCATAAATAAGTAAATAAAAACCACTTTATTAAATATTTTTATTAATTAAAATTAAATATCTTCAATTCAAAATTAATATTTTTTTCATTTTTGACGAAAATTTTCAAATCATCTTACTAATTTTTATGTATTCGAATCGTCTCCTTTTACCTCTATTACTAATTTTTTGTTATAGCCTGATCAATCTAAAAATTTTGAATCATGCTTTGCAGACCATAATTAAAATTGAAAAACAACTTAAGAGATGCAAAAGCGTAAGAGGTTTAATAAGAGTATTTCTTTTTTTTAAAAAAAATATATTTAAAATGTACTACCTTTAAGCAAATGAAATATAATCATTTAATTCAAGGGTAATGTTAGTATGGGACTGCACAGGATAGGTGACAGGAATGAACATTACAGAATTGATAATAAATACTGTTTGGAGGTAGCCCTTGAAGATAATCATATTTTAAAACTTAATTAGAATAATTATTAGTGAATAATTTCGTCACTATCCATAGTTTGGCCGTAAAAATTGTTAATGAATTAGTGACAAATTTTCCGTAGTCGGTTCAAAAATACTGCAGAGAGACTATTAAAATTTAAAAAATTAGTTTTCAAATTCATTTTTTAATAATAATATCAGTTCAGATATCATGCATTTTTTTCTAAATTTTCACACATTTTTAAAAAAAAAGAAATTTTATAATTTTTAAAAAAGCTTTTTTGCTCAGCAGTTAAATTAATTTTTCATGCTTATTAAGTATTTAATCATGGCATTTTAAATTCCTGCTTAAAGCTAATTTTAAAAATTTCGATATATTATGCAAACACTTTATATGAGGCAATACCAAGTACGCCAGCGTGCAATTAAGGCATAGATAATCAGACAAATATGTTTTTAAAAGAACTAAGATGTCATGGAACTTGACTTCTTTAGGAAAGTTAATGTAAGGCTACTAAAATAACACAATTTTAACGTCAATTATAATTCGCTGAACAAATGCAATCAACTTATTGTAGTGGGAATCATGTTATTCCTAAAATATTTAAATTATATTATTAAAAAAAAAACCAATACCAGTAAATTAGAAAGAAAGCTATAAAAACGAGAAATTGAGCTCCAGATTAAGATATAGCTATTCAAAAAAATGCCTCTGGTTGTAAAATTATTTTCAAAATCGAAATAGCTTAAAATAAATATAAAATTCCTACCAGAAATACCCTATCATCCAGCTTAACATTAAAGATCAAAATTATTGAGGAAAATTCTGAATTTGTCGTCATCCGAGTCGAAACCGTTTGATGAATTCTTACACGCAATTTAAACATATATTTGCGATCACCGTGCTTCATAGATCAAAGATAAACAAACAGTGTTGCAGTGCGTGCAGGTGAAGGTTGATATATGATTGTAAGCACGAAAGCTGGATAGTTCGAATAAACTGTTTGCATTACCCGTAGAGCAAATACCTGATATCTAGACGGTTTTTGTTGTTGTTGTTGTATGGACCAATCATGAAATGATGGGTCATGTAAATATATCTTATTTTTCCTAATCATTGTAGTCGATCACGTATATGTATCTCCTATTCCTTTTCGTTTACATTTAGGTTCCCTGAACCATTATTTAATGTAAACTAAGGCTGCGTCTTTGACTTTTAAAAAATGGGGGTGTTAAATTCTTTAAAATGTTACTTCAATTTGTAACTGATATAAACTTAGTGATGAAATGAAATATGTTTATATCCATATGCAATACATACGTTTTGTGACAATATATTTATAAATATAGAAAAATAATATTTAAAAGAAATTAATTTATAAATTAACTGCATAATTTTGAATTTTAGAAAAAAAATTAAATTAACTCGTTCAATTTAAAAAATTTATCTCTAATCTTATCTTTTAATAATCCCAAACAAAATTCAGATTTTAGCAATAATTCATATTCAGAGTTCGAATATAGATTATATAATTATACGTGTTATATTTATGATTATGGAAATCGAACGCACAAAAAAAGTACGATTCTAATTCCGATAAAAATTTGAAAAATATAAATAAGATTTGTATTTTATATAATTATATATCTTTTGGATATAATTGCTATCATAATAGAATTAATAGACTGCTTATTTACATACAATTTTTATTGACATACTGATTATTTACATACAATTTACATATAATTTTTAGTTTTCGCTACTCACGAATAATTTCATTTAAAAAATATAAGAATTTGCTTCCCTACGATAAAATTTTTCACAATCAATAATAATATCCTTGAAATCATTACATAGTAACCAATTATATAAAAATAAATGCCTATTTAAAATAAATTTTTAGAGATTTAAAAAAGTGTGGTTATAAATGATGAACATTCCGAGGCATAAAATTTTGCAAATATTGAAAAATTTAGAAGTGTTCGAAAATCAAAGTATTGATATATCCTATCCTACTCGAGCTCACTAACATAAATTAATAAAGGTGTAATCTATTCTAAAATTCAGTACTCACTTCAAGTCGAATAGTGTACGAGTCATTCACAAGCTACGATTCGTAAGTATGGATTGAATTTTTTGTTTTACTGCAAAACAAATCCTGTCGATTATTTGCGGTCGCATAAGGATTCGCAGTTAAAAGATAAACGCATTCAAATACACAAGATATGCAATCAAGAAATTATGTATTTTCTTGTATAGAATATTCTTTCTGATATTCGAAATAGAATAGATAAAATTCAAGCTCATCGTTCAAAACATTCAACCGCAAGTTTTTGTCAGTATTAAAATTAGGATAAAAAAAAAACCTTGCTGGAATATTCTTCCCAAAACTTTCTGACGTACTCTCTAATGAAAGTATTATACCAGAGAATGCCTTGCATATCATTCGAGTACAATAGGTACGGAATATTAACTTTTGACAGGAATATGGCATTTTTATTGAATCTATCGCGTCATCCTTGGAGGATGCTTTGGCGATCTTTTCCACACGGTTGATAATATATGAAAATCGAATTTCTATTTTAGGCGTAGTTTCCGCAACTCATTGATACAAAAATTTGATAAAGAACTAGAGCAAGTCCTAAAATTCCATATAAAATTTGATATATTCAAGTGATTGCATCTTTGAGTTATCAGTTTACGTTTTTCTGAAAGAATAAACCGACATGTGGTTGTTGTTCCCTTGTCTGATTTCGCTCAAGATTTTGAAAAGTTGTCTAGACTATAGATGTTAATTCTGTGTAACGAATTCTACCTGTCAAGTTCTCTTCGCTTTTTATCTATCGCGTTACATTATTTTCCAACAGTTGGGCAGACAGACTGCAGAGGATGTTTTTTGTTAAATATCAATTTTGGCAAATATCAAATTTGTTAAAAAAATCAACACATTTGATGTAGAATCCATATATCAAATTTCATACGTGTAGATTAAAGAGTTTTTGAGTTATATTTGTCTCGAACAGACGGACATTTTCCAGAAATATGTTTTCGAACTCACGGTGGTCTAAAACGTGGAAATTCAACAAAATCTAGAATTCGAATTTTTTGACGATTACTATGCTTTTACTTTACAACATAAACGGGAAGTAAAAATGTTGATTTATTTTTCAGAATCATGTCAATACTTTTGAATGAAATCAGCAATAAATATATCTATTTTGTCACGTTTATTTCATAATGATCATTTTCCAACTTCTTTGTGCTTCACTGTAAAGATTCTCCTAAAATTCTAACCCATTTAATAAGACATTCTGATGATAAAATAAACCTTTGATACATTGCATTTCCTCATATTACACTATTTTAGATATTTTGATTAGAAAAAAAACTAAGTACATATTTTTATTTTAAACACGAAAAGAACCCTAATCCATATGGAGCGTCAAGTGAAAAACACTTCACATGTGCAACTGACACTGCGCCTGACCTAATTCTGACCAATTTCTATTCTGTGCATCAGTTGGCGAAGAAAAATTTAATTTTAAAATATTTAGAAAAAAAGATTTTATCCAAATCTAATTTCATACACAACCTATTTGCCTTCCAAACAGAATGTTTTTCTTTGATGATCCGTAGAGAAAATCTTTGAAAGAACCCAGGAGGTAAAATGCTAAGGGATCCGCACTCGTATTTAATTCTGTTTGTGATAACAGTTCCTTTGCGATTTGAAATTCTCTTTGATAAATGCACTTCTAAGAGACAAGTTTCCTTATTTCAGAGTCATCTCCGTGAAAGTTGTCCCTTTAAAGAAAAAAGTAAATGAAAGTCTAATTTGATCCTTCATTTTCTTGCTACAACAGAATAAAGAATTTTTTTGAACGAGGAATGCATATAAAAGTGGCAGCACTTTATTTACATAAAATCAAATTTCATCGAACTATTCATTTTTTTTTTACAAAAAGTCTTAAAGGTACAAATTATTGAAAGTAAGACACTTTCTTTTTTGTTATTGAAAATAAATTTATGATCCGTTTTAAAGCAATACTAGGTCTATTTCGGGACGGACCTCGTAATTTTGAAACTGCTGTCAGATGATGAGAACGAAACCTGAGCTGACAAATCCCCTCCAAACTTCCACACCACACCAACGGTGTTCATTTCATTTCAATTCCTCCATGATTCCTTTTTTTTTACTTAATCCAAAATTTACGGCACTGCGTTTGGCAAAAATTAAATAAATAAAAAAAAGTGTGCTCAATTTTTAATATTTTTTTTTCAAAATTCAATTTTTTTTAAATTATTACTAAGGTTTGTAGAATATAAGTAATATGTAAGTGAGCAAATTAATAATCACAATCTTTAAAAACACAGTTTTATTTTTTACAAAATTTTGCAATTGAGAATTTTATAAATAATTAATTTTATCTATTTTATACTTTTAAATCGTTAAATTAGAAATAATTATTATAAATTTTGAGGATTTTAAAACTTATTTCTTATATTCATCACTATAAAGCGGCGCTAAATATATGAGAAATTACCCAATGTGGAAATTACTTGTTGAGATTTTTGATGAATAGTTATGAAAATACTTCATTAATATATGAACATCAAGAATATTGATTAATATTTCAAACGTTTTCACATGCCTTGAAATCAGTTAAAAGCAATCTCAAAATACCAATTTTTGAAAGCATCGAAGTATACAAATTAACTATTTGAAGAGTGTTTATTTTTCTTTTGATATTAAATTTTTAAGATTTTTTTTTTCTATATTGGGTGTTAGACTTTTTTAAAATTATATAGGAGAAAGCATTTTCAGTGTCTACTGAAGATAACAGATGCCAGTAAGAGTTTTAAATTCTTTTGTTTATTATTAAAAAAAACAGTTGTCATTGTTTTAATGAAAAAAATTATATTATTTATATCCTAAATGAAATATTGTTTCGAAACTAAATGTATGATCTTCAACTGAAACAAGCTTTAATTAGAGAAAAGAGTTCGTGAAAGTAGTTTGTCTTTTTCTGTATGTGTGAAGTTTTTGTAAATTATATATATATATATATATATATATATATATATATATCACATAAACTTCACTTCATATTTTACCAAATGTATTTAGTACAATAAAAAGTAAAGTTTATTAAAATGTATTAAATTTTGTCTTGAACAAATTCGTCGAATATATTATCCTATTCAATTTTTATAAAACAAAATATATCTCTATTTCTGAATATTTTGAAAGAGGTCTAAGATAATAGAACGGTACTCAGTACTGCTGTGCTGAAAATCACTCGGAATCTAACAAGTTGATGGAAACAGTAAGATGTATTTCAAAAAAGTAATTAAATACATACACATGATAAGTAAATCTACTAATGGTTTTAAAACAAATTGCGAAAAATGAAAACGGCATTCTTTATGCTACATGTTACAGACACAAAAAAAACAAAAATCGATCTCGGAGAAAAACATAGGTTGATTTAATTACTTGGGGGGGGGGGGGGGGGGGTGAGGTAATATATCCAGCTCTTCAGCACCCTACTGACCAAACCACAAGAATTAGTTTACAGTTTTTGTGTGACCATTATGTCAATCCAGCTAGCTTCGCTATCTGGCCATACTCTTATTTCTGCAAATAATATGAAATTATAAATACAGTCATTAATAAAGTAAATTTAAATTATTTCTTTTTCTACAAAGTGCCATGAATTTTTCATTACCTTCGTACCATGTGCGGTCCGTCATACGTTTTATGTTGCCGAGAAATATGTCTGCTGCAGTCGCACACCGACAGATTTGTCACGTTTACGGAGCTAGTGTCATGAGTGAAGTCGAAGAGAGTAAGTGGATCAGAGTCTTCAAATATGGCATCTATCGGATGGGAAGTTTTGTACCACTCTCCTCTATCCTACAGCCCAGACATTGCGCCGAGCAATTTCACCATTTTCCTCTATCTCAAACATCATCTCATCGATAACCACTACAACGATGACGAAGATGTGAAACATATTAATCATTATTTGTTGAGGGCTCATATTAAATAAATGTGTTTTTATTTTATTTCTAACTTGGTGGTTTTTATTTTATCTAAACAGTTTTAAATATAATGTTATGATAAATAAAACATTATCTAAATTACAAATCAAAACGTTCAATTCAAATCTTAAGAAGTGAATAATTCCAGAGAGAGACATTTGTAAATTCATATCATTTAATCATCTTAAAATCGTACAGTTTCCATCGTCCAGAAAAAATATTATATAAAAGAAAAAATATGTTTAGTAATTTTAGAATTTTCATACATTTTGCCAAAGACAAGAAAACAAATAAACTCTTTGTATACACTGAGTTTGATTTTTATGATTTAGACATCATTATTCAATTCAAATGTATAGAAGAAACATTTTTTCTTTTTATTTTTTTTAATTAAATGCTTCAGTATAACTCTAACCATTCAATAGCTTAAAAATTATTTTATGTCTACTACTTTATATTATTATTGTTATTGTTTTAAAGAAATAACGATGCATGCGAGACAAAAATTGAACACCATATTCATATTTCATGCTACACAGAAGTGAAACTTACTATAATATCTTTCATTATTTATTTCATATGATCTAATCTAATGCTTTTAGCCAATCTAAATTATTTAGAAAATATTTTTAAATTAACCAAAATTTTGTCCTATTTCGAATTTAAAAATTATTTTACTGAAAACGAAAAATCTTATTTACTTCCTTTCTTTTTCTCGTAAACTCGATTTAAAGCCATTTCAAAACTGACATTTACCATCTTTTTATTGGTTGTGAGTTCAGTATTATTTCATTGAAAATACTTTGCTGTAACTTTTTAACAATGGGAAGACATTTAAAAGTGTGTAAAACTTTATCAACTGAAAAAAACAACAACTTTTAAGGCAAATGCTGGATTTGTTTCAATATATGTAAATAAAGTAAATAAAGATTTTCCTTTTTAAATTCTAAGATATATATTCCTGCATTTTATTTTTGTGTTCAATTTAATGTTACTTTATAGTAATTTTCTATTCAATAAAATTAAATTCCTTAAATCTATTAATCTTTCTATCCTTCAAAAAAGTCCAGACTAAATGTTGAACATATATCTAACATTTAAATGTTTCACCAAAAAATATCAAAGTTTGAGTTTTTTATTAAAATGTTATAAAACATTTTTGTAAATTTATGAATTTATTTTTTGTTAAATATAAATTGATCCTGCTTAAAGAAACTCAAATTATATATACGTATCATTTAATCTTTTCAGATATTTTGATCAAAAAATATTCTTAAATTTAGTTAAAATTCATAAATACGAATATACTACAAATAATTTCAAATATTTGATAAAAATATCTGTTATTTTTTTAAAAAAAGGGGAATATTTATTATAAAATATCTTCATTTCAATGTTCATAATGCAAATGCTAATAACTTTTGTCTAATGTATTTGTTTGTATGAGTACATATATATTCAATATTTTATGATCAATTCAATTTTTATGTTCTTAGAATATAATTAAAATAATAATTTTGTTACTGCATTACACATGGACTTTCTATGAATAATTCATTCTTACCAATATTATAATTTATGATGCCTTATACTTTGCATACATTCTTCTTAATAATTATTTCGAACAAATTAGAAAAGAAACCTAAATGAGAACTACTATCTCATGACAAAATTGGTTTCTATTCGAAAGACATAGAATTTATTTCTCTGGGCTTAAAAATAATTGCATTCTGAAACACTTATCACTGCTTTAAAAATTAACTGTATTGCATGATTTGACATTTCTGTATTGGAACACAGTTTAGTTAAAAAATTACTGAAATTGAAATTCATTACTTCAACGTAATCTATTTACTTAAAGAAAATATTACTTTAGCTTTAAGTAGACATTGGGCTTAAGAAATGTGCTTTAATCATGCATATATTTATCTTTATGATTACAAGGAATACGCTAATGTCTTTGAAAAGCATATGCCATTTTAAAATTTTTACCGATAGTCGTTTATGCTTTTAATTGTGCATGTGTTTGTGTGTGTGTGTGTGTGTGTGCCGCGCTTGCTTGCGTGTGTGCGTGCATACGTGTTTTGTATCAATAATTTTTCTCCGAAGATATAATACTTTGAGAGTAAACTCCGAATCTAATTAATCTAAATAATAAAATAAATCTATGAATCCAATTTTTGGAATATTTTCTAAATTTATTCCATGAAATTTTTTGCTGTTGTTGTTGTTGACTTTTGATTACATGCCCTGTGAATCACATTTAGCAAAATATTTTTGAGACACTAGTATTTTAAATTAAAAAGGGTTGCATTATATTGAACTAAATCAATCACTAATGCTGATTTACGAAAATTTGAAAAATCACTCTTCTATAAAATGGACGATTTTAGGCCAGTTCACAAATTGTCTCTCTCAAAAAATTTTTTGCGGATTTTCGAATTACTAGGATTGGTGAACCAGGGTTTTACAAGACTAATCAACTTAAGATCATTAAAATTTTAGTAGTTCTAAAATTATAATATTCAAAAGTTAATGAAATGATCCGATTTGACTGCATAAGATAGAAACGTTTATATTGTGGTGAAAGCTTATAAGCCAGTTAACAGCTACGCTGAACGGGAAACTGCTTTTGTATTGTGGTCATGTTACTGGACTGCGAAACACAAAGTCACAGGTTCTATCCCCGCGCGTACCAATCAGCCACATTTGTGACCTCATACGATGAACCTTCAACCTTCGTACAGCTGTTGTGGCAAAATCTACCCACAGCAAACCAAAGTCGTCAGATTCACTTGACGCAGTAACAGATAGTCGTCAGACTCACTTGGCGCATCAGCAACGCCCACACACGCTCCCCATAGGGCTTGGCGCTACTCAAATGCTCAAACGGGTACAGGAGCATTAGATTCAACAGCTAAATACATCACCACTCAACAGCCATATCGGTCGACTCACTGGAGGAAGAGTCTGTGGTGAAAGCTTATAAGCCACTTAACAGGTACGCTTCACGGGCAATTGATTTTGTATTGTGGTCATGTTACTGGGTTGCGATCCACAGGGTCACAGGTTCTATCATCACGCATACCAATCCGCCACAATATATTGATTTAAATTTTGGAATGTCAAGGATATTTAGCAAAATAGGATTCCAAAGGACTCTCTAAAATTCAAATTTTTGAAGCAAATTTATAGACCAAAACTAAGTGATTTAGTGTTGTTCACGTTATTGAAATCCTTTTGAAGATAAAACTAAAAACTAAATTTTATGATCTATCAGAGTCCTTTATACTCAATAATACTTTGACATAATTATAATATATTTAAGCTATTACAGAAACTATATAAATATCATACATTATTTACGTATACATTATTATTTACATTTACATTACATTACATATATATTATTTACATATGTATATAATTACATATATATTACATACATTACATTACATATATATTATTTCATATGTAATAATTTATCATATATTCATATATGATAAATTATTACATAAATTATCATAATTGTTCTGTAATACACATAAGATTTATTTCAATGCCGAATGACTCTGCTTTTATTACTCATTTATTATTCATATGTAGTTATTTTATTATTTATATCTATTTATTCATTTTATTTCATATTTAATTTACTCATATTTTTATTACTCATATTTTTGCTTTTATTATTCAGATTCTTTTACTCATATTTAAAAAAATGCTTGGTTTCAGCATAATTTTATTATTATTATTATTAAAAGCAGTTTATCCTTTTCGCTTTAATTAAAAGTTGAAATTTTAATAGATCTGACAGAAAAATTGGAGAATGATACATACTGCAATGAACAGAACCGATTAATAGTACGAGTGAATTATATGTCTACTAAATTTGAGGCTTAAAATATTTTGCTGGTGAAAGAAATATAAATAATTCTGCTGGTAGAAAATGAAGCTACATAAAATTTTTGATTGGGAATTTTAGCGATCATTAGTACTGGTGAACCAACTTGTCGCCAAGGACGGCTAGAAATAAATAAAATAAAATTTTCAACGGGAGAATATTATTAAAATCATAAGTGTATGGCAATGATAAAAGTGGCATTCTCAATGAATAAAGGCTCAAAATTGAATCGTATACTAAATACGTGTATGAAAGAAATTCGCAGTTTTTTGAAGCTGTAACTAACTTATTTTAAGTATAGAGGCTTTCTGCTTATTCTTGGTTCTCTTATAATTTAATCATTTCACATTTTCCTGGATGTAAGAGACGGTATTTTGGTAAATATGATGCATCCTTAAGATGTTCTATCACCATATATATCAAGGGGCATAAAGGGGTTCATATATGTTTAAATGAAATTCTTTTTATGAAAATTTGGAAGACTTCCTACCATAATTAATGTAATTATACCTGAATTCAAATGTAATCTTTATTGATACTAGAATATTCCGTCTAGAAGCAATTTCCATATTTTATTGTGTACTGTAAATAATTGTTTCCGCATAGTTATGCCTATAATACACGAAAGCAAATAAAAAGCTGACAAAAATAATTTATCTAACAATTAGTTCAAAGTTTCTGTAACCTTGTGTTTCCAAATAATGTATTTGATTTACTGTCTGACCATTGCATCATTGTATTTTCAATCGTTTAGAAATGAAATTTTTTCCTTTATTTTGTTGGATTACAACTAAATCTTTCAAAATAACAAATTTAACTTTGAACAGCTCAATTTCTAATTTCTGGTTTTCCCAAACTGTTTTTTTTATTGCTTGCGTTTTCGAATCTGGATGAAAGTGGTCTAAAGTTATTATCATTAAATTATATTATTTTTATATTATTCACATGTTTGGTGTTAATCATTTATATATAAAATAAAAAGTTGATTTAAACATGTAATTATTAAAAATCGAAGGCATGGTGACAGCTTGAACTTTAAACAAGAATAATGGTTTCTAAATTTCTGAATACTCTATGATGTAATTGTAGAAAATTTTGTTTTAGGCAGTAAATTGTTTTATACTTTTAAGTATAAAATATCTTTTTACCTTTCATGAAAGTAGCACTTTGGCAAATTGGGCAGAATTGACAAAATTTTTAAATGTTAAACTAACAACAGATTTTCCAGCTACCTACAGACTTTTCAACAAATGTTATTTTCCAGTCTCAACATACTACAGTCATTCTAGATATTAACGAAAATATAATTTAAAGATATTTTTTTGTTTATTTACAGGTGCACAAATGTTAGAAGAAAGCAAAGTAATTTTTAAAAACGTCTCCTAAATATAATTTATCTGTAAAAATTTCTACTGAACAAGATCACAAACACTATTCACCACATTATGATAAATTTTGAGTTTTCTGCATCCACATCCTTTATTTATACATCTAACGAATCCACAATAAACATATTTAGTATTTTCACCTTAGAATGGTACCAGCACACTAATGTGCCAATATCTGAAATCAATAATTGGACATATACTGCACTGTCGGCAATATATAGTAATGTAATGATTACTCAATACTACCACTTTCACAATCTTGGCAGACTTGGAAAACGTTTTAAGTATAACTGGCGCCATAATTAACATTGGCGCGGTGATTTAAGTGACTGCGATTATGAATTCTGGCGTTTACAGGCATGAGAAAGTCGGATGTGACAGATAATCACCGTCTTGACAGATATGGTTCAAATTTTGATGCCAATCTCTATTTTAGATTCTAAACCTGTTAAATTTTGATGCCAATCTCTATTTTAGATTCTAAACCTGTTAATTTTTTTATATCGCTCTTTGCATTCGGTAATTATTGGGTCCATTTTTCTTAAAACAACCAGACTTCCTCTGAACAAATTTTACTTAACGTTGGAAAAAAAATCAAAGTGGTGAGAAACTGCAAATGAAATTTTATTTGCCCGTCTCAAAGTGTTTTTGAGTTATCTTTGTTACAGACAAGCAGGCAAACTGTCTGACAGACAGACATAATGCCAAAAATATGTTATTCAGACTCTGAAAGATAAGAAACTAAGAGTTTTATCAAAATATTTAGTATGAATGTTTTGTCGATTACAAGATCATATTTATATATCGTTTACGATAAAGTGAAAATGAAATATTGCATATTGAAGTATAGATAATATTTATATTGCTATCGAATATTTCAGTATTTATAAAAAAATAAAATATTATCAAAGTACAAACATTATAAAAATAGTATGCAAATCTAGGCGTGTTTCTAAGTTTATATTATTAAAAATATTTTAATTTTTTAACAAGTGCCAAAAGTCTATATTAATCGGTAAGAACTAGACGTTTTTTCGTTGTATTTTAAACATATTTGAAGAAATTAACTATTGTTTCAAATATTTCTTTTTCATTTAAATGCAAGCTTTGATGTTTTATGAAAGTACGAATTTATCGTTTAATTTTTCATTTGGAGGAATAAATCGTCTGCTTTTCTTAATTAATACTGGAATGAAAATCTTATTTTCTTGCCCATTTGAATATTTCAATTATAATTATGAATTAGAGCAAAAAAAATTACTATCAGTTTTTTAAAAATATTATTCGACAATTGTGTATTGATTAACTGCATGCCATTGGCAAACTGTAGTCTTAGCTATATTTTATCGGCAAACATAGTCAAAAGACTAACATGATATCATTGCCAATTTTTTTTCTTGTAAATTAATCTCTTTTAATTGGTAAATAAATATTCCCAAACACAGATTAAATCCATAATAATTATTTTATTATTATTACATTTTTTTAACACAATTTGCTCAAGGTAATGCCACAGACATCACACCAAAAGACCATCAAATAAAGAAGAGCTCCATAATAATGTAGTTCATTTAATATATATATCTATATCTATACTTATAATAAAGCTCAATGTGTGTGTGTGTGTGTGTGTGTGTGTGTGTGTTGGCGCTCTACAGACCAGACCATTCAACCTACAGCTACCAAATTTGGCACGTAAATACCTTGGAGGCCGGGAATGTGCACCTGGGGGTTATTTTTTCGAATTTTTAACTAGAATTTTATTTATTTAAAAATTAAGGAAATTTTGACATGTTTCTGCTATAACTGCCGAAAATATTACCGCACAAAAAAGATTTTTACATGAAGTTAAAGATAAAAAATTTATCTTTTAAATGATACTACTGTTTTAATCTTAAAATTAAATTTCTATTTTTAATGAATTTTGAAATAAATATTTTAACTATGTTTTTCAATAATTTTTTTCGTCAAAAATAAAAATGAGGATTAAGCACGTTTCGCATTCATGAGAAAAAAATAGCTTTTTTCAAAGTGTTGCCATCACATTGATTAAAGCTCTAACTGAAAATAAATTAAATCTTTTTGGAAATGAAATCTGCAAAATTATAATTTTCGGCAAGTGTCTGTAAGAAATGAAACAAATATGAAATATTATTTTTTCTAAAAAATAAATTCAAGAAAAATTATTTTATGATCTTTTACACTCTCTATACAGGGTGTTTATTCAGTCCCCGATCCATTTTGATATTTAATGACTCATAAAATAATGAAGATGTAAACAAACTTATGGCATTTATTGATGGAATAACTCATATATTTTTCTTTTCAGGTTTGAATATTTTTACTTTTGTAAATATCGTCTGCGCGTGTTTTTAATTTCAGATAATTTCATTTTCCAGTCTAAATATCTGTACTTTTCTAAATATCGTCTGCTTATTAACTGCATTTTTCTCTCTTTTGGTTTTGGAAACTATTGAAATGTTATGTTTACTTTTGATGTGTTTCTTCTATGTAGTACTTTTGTATGTGATGTTTTATTCGATCGGATATTAAGAAGAATGCATACACCACAAGAGAAAGCACAGATTTTATGGTGGTCATAGAGTTAATTTAAAATCAACTAAATCACTGACTTTTAAGAGTTAATTTCAAATCACTTAAACTGACTGATTTATGAAGATTTGAATATCACTATTCAATAAAAAAAGGATAATTTTAGATTTTTCATCGTTCGTTTCAAAGAAAATACGCCAATAAGTGCGCAGGTTTCTGAAGATTAATTGGCCTAAGATTATGAAAATGGTGAGTTTTTTTAAATTTCTAACATTTAAAACTTCATAAATAAGTCTTAGTTGATCGTGGAAAATAGAAACATTCATTCATTTATTTAAAATTTGGTGTGTCCAGAATATTTATCAGAATATGATACCTTACAGCATTAAATTTAGACTTCATAATTTTTGAAATATATTTATAAGCAGGAGCAAAATATTATTATTGATTTCATTTCAATACTTTTGAAAGCAAAACTAAAAACTGAATTTTATACTGAATCTCAGAAATTTTTGTTGAATTATTGTTTGAGATATTACATAAACTATGAAAAATATTTTGTAGTTAACATAAGACTTAAATACCGAGCGATTCTGTTTGCAATACTCATATTCAATAATAATAATAATTAATAAATAACAATAAAGATGATTAATAAAATAAAACGCTTGATTTTATTAAAAAATATCTTAATATTAATTGCAATTTCATCATTTACATTTTTAATTAAAGTTGAAGTTTTACCGGAAATGGCAACAAATTAGCAAAATATATATAGTAAATTGAACGAAACGATCTAAACGATATAAGTTTTGTATGAGTATCAAAATTTGAAGATTAAAAATGTTTTGTTTGAGAATCATTTAAGAGACCAGTTACTTAAAATATTTAATTGAAAATTGTAGCGAGCGGTAATACTGGCGAACCGGCTGGTCGCCAAAGGCGGCTAGTATATATATAAAGAAATAAAAAACACGCAGCTTTGGGAAAATTTTAAGCTGATCATTTTTATGCAATCTTGTTATTAAATATTTATCTTCCTTTTTTGTTTAATTTAATGAGTTTTATTCAAACTTTGATTTTTACTCCACGAGTATTTAAATGATTTCAAACTATAAAAATCAAAATAAAGTAAACAATTTTATTACATTTAAAAACTGGCAAAATAATTTTTGATGTTAAAAATAGTCAAAATTTGGACTTCAAAATAAATTTTTGTCCCCAACTCCGAAGCATTTGCAGCTATACAAAAAACTTTCAATACAAAAGTTGTTCGTTTTAATGAGGTTCAAATTTGGCTAATTGAATTTATTTCTCTAACTTCAATATTAAGGATGTTGCAGCGAAATTAAAATTTCAACTCTCCACCAATTCCACCTCCCTTTTGAGCTAGATGATCCATCTACGATCTTATCTGACCTTTTTACATTTCTTACAACATATTCCAAATCGGCTAAAGTTCAAACAAAATTATTTAATACTTAATATAATAACTAAGAAGTAAGTGTATATATCTCTCTCTTTATATATATATATATATATAAACTTTTTAACGAAAGTTGATTTGAATTCTGGGGACCATGATTCGCGAAGAACTGACACTTACTATAGAAGACTACCGAATACCAAATTATTGAGGAATATTCTACTAGCAGCGTCAATTGAATCTGAAATATTTTGATGAACCTCACACGCGATTTAAACCTACATTTGCGATCACAGATCTAAGATAAACAGTGCAACTGCGTTTGGAAATGAAGGTTAATAAATGACTGTAAGCACGGAAGCCAGGTAAGACGAATAATCTGTATGTGTTACCTATAGGCAAATATCTGATATCTAGTTGGTTTTTGCTGTTATTGAAGGCAGCATTCGATAAATTATGGATCAATTAAATGTATTCCATTTTTCTTATCATTTACAATTAAGTTTATTAAACCTTTATTTAAATTAAAAAATGTCTGTGTTTCTGAAGTTTATAAAATAGAACTAAGAAAATTTACTTTAATTTATTGCAACATATAAAATTGACTGATATTATGAAATATTTTTATATTTGTATGTAATACACGCGTTTCGTATAAAAATATATTAAGAAAGCACCATGGTATTTAAAAGCAAAATATTCAGGATATTAGAGTACACTTTTAAATTGTAGAGAAATTTAAAAATTAGGATTTTTAAGTTATAAATTTAATTCTAACTCTAAATTGATTCTCTACAACAGAATTCAAATATTTGTTATAAAGACTGTAAATGGGCATGTTTTATATAATTGTTCTTTGCGTGTTTCCTATCATGAAGAACTATAATTTCGTATTTTAAAATGTTTGTATTTCATGTATAAAAGAGATAAAGAAAAAAAAACTTTTGTATTATATATATAAAAGTGATTAACAATAAAATTTTGTACTTTAGGATTAAACTATAAATTTACTTACATGTATATGGTTGAAATGTTCATTTTTATTTTAAGAGACTGCGAGTGTGTCGCAATTTTTGCAATTCAATAAGCATATGAAAGGCCAATAATTATTTTTCTTTGAAATATAATCATAATATATTTATCCCAGCTCATTATATACTTTTAAAATATGACATCAGTTTTTATGTCAGCTTTCAATCAATAATAGAATTTCATGTATTGAATTATACAGAATGTCTCCACTAAAATTCAAGCACAAAGGCTATTTTATAATTTTAGCTCACACAATATAGATAATATAATTTTCTTATTTCAAAAGCTAAATAACAATAAATTAATTTCAGAAAGTTTAAAGAGTACTGGAATTAATTATGACAAGACTGACATTTTTCGATGTAATGAACAAATTGTTAGATAATTTTTTACTTAGATAAATTATTACTTAAAATCATTAAAAATCAGAAAATATTTAGTGACAGAATATTTAAAGAGTTCAAAGCATTTTTTCAAATATAATATAGAGTAATAATAATAATAATAAATAAAACTATATTTCTAGTCATAAAATAAAGTCTCACTTTTTAAACGATTTTTTTAGATAGATTGTACATATGCTACAATTTTACTTGTACCTATAATTATGTACATTGTACCATTAATAGATTACACATATGCTATTCTTTAACATTAAATATTGCATTTGTCGATCGTATTCTTTTATAACTAATGCAATGATTTCTAATTCAACTTGTAATTTAAAATTCCATAATTTTTAAAATATTCAATTTGTAAAAGTCGTTAATAATTAGTAAAATAACACATAATTTTTGCATGATATTACATTTCTGTTGATAAAATTAAGCTATTCTTTTGATATTACATTTTCGTTTTACTTACTTACTTACTTACAATTACTTAATTTAAGGAATGTTATTGTCACATTAATATTATTCCATAGATAATAGTTATATTCCAAGCATTTATACAAAAAAATTGTATTCTTTTAATAGTTAGATTTTAAAATTAGTATAAAAAGCAACTATATTTAAAAGTGCAAAATGAATGATGCCATTTATAAACTGGAATGAAATTATTATTTTTTTAAACGGAAATATAATTCAATTTCATGAAAATGAAAACTATACTCAATTAAAAAAAATTCTTAACTTTTTAGATCACTTCTTTTTTTAAATTGAATTTGCAAAATGAGTAAATATGATATAATTAAATATAAACCAGTAATTTAAAATAGTTAATTAATATTTAAGTAGTTAATATTTAATAATCAGTATTTATTAAATAATTAATATCTAAGTAAAGAATACAAAAAAATGAAAGATTTTTTTAACGTTGAATTTTTTTATGGATTACCCCATTTTTCTCCCTTACCTTTGTATCATTTTAGAAGCTCTCTTAAAATGTCAACATTTAAACAAATTCATATCGTTCATTCTGTGCACCAAACATTAAAGAAAAATTCATTTCCAAGAAGTTAAAAAAAAAAAAAACGTTTTCATTCCAAACTAAGCTGAAACCGAGACTATTATCACTTCTTTTATAATATACATTTTAAATGATTAAAAAATCCTTAAAGAAACCCAAGGGATTAAATATTATAAAATCCGTTTCTCGTATTTAATTTTGTCTATAATAACGGTTTCTTTGTGATTTGAAGTTCTCTAATATTTGCACTTTTAAGAAATGAAATAGTAAAACTAATTTATATATGACGGAAAAATTTGTTTGAAATGTGTTTCTTTAAATTAAAGTCTGAATTCAAGCCAAATCTAATCATTAAACAATGATAATCGAGTAGGATAAATTGTTACATACATTATAAGCATTTTAAAAATTTTATAACAGTATTTATTGTACTTCGTGCTGAACAATGATTTAGAAGAAATATTACATATTTTCAAATGTGTATCAGTAGCTATTCCATTTCTTTTATTTTTCAAGCACGTAATTCTAAGACTTATTATTCCTGAAAGTCTCAATCAATATGATGAATTAATAGGTTTTTTTTAATATCTACCAAAAATCATTTTACAAAATGTTGTAAAATGAAATTCAGCAATTTTATTTTGATTTAAAATTTGTTTCAAAAAATGGCACAATATTAATTCATAATATTCTTTTATGATTTTTGAAGATCTCGACTTGAATTAAAAATTATTCAAATAATTCAAAGCAATTTTGCCCACATTGTTTTCAAATACAGTTTGTTACTGAAAATATTGGAGTCTATATAAAAGAAACTTCTCGTTTTTCAATACAACATTTGGTGTGTTTTTGGGTTTTTTTTTTCAATTTTAGATACAAATTATCATAGTGTTTTTTTAGGATTTTTTTTTTTTTTTTTTTTTTTTTTGCAAAACGTTATTATTTTTGTTTCCCTTGCCAAGCTTCAAATTTTATTTTGAAGAAAAAAACGTTAGCAATCTTAATTCAAATGACAACATGATTATTTTTAAATGCTAATAATTTACTTATTATTATTATTATTTGCTTTCCAAATCAAAATAAGCTCAAAATTTATTTATCGGCAATGGGCTAAAGATGCTTATTTAAAAAAAAGCCTTTATATTCAATTTCATGAAAAAAAAAATTTTATTTTATTTGTAACATTTCTAAGGTTCGCAATTTAAATTAAAATTACCATAAAGATGCCATATTCGTTGGAAAATAATCATTCCAGACAGAACACTAAACAATAAAATTTGCAATGACAAATAAAACAATCATTATAAAATAACCCAGTTTCTATAAAAATTATTAAAAGATAGAAAAATATTTTAATTTTCATAATTTATCGGTAATTTATAAATGAGAAAAACAAAAATATTCGACCTGCGTACCTGGTATTTAATTATGATAGCAAAAAGCAAAATAGCAAAAGTCTTATGCTATTGATATTAATAATCAATAATAGAAACATTCTTTCTTCCTTTTTAATATTTTACAAAATGGCTCTATCTGAATCTAACCATTTCATTTACTTGAAAAGTGTTTCATATGGACTGCTTCATAATATTATGGATGCATGAATTTTAATGTAAATTAAAACTAAAATTATACATTTTTGTGTGGTATAGAATGCATTATGTTTTAAAAATAATCGCGTATGTCACAGGAAATGATATTTTTCTATATGTCATTTCACGCAGAAACGGAACTCAAATATCTCTAATTCCGTTTTTATATTTATTACACAAAATCTAACAAAATGATTTATTAATCAGCCTTAACAACTTAGAAAACAATCTTAAAAGTATCACAAAACTTATTTTCTTATTTTAAAACTGAAAATAAATAATCTTAGTATTTAGAAGGAGCGAAACTTAAATATATCTCATTCTTTTTTAATGCTTATTAAACATAATCTAGCAAAAGGTTTTATTAGCCAGCCTTAACTACTTAGAAAACTATCTTAAAAGTTTGACAAAACTTATTATCTTATTTTAAAACTAAAAATAAATTTTCTTAATATACATTTAGAAAAAGCGAAACAAACCTCTATTTTTTTTAAATATTTATTACACATAATACAACAAAATGCTTTATTAGCCAGCCTTAACTAATTAGAAACTATCTTAAAAGTATGACAAAACTTATTATCTTATTTTAAAACTAAAAATAAATGCTCTTAATGCACATTTAGAAGAAACGAGACTTAAATATATCTTTCTTTTTTTATGTATTTATTACACATAATCTAACAAAATACTTTACTAGGCAGTTTTAAATACTTAAAAACTATCTTAAAAGTTTCTAAAACTTATTTTCTTACTTAAAAATAAAAATATATGTACTCAATGTACTGAAATTGAAGAAACTCCTTTTATTATTTGTTTCCTTTAAAGTAGATTTTAATTTTTTTTCAGAAAAGAGTCTTACAGAACTCCTGCGAAACTTCAGAGTTGCACAACAACTATAACTCGTTGTAAACTCTCGCTAGGAACAATAAATATTTTGAACTTCACCCCATTTCACTGCCGGTATTTAAGTCTGACGTTTATCTTCTTTTTAATGGTTATAAGTTTGCTATTTTCCAGTTGGAAATACTTCTCTGTAAGTCTATTGTAATGGAATGTAAGGAAAGTACATTAGACTATATCACATTAAAAAAACACTTATTAAAAGAATAAGCAAAATTTAATTCATAAATATTAAAATATAGAATACAATATTTTTATTTTAAGATGCTAATAAAATTACTTACATATTTAACTGCTTATTTAATTACTTATATTAATCTTCTTAAGTAAATTTTGGTTCGTAAATATTTAAAAAAAAAATGGAATACGATATTTTTCTTTTTAGGTCCTAATAAAATTACTACTATATTTAACTATTTATTTAATTAAATCTATTTAATATTATCTTTTTACCAAGGGAAATTAAAAAATCTATTTAATTTAGCGTTAAATATAAGTCTAAGTACATAATCGTTCGACAAAAACATTTACAGTTTTTATTGAAATCCAATAATATCTTTTTGGAAAAATTTATTGATTTAGTTTGTTTTGAATATAATCTGAATGTGCCTAAGGAAAGCCAAATATGGAAAAACCAATATTCATAATATAATTTACAAATCAAAATTCTCTTATTAAAATATTTTCACCATCGAAGATTTCATAAATCATATTAAAAACATCTAAATAAGAATACTCTGAAAATAATTTCGAAATATTCCATAAAAAAAATCTGCTTTTTGTAGAAGATTGTATTTATTTCTCTGAAAATATTATTTTTAGTCATTGCTCCTAATGCAAACACTTATTCTGTGGAGAAAAGAGATTCGCCGATCTTTCACTAGAAGAAATGGTATAGTGTTATAACTGATAACGCATTTCTCGCACAAAAAGAATATTCTGATAGACGGAATTCGATGCTCTTTGCTTTCTTCTTAAAAATATACCTTGAAAAAACAACCATAATTCTGTTTGTTTATTTGTTTTATGTTAAGGGACAAAAATACGTATTACAATGCTGAACAAATGCACTTCATAACATGCACTTGTATATATGAGAATAAACGTACAAGTACGTTTGCTATCTGCATTTTGCAATTTCCTTACCACTTTAATTTTTATTTTAAGAAAATTTAAAGAAATTTATCCTATAGCAATTGGGACGTAGATGTACTTTCCTTTTTTAATTTCGCAGGTATTTTAACTCTTGAGTCTTAAAATTTGACTTTAATATTTCTTAAATGAATTAAAAATGGAAGAATAAATAGGAAATACGAATTCATTGCAAAATTTCTTCTATTCTAAGAAACACAGTGTTGAATAATTTATTTTTCTTTATCTAAATATATTTGCATCCTGAAATGTATAAAGTCAACTCCGTTTAATTATTTGTAAGCTCTGCTTTGAAAAGCTATCTGATTTCGAAATTGTTACAAATGAAATGGGTTACTTCACTGGAATCTGATTTTTGAAGAAAGTATTCCGGTAACTTCAATGGGGCAATGGTCGTCCGAAAAACGCCTTAATGTTTGCATTCATTATTTCAATTTTTTACGATTACAAGAAATGAGATGGGTTCTTTGAAGGGCATATTTCATTTACGAATTTTTAAAGATAATTTTTCTGCTTATTATGGTATATATAATCGTCTATTATACTCTTTTTCTAAATGTTTTGAATGAAAAACCATAATGAATGTTATATATCAATAAATTTTTTTAAGAAAAAAAAATATTGGTTGAAACAGCGATTCTAAAAAGTCAATCAGCAATCTGAATCGTATTAATCCTATTTTTTTCTATTTCCTGAATTTATAGAATATAATTTTCATTGTTTTTTTAAAATAAAATTAATATTCTCCCTTTCGTATTTAAAACAGCTAATTTATTATTTAAAATTTCTACTAATGATTAAAAAATGCCTGGAAGCAAAATTAAAAAAAGTAGAGACATTTTACTTCACGCTTTATATACATAAATTGCTGTTTTTTAAATATTTCTAAACCAAATACATTAAAAATATTATTTTTTTCACACGATTCGTTGTATTTGTTTTCAACATTCTATGTGATCTCTGCAATTTCAATCGAAATATTTTTTTATTAAAATGTGGAACTGATTACTGCATGAGTAAAATTGCAAATAATTTATAAAATACACACAAAAATAACATCTAGGAATTAAATCTTCCTCATCTCTCCTTGATTTTTTTTATAAATACTTCGTATACTCATTTAACATTTATTGTGCATTTTGTAATACATTTTTCTAAAAACCACATCATATCAATTACTAAATTAAAAATAATGATTATGATGTATTTTCATAATGAGGAATGAAATGAATAAGTCATTGCAAATTAATATATACAGACGCATGCTAATATTACTTATAAATCTTGTACTCGCCCTTTTTTGTCTAACATATCTATCTTCCTAACCTACAAATATCCATCGGAGTATTATTTAATTATAGTGATGTTTTTGTCACCAAATCAAATATTTAAATTTAATATCTGTGAAAGAATTTGATCAAATATTTGTCCTGTTTCCGTATTGAACATTAAAACTTGAACATGTCTGCACGGAAGTTAAAAAATTTAAATCTAATAATAGGTGAAATAAAAATTTATTTATGATCATAATGATATTTGGAATTAATGAGCAATGATGAATAATTTAATATAGAATTTATAATTGAATTAAACTCGAAAAAGGATCAATAAATTGAATATAATACGTTTGTGTATCTGTGTCAAAACTAATATATACAATACACCAGCCTGCAATTGGTAGTCTTAATATATTCTGTTGTATAATCTGTAACAAGCTACGACACCAGATTATATGCAAATCAAGGAAACATGGTATTAATATTAATTACTCATTTGATGTGTGTATATAAAATGAAACACAATTACAAAAAAAAACAAAAAAAAACAAGAAAAATGATGTCCTAAGGGTAGCGCATCTTCCCCAGGTTATCCGTGGCTTATTTGTAGTTATATAATTTTGTTTGTTACAATTGTATTCAAATGCTTTCAAACAAAAATATATTTCTTGTGAATGAATTTCATTCAAAATTTTGCATAAATTTACAATCTTAGTGTAAATATCCAATTTTTTTTTAATTTTTTTTTATTTTTGAGTTATAGTGTTCACAACCGAGTAGGCATAATATAAAAATCGTATTTTTTGCAGTGAACAAAGCTTGTATTTAAATAGTGAAATAAAAAATAATATTAAGCAGTAAAAAAAAATAATAGTAACTACATTTATCAAAATACTTTAAATAAAAACGTATATAAAAATAATTAAGAACAGTTTTACTAAAGTTCACTCTAAACAGTAAAAAATAAATAATTAGATTCAGAAATTTTCAAATCTGCCTTTCATTACGGCAAATTGGCCAAAATCTATATACAAGCTTAATTACATTTATAAATAAAATTACGTTCTTAAAATACAAAATTTTTAGAATACAAATTACATTATAAATAAATTTACATTCTTAAAATTACATTCATAAATAAATATTTGTCTCGCTTACTAAGTAGAATGAAAATAAATATAAAAAGTTTATATAAAGATTCCTTTTATATTTTACTGCATTTTAATAAAAGTATTATTAAAAGTTCAAACGTACTTTTTTTAATATTTCATCAGCCAAGTACAGAAAAATCAAACTTGTTTTTGCGAACTAATCACGATCATTAACTGTTATACATGATTATGACATGTAAACATGAGGGATTCCCTACCTTTAATAAGTACAATAGTTTTCACTTGGATATTAAATTTGTGGTGAAATAATGAAATATTCAAATCAGAAATGAAGTATACAGCTCATATCACCCATCGATCCTGCAATCGCGAATTCTTACGAAAAGCGTTATTTCCCCTTCTCGGGAGTTAGTTCCTCTAATTGGAAGGACCACGCAAATTCTAACTGTCAGCGAAAACCACAAAATGACCTTAACAAGCAGATGACCCACCTCGTTTATTGCATTTAAGGGGGAAAGCATTGTCGCCTTTTTACGTTGGAGCCGGGTTTAAAGTAGTTTGCGAAAAGCAACTTCCTACGTTCCAGCCGAGTTTAAAGCAGTTTTCGGAAAGCAAACCGTTCCAGCCGGTTTTCGAAAGACACGTTAGAACGAATTTCTACCTTCCAGCCGGTTGAAGAGTTGATTGGTTTCAATTGTGAGAGATGGCGACGCCAATCATGTCAAGTCGGATCTCTCTGGGTATTGGCATCCAATAGGAGTTCGCATGCATATGACGTCAGGCGCCTAAGAGGCCCCGAAAAGAGAAACATTCGATTCTTCCGGTAGCGATGGACAAGTAAGATCGGACTCTGTATACGTACTCCCTTTGCGTACCCCTTTTAGACTTGCCCTTGTTTGGCTTCCCAATCTCAGGTGAACCCTGCTCCTCATTAAATCTTATCTCATTTCTGTAAATAGTGTAAATATTAAAATGTTTAATTATATGTAGTCTTAATAAATTAATGTTTGTTCAATTTGGATATTATTATTCTTTTATTCAAACAATTCACCACACCCCTAGACGCCATCCTACACCCCTAGACGCCATCCTACACATATAATTTAAGCAATTAATTTAAAGAGTATATTTCTTTTTATGAAAATTACACCAGAGCTTTATTCTAAGTAATTTTCTTTGAGTAAAGAAATTAGACTTTATTTACTTGCAAATATAATTGGAATCTTAATTTTTTTTATTCCTCATATTATTTTCATGAAAGGGGAATAATCGATTTCGGAGTTATTAAATGTGGTCGAAGCTTCTTTGAAATACTTCTTATTTTAGTTATTAAATGCAAGGAAATGCCATTAATCTTTCTCAAATTCAATTATTTTGTCATTCTTCAAGAACCAAAATTTTCGTTTAAGCGAATGGATTTCATAAATATTCCATTTATTTAAGCTATTTTAATTGATTTCTTAATTTTTTATAGATTAAAGTCATTTAATTTTAAATGTCTTGTATGCGGATTTTTAAATAAAACTGCCTCTTAAATAGTGACTCTTTTCGCCAGAAGGATTTAATAATTACGATAAATCTATGATATGAAAGCAAGTCTTTAAAAGATAAATATTAATTTGATGATTAGGAAGCTATTTCGACCCGAGACAAGTGGTTATGTGCGAATGGAAATAAATGGATTAAATTGGACGTTTGGAAAAAATTTTAAGTATTTAAATTCGGCTATCCCAGTAGAAATTTTATTGTATACACAAATGATATTAGTTTTCAGGCAAATAATATTTCATTCTTCAATTTTTATTCATAAGACATTAATTCTGTTTTAAAATATCAAATATGTTACTTGAAAGCAGAATACATCCATTCAGTTCAAATTTCACACAATATGAAAATGATAATTAATATAGTTAATAAAGTTAGTATGATTCAGCAGGTATCGTATTTTGAGACATATTATGTATACTACAAGATTTTTACAGTTATAGTTAATTGTAAACGGTTCTGTTAGATCCCATTAGATTATAAATGTATTTATTATTTTAAGAGCAGAAAAAGTTTTTAATTAATTTATTTATATTATGCAGCTTTAATTAAAATATAATTATCATCTTGATCCTATAAATGCATGCATTTACGACTGAAAATTCTTTATGGTATATGAAATATATCTCGGTATATGATATCGTTTCTTTTGCATTTAATATTCTGAAAATAAATACTTACGATTATGTTTCTGTTAAATTAACTTTAGAGAAAATGTTGTTTAGTAGAGAAATGTGTCAATACTTTTTATACTGGATTTCTTTATTTTCTTTACTGAAGAAATCGATCATAATTTAAATTTCGATTTGGTGTGAGAGCTTGAATATCATTATTACTTATTGAAAAATACAATATCAGAACTCTGGAAACAGGAATTGTTTTTTCTTAACAATTATTTCCTCCTTAAACATGAAAAATCTGTACTTATTTTCGCATTCATTCATCTGATGTAGCAATTTTACAACTGAATATTTTACTAACGACTCCTAATTATTAAAAACTCAAAATTATTATATATTAAAAGGATTCTGTCTTGACTTTCAAAACTTTACCTTTATTAGAAATTTTTAATGCCATATTTTCATGAAACAGAACTTCATTTTAAACAAAAGTTCTAAATTTATACTATGGAATTGGTTATACCTAGCATTCATTTCCATTATATTATATTATATTATATTATATATATTCAATTATTGAACTATTGTGTCCAATATTCTCTGCATAGCTGTGAACGCAAGGATATGTGCCAACCTTCATCCGTCCGGCTTAGGAATAGCCCGTCTTCCCCGTAATCTGTGCGTCCCGGGTTCCAGTCCTGGTTCTTGCATGGTTGTTCTTTAACCTGTGTTCTATCTGAGAGGTGTGTGAAAGAGCCTCCCCCCCCCCATGTAAAAAAGAGGTTGTGCAAGCGAGTATGTGAGTGTCATCTTCATCTGAGCTAGAAGCTTCTCCCGATGGGTGCTCAGGTGTCCTTACCCTCCGAAGCTACTGCAGCCCCTCCTTCCCCGATCACTTGGATTTAGTTTGAATTGAAGTTCAAGCCAAGAGGGATGAGTACCGATAACATATTTTAGCCTGATATGTTCATGTTAATATTTTAACTGCTTGTAACTTTTTGAGATTAAAAAATAGCATTTGTTAAAAAGTGTTCAGAATATAAATAATACGAAATGAATTCATCTTAATGATCCCTTAAAATATATACGCATATACGCATTATTCACATTTATAGTAATATAAATATGAATAATTTATGATTCAGACAGTAATAAAATAATAAATTTAAAATGGAATTATTATTAATAGCATTTCAACTCAAAATCGAAGAACACATGCAGGCAAATAATAAATTTTGAATAAATTACTGATCATGAATAATTCCAAATTGCATTAATAACTGTTTCTGAAGCATAAACACGAATAGAATGAAAATAATACGACAAAAGCAATAAATAGAAACTGAATCGTTTGCAGTTAAATTCCTTGTTTTCAAAGATTTAATTGTACTTGAATAAAATAAAGGAACAGGTTTCATTCTTCAAAATGACAGAAAACTTAAATGCAGCCAGATATTAAATCAGTTAAGTTCGTTGTAATCGAAAGGTTACATCGACATCGAACTAATTAGCAGATATAATAATATTTATGCTTTTAATTTGCTTCCGAAAATCATATGGACATGCATTTGTCTCACACAATTAAATACGAAAATTGTTTGCAGACGAATGTGCCCTCATATAACTGAGGATTATATTTGAATTCAAGTAGAAATACAAAGATTGTGATCGAAAATTATTCCAATTTGCACCGGAAACATTTAATTATGCAATTATTCTTTATGCAATGATAAATATTTTAAAAGAATATCTTTAGAATGTATTAAGCTTATGGAATTCAGTCTTTTACATTCAAGAGTATAAATTAGATAATATTCTAAGACAACCAGTGACAAGCAGATACAATACTTAAACCAAAGTAAATTAGTTAAAGTTTGAAACAACGGTAATGTTTAATTCTCTCATGCATATATTCATTTAATAAATGACTGTGTTTTGAATTTTTATTCAATGAAAATATTATTTTTAGCAATGTTCTATCTCTTTAAATTTGTACTCTACCATCGAGGAACAATTTATAGTAATGATTTTTCTTGTTGTTACTTATGGCACTTGTTATCGAAAAGGTTGCAGACGAAGTCAGCGATTTTAATCCGTGGCTGTGCAGTAGCTTCTGACGGTAAAGGCCCCTTACCCAAGCGCAGAAGTCTGCCTAGGGTACTCACACCTCACAGATAGAACACAAGTTAAAGAACAACCATGCACGAACCAGGAATCGAACCCGAGACGCAGTCGGCATTTATTTTTGCTGAAAGGGGTGTTTGCTAGTGATTTCCTAGGATATCATTCCGATAATTAATTTTTGCAATTGTGAAACCATTGTACCCTTTACTACAGTAGTGTAAATAAATCATTGTTCATTCAGGGTTAATATTCATTTTAATAAAAAATCATTATCGTTTTCAGTTACTATCAGTTATACTGAAATTAAATTTGAAAATAAAGTAATAGGGAAATAGAAATATACCCTTTGTGTTGTACTATTAATGTTAAAGTTGGCTACAAATTTTTTGTTCAAATCGTAGAATTTCGCAATTTGAAATGAATCTGGGTTATATCGAAGTAATTAAATTTTTATAAATTATGTAATTTAACTTAAGCAATAATTATTTTTTTATTTACTTGTTTTTAAAAATTATTTTGGGAATATTTTTAAAGTATAATAGAAAAAAAATACAACTTAATTTTATATCAAAGCTTTAAAAAAATGAAAAAAGAAATCTATTACTCTTCCGTCATATTATATGCTACTGAGTTACATAAATTAGATTCTGTACTGTAATAATTTTAGTTGGTTTAAGAATATCTATTAATGAAAAATAAAAATTTCTCAATCAGAATAAAAATGCATAATGTACAATTTCATGGATTTTCCAATATAACTATAATTTGAAAAATTCTTATTAATGATTTAAAAAAATTACGTCACGTGATGAGTTTCAAAGAATTTCTAATATATTTCTGAACTCAATGCTCACCTGCCGGCGTCCCGGCCTAGGGGTAGCGCGTATTTCCACTAATCTAGGAGGTCCGGGTTCGAGTCGTGGTTCGGGCATGGTTGATCTCTTCCTTTTGTTCTCTCTGTGAGGTGCGTGAATGAGCCCCCTTGTAATAAGGGGTTCTACAAGCGAGTGTGTGTGTGCGTTCTATCTTTATTTGAGCTAGAAGTCAGAAGCTACTGCGAAAAATTTTAGCATAAAGTAGTCACACGCCAAAAAAAAAAGTACTCAACTGCATTTTATGCAATAAAACTCAAGTAGAAAATAATTATACAAAACACAAAGACAGAATTATGTGAGCTCATCTTTTGTATCTTCTATGCATCTAATATTTAAAGAATATAAAACACATTTGTTTTGCAAATAATGAAACAATTATTTTTTACGCTATCTTGCATAAAATTATGCATAAGTTGATTGTTTTTCCCAATAATAATGTAACTTATAATACTTTATAAAATTTTGCTTTATTAAAATTAATTGTAATAAATTTTTCACGATTTAATTTTTTATTCATTCTAAATTATCAAACATTTAGCAATATATTCAGTGTTAATGCTTGGGAGAAGGAGTGTGTTTTAGGTGGCAGGTAATGACTTATCAATTAGAGGTACTAAAATTAGCAGAAAACTTCCATTGCAGAAGTGAATTTGCACGTCGAAGAAATTTCTCAGAAGCTTGAATTAATTAAAAATTAAGCGAGATTTTAAAATATTTTATCAACATTATCTTAAAACATAATTGTACAAACTAATTTTTAAATCCTTTTTTTAAAATTTATAAGAAACTTTAGTACCTGGCACAGCGCATATACAGTTTACAAGAGAAACGAGAAATTTCAGCTAAGCGAAAAGATCATCATATGTTTAAGTGTTAATTGACACCATGGAGTCATTCGACTTAATTATATTACAAATTGCATGCACACAACAGACCAAAAAGAAATAATTAAAAAAAATTACCTGTTTTTTATATAATATAGCATATTTTTTAAATAACATAGCTTATTTTTTAAATAACATAGCTTATTTTTTAAATAACATAGCTTATTTTTGTTAAATAACAGCTTATTTTTTTAAATAACGTAGCTCATTTTTTAAATAACATGGTTTAAATAACGAATTCTATTTGGTGTTTAAAAGTATTTCATTGAGTGAATCATGAAAAAAAGTCAAACATAACTACCAGTGATTCAGCTGTTTGCCAAAGACAGCAATTCATATATTGCGATATCAGAGTAGTTATTTCTTATATGTAAATATTTTTATTTCTGGATTTTTTTTATTATTATTAGAATCAATACACACCATAAGTATACACATTAAATATGTCAACTGTTTCCAAGATACCATTTAATGAGATTTTTGCTGCTTAATTCTTTAGTTTTTCTAATTTAGAGCAAAAACTTTTAATCTTATATAATTAAAAAAAACATTCATATTAAATATTGCTTGCCAACAGATTCTAAAACCCTCTGGTCTTTTGCGCATGCATTAAGATGGATTTAATGCAGCAAAAAAAGGATGGGAAGGAAGAGGAAAGGAGGAGATGTTTACATTTAACAATAAATTCCGGAAATGGCGATCACTCTTTCGTATGTCACCCCTTAGTGAGGTACAACTGCCGAAAAGTGGTGGTGTCAAGTAAAATACAACATTTTATAAAACAAAATTGCATTAGCTGAGCAAATATTGCAAAATCAAATAATTGAATTACATTTGTTTTTATAATTTATGTTCAAATAAGATTTTAAAATACTGAAAATAGGTGTTTCTTTTAAATGTGTTAAATTAATATCTTGATAAGCAGTCGTAAAATAAATTTATATTTTGTTATTCATTGAAAAGGTTTAAAGTATCTCATAAGACGGATCTATGTTATTTCGTCTTCTACGCGAGCTCTATCAGAACAAATAGAAATTATTTGTCTTCATTTTATTCATTTTTTTAAAATATTTATTTAAAGAATAAAGTGAATAGGTAACATTAAGATAGGTAGGCACATACCTTAAATCATTTTACATCATTAGTTAAGCAGATTAAATCGTTTTCCATGAAATGGCAATATGTAAGAATATAAGAAATATTTCATACATTTGATTTCAAGATGTTATATAACAGTTTCCAGTTGAAAATAAAAGAAAATAAATCCTCAAAATAATTCATTACTAAAATTTTTATCTCGAAATTTTTAATCTCCCTTTATTTTGAACTAATGACAGCACTTTATGGTTAATATCACAATATTTCAGTAAGTAAAAACAGGAATTTCAATTAAAACCAAATTTTCGATAATATTTTTAAACAATAAAGTGATATCATTAAATTAATTATTAATAAAAGAAAAAAAATTATAAAAAATTTGGGTAAATCATAAATATGTTTGTTAATGTTATATATCAGAAATATTGTGAGCAAAATAAATGAATTCACTTCAAAACAATTGTTAATAAGTTTATTTCAAAATATATGGTAATAAGAATTCTGAAGCCTATCTGAAACAACTAAACATCTCAAGTTACTTATCAGGTAAATTTATTACAATGAAATTCGAAACATTATTACAATGAAATTCAATCAGTTTGTATTACTATTTTTATCAACTATTTATTAATCATGTTATTATTTTACGTGATTATTAAAAATCATATTTCATATTTGTGTATTTGTTCTAAGAAAAAGATTGTGAAGTTACAGGAAAGGTAATATATTATTAAAAAATAAAATATCTGGTCAATTATATTTTTAAAAGAACTATGTTGCATGGGACTTGACACTTTAAGGTCATGTATAGAAAAAAACCAATTATTAAGAATATTAAAATAAATGAATAATTTTAATATTCTTAACAGGTAAAATAGAGTTAAAATAAAGCATCTTTCAAGAATATCAAACTAATTATGAGAATCTTGATCACCAAGCTATTCATAAAATATTTACATTGTATTATATTATACAAAAATCACCAATTCGTCAAAACTTTCTGCTTAGGAATATATTCAAATAATAAAGGATTAAGAAACAGCGATTTAAAAATGTTTCTTCAAATATAAAATCGTTTTCAAATTCAAAATATCTTACGCAAATTTCAAATTTTCACTTTCCTTTCATCCATTTTAACATTAAAGCGCGAAATCATTGAGAAAAACTCCACCATTGTCGTCATCCGAGTTTAAATATTTTGATGAACTCTCGCACGCAATTTAAACCTACATTTGGAATCACGGATCTAAGACAAATAAACAATGTTTGATACGTGCAAATGAAGGATAATAAATGTCTCTAAGCACGAAAGCCAAGTTAGTTCTAAGTATATATTTGCTTCATCGATAGATCAAATATCAGATACCTTGCTGCTCTTACCTGTGGCATTACGGAAATGACGGATCAGTTAAATGTATCGCACTTTCCTTTGCCTTTGAAATTCAGTTTCCGGAATTTTAATTTCAAGTATGTGATTTAAAGTATATTCGAATATTTGAAATAAAAAAGATAGGAAAGTTAATGTGAGATTAAGAATTAATGTGAGAAAAGTTTAAATATGATTTTTTTTTATTTCAGGTATATGATTTACTAATTTTAAGAAACATTTATGAGGAATTTATGTTTTGTAAAGTGATTTATATAT